>CM026297.1:10635137-11206707 GCA_014851415.1 Cnaphalocrocis medinalis
GGACAAGAAAAGGATCATCACTCAGAAAAATTGTGCCTATGGACAAAAAGGTACTAAATTTTTTGTTATTGATACTAATAACCTAAAAATAAAAAATATCTCTTGGAATTATCTACCCCCATTTTGTTGGATAAAAAATGAGTACTGCCATCTAGTGAACGGCGATATGACTAACATGCCAAAATATTGACCCCTGAGCAAACAAAGTAGTTATCCATAATAAAAGCAGACATTACCACGACCCAATGCTAGAGGGCTCTATTCCAGACTTTTGGGCATAATTTGATAAAACTGAACAAAACACCAGATGGCGTCAACTGATGTGTGCGCTGGTTGCCACCAAAAACTACCCAAACGTGAATATCTGACTTGCACACTATGTGAGTTGTCCTACGATCTGGAATATAAAGTTAGCAAGTCAGGACTCGATTTTATCCATAATCATCTCGGCCAATAAACGTGCACTGCTGGACATAGACCTTTTTTTTTGGTTACCCAGGGGAAATGCGTTACGCATACCCGTCCGCCGGGGGGCGGACGAGTTATGTCAGACTCCCCCCCGCATAACGGCGGGGGGTTTACCGACTTCAACCCCTGGGACTCTCCCTCATCGTCCATCGCGGGAGAAAGTCGTGGGGCAAATAGCGCGAAACCCTCGCACCACGATAGGCTGGACATAGGCCTCCCCCAATGTTCTCCACACAGATCGGTCCTGTGTCACCCGCATCCAAGGAACTTCTGCGACTTCCGATATTTTATAATTAAGAACTTAATAAAGTAACAACAAATCTGAGACCGTGTGATGGTTCTTAAGTAAAGACATGCCAAAGAAAGGCAGTCGAATTTAATATGGAACTTAGTGGTATGCCTTGTCAGATGTAGTCAAGGTGTGTTTTGAAAGTTTGTTGGATGGTTTCAATTCTTCGTGAAGAGTTAGCATACAGGGTCCAAACCACTAATTCCAGCCGGCTATGCACAAGGCTATGTTATATAGCTAGGAGAGAGCCACGCTTCGGCATGAATGGGTCGGCTTTACTGGAGATACCACGGCCTCACGGATCGACCGGCGTAAAGAGAGCCTGCGCTGTGTTTCGCCGAGTGAGAGTACTGGAGGCCCAATAGGGGAAAGGGAGTTAAAAGCTGACAGCGCTCTTAGCACTCTACTGGTGTTGCATGTGTCTATGGATAGCGACAATCGCTTACCATCAGGTGATCTGTCTGCTCGTTTGCCACTTCTATACTATTTATAAAGAGATAACTTCTATGGACAACGACAAGCCTTATAGGTAAACCGAAAACACGAAACGCTTGCGCGATGTAATTGCACACAGCGCCATCTAAGTATTGGTTCATTTCTGAATTACGGTCCCGAAGCGAAGTGAGGGCGGGCCACTATATCATATTTAAAAATTAGGATAATTCTGACTTCTCTAAGTTGAAATCCGTGTAAATTTGGTTTCAGAAAACCTAACATATGAGCAGACTTTTTAACTATGGCGTCGATGTGAAAAAAAAAAACCTTTTACCTAATGTCTATGACAATATACCAAGGTGACGATCCCGGTCTCGAACTTTGTCACCCTTTGATACTTAGGTATAGCCTTTCTGTCTAGTCTGTTTGTTGAATTAGTAACATTGTTTTTTCGTGAAGTTTCTAAAATGAAACTTCGAAAACGAAGTAGCCTATTCAAGTAGGGTCGAGTGTCTCAGAGTGAACCAGGCAGCCACATTTAACCACAATAATATTTCGGAAATCCGACGTTGCCTAACTGCATTAACTGTGCTAATATGAGCAAAAGAGAAAAAAAAGAAATTCTGGTAAAGAGTACCCTAGTGCTTTTTAACGGATTTAATTCAAAACTCCTCTTTTGAAAATAAATAAAAAATTTAATAACCTTAAATCGGGCAATCACTGTGTGTACCCTGGGCAATATATATAATATAATAATAATAATAAACAATACACAGGGGCGCATAAAAACAAGTATTTCAAAAACTGGTTTTTATCTGATAAGTGGCAGACGAGCAGACGGATCACCTTATACTCCACAAGCGTCTCTATACAATTTTGCCATCCTCTCTATCCGGTTCGAGAATGATCTCAAATTCTTTAGGGCAGTTAATGTTTATGAATAAGTCCATTAGGTATTGTGCGATGATTCTATTATACTATCAATGATCTTGTTGGCGTGTTAACCGGGTCAGGCTAGGGCTCAATTTAAATTCATTTTAGATATCACATACCTATCATCGTCATAGCTATGCCTATTACCTAGACCTACCAAGTAGGTACTCAATCAGTTGTAAAATTTTATGAATGAATTGAGCTGAAGTTTTGCATAGGTACTGTCAGTATCTTTTTACTATTTATAAATATAATATAATCCGTACTTCCGTACTAATATTATAAATGCGAAAGTAACTCTGTCTGTATGTCTATCTGTCTGTCTGTCTGTCTGTCTGTCTGTCTGTTACTCTTTCACGCCAAAACTACTGAACGGATATAAATGAAATTTGGTATACAGATGATCTAGACCCCGAGAAAGGACATAGGCTACTTTTTATTGCGAAAAGGGGGTTGTAAGGGGTTAAAAGGGGGGTAAAAAGTTACTTTTCCACGCGGACGAAGTCGCGGGCGGCCGCTAGTATAAATATATAAATAAATAAAATAAAAATTCGCGCTACCTACTGTTTCGTATTTTCGGTTTACCTATAAGCCCAGTCGTTGCCCATAGAAGTAACTTATTCTAAGTGTACAAGTCACTTGACTTTAAAAAAAATTATACAATACGCCCTGTACACTGATAGACCCTGTCAATAGTTTTTTTTACATTAAAGCGGACAAACGAGCAGACAGCTCACCTGATGGTAAGTGATCACCGCCGTCCATGGCCTGCAATGCCTTAGGCATCACAAATGCGATGCCGGCTCGTAAGGAAGGAATAAGCCCTTTTCTTGATGATCACTAGGTCGTATCTGCTCGGAAACTTTATCGTTGGCAGCTGGTTCCACATTTTCACTGTGCGCGATATCTTAGATGTGCTAATATTAATCGGTTACTAAATACAACGTGTATTAGACCTTCTAAGTACTTAGTCACTTGTAGAATTTTGATTAATGAAGCGAGCTGGCCTTTTGCATGGGTGCTGTATCTAAATCATAATAATATTATTTTGTTGTACGAATATTAAAAATTCGTCGATTCTTTTCTACTACGCATACAAAATATACAAGTCACGTGACTTTTAAAAAAAAACCTAATACATCCTGTACCACAGGAGGTATCAGTATACAATCAACCTGGTGTCAAACTAGGGAAACATCTGTACTATGAGTACCAGGTGACGATAATTAACTAACTTGAGGCCCCCCAACCCAGAACACCCAGGCTCAAGAAAATCTAGTAAATGTTGTTTCCTTAATTGACTTGACCGGGAATCGAACCCGGGACCTTTCGCGCTTCGGGCCACTGCGCTATCGAGGCCGTCTAATATTATTCGGTTACTAAATACGTTTGTCCGTGAGTATATACGAGGTAAAATGAGCATCGGATTAGACAAAGCATTATGTTTAGAATATAAATGAGTTGCTATAATTATAATGACAGGATAATGCAACAAGATTGATACTAAAGATAGCATTAGTGCTATCTTTGCTAGTATCAAACTAACATACACAAATAATCCATACTAATATTATAAATGCGAAAGTAACTCTGTCTGTCTGTCTGTCTGCTACTCTTTCACGCCAAAACTACTCAACGGATTTAAATGAAATTTGGTATACAGATAATCTAGACCCTGAGAAAGGACATAGGCTACTTTTTATTGCGAAAAGGGCGTTGTAAGGGGTTGAAAGGGGGGTAAAAAGTTACTTTTCCACGCGGACGGAGTCGCGGGCGGCCGCTAGTGTTAAATAATTGCGTGGCTCAAGTGGCAATGGGCAGGGCACATTGCGAGGAGAACAGACGGCCGTTGGGGTGGTGCGGTCCTTGAGTGACAAAGCAGGAATGGCAGGCCTCCTACAAAGTGAACCGACGATCTAGTGAAGGGCGCGGGAGTCCCTTGGATGCGGGGGCACACGACCGATCTGTGTGGAGAACTTTGAGGGAGGCCTATGTCCAGCAGTGGACGTCTATTGGCTGAAATGCTGATGATAAATTAAATCCTCTAACTGACATTCGGCTACGGCGCGGCGGCTTAAATCTATAAGGGAACCTGTTGTACCTCGGTCACTTTTTCATTCAACGTTTTTTAAAAAAAAACAGTTGTAACTATAGCAATTAAAACAACTTTAGCTGTTAGATGAACTAATGTGGATCAAAATATAAATCATATACAAGCATAGATCATCGTTTTGATAGGTTTTACATAATCTGAAAAAAAATTGGAATGTGGATCAAGGTACAACGGGGGTGATGTACCTAGATCATAGCTAGAACTCATCAAATAAAATCCATATTTCTCGACAAATAGCAAATATTTTTATTATTTTCAGATTCAACATGTCTTTAAAAAACTGCAAGGTACATAATGCCTCTTTAAAAGTACATCTTGACAAGTTAAAATGTTTGGCAGCCCCTCTTAATGATAATTTTTTTTCTTTAACTAATTTAATAGCACTAGAAAGTGCTGTTTTTGGAACAGGGGTTCGTTTGATGTTGTTTTTGCTACGAGACATTTTACCTGTACAAAAAACAACAAAATTATAAATATGTGCGTTCCTAAACAGAATTAACATAGTACATTTGTACCTTGACCATATGATCAAGGTACAACTGTTTTCCTATGATCAAGGTACAACACCCCTACCCTTTCATGTTTATTCGCACATAAAAATTTGGGGGTTATGACGAACTCAAATAAGCATACTACATTATAAACTTAGATAAAGTACTTGTTTCAATCAAATGGTTTTAAAAAAATATGTAGGAAATAACAGAAAGTAATGAAAGAAATAAAAAATATTTAATATTTTACTTTTATGCCGCGAAAACGTTAAAGTGATCTCCCATGCAAACTCGATACAATGGCCGCCTGCAACTAATTTCATGTTGATTAGTCTTGTGAAAGTTCACTTTATCATAGACAAAGAGACATAAAAAAGAGCGCAAACATTTCAAAAACGTAGGGGGCTCTAGGTACAAAGGGTGTCAAGGTACAACAGGTTCCCCTACCTACTATTTATAAAGAGATAACTTCTATAGACAACGACAAGGCTTATAGGTAAACCGAAAACACGAAACGCTTGCGCGATGTAATTGGACACAGCGCCATCTATTGGTTCATTTCTGAATTACAGTCCCGAAGCGAAGTGAGGGCGGGCCACTAGTAAAAAATAAAAAAGTTCTTTTCAATAAAACACCGCGATCTGAGAAGTAAAAAACATCAATCCGTCATACTTAAATAGGTATTTTCGTGATCACATATTTTGAAAGCCGCTAATTAAATACATTGGACAAGTCAATACAATTTCCGATCACTTATCATATCGTTATTGTGTCATAACCGACAGAAACGAGAGTCTTCTCGTTTCTGTCGGTTATGATAGTCAAGAAAGTGAAGTATTTTTTTTTATACAGGGTGTATTTGTGAACATTTACATCCCTTTCACCACGTGTTCTACCAACCATTCTGAACAACATTTGTTCTACGACTTTTGGAAATTCGCATAAAAATATTTCATCCTTCCATACAAAGTTTGTCACGTGACTTGGTCATTTTGTATGGGGAGTTGAAAAAATTTTCGATGAATTTCGAAAAGTTGTTGAACAAATGTTGTTTAGAATGGTCGATAGAACACGTGGTTAAAGGGATGTAAATGTTCACAGAATACACCCTGTATTGAGGACAATCAAGATGACCCCACTCCGCCTGATGGTAAGCGGCCGTGAGATCCAAATATGAGATTGACAGGCACAAAAGAACAGACAAAGTGTCCATTGAGTCTGTCACACTCTCCCTGAAGGCCTGCTGAGATGCCGTTTGACTCCCCGCCTAAAAAACCCAGAAAGCAAATTTTCTAATGAAAGAAAGAAAGAAAGAAAAAATACATTTATTAATTTAGACACCACAACACATATTACATGCTACAGACACAAGAAAAATAAAAAACACTAGTAAAAATAAATAAAAACCAAAAAAAAAATAACAACAAAAAATAAACTGTCCTTCCCCATTGACCAGCAGTGCCGTGTATTTATATTATGCTGTGTTATGTTGAGGCATCCAGCATAAATGGCCCTCACTCAGCATGTTACGACCATAATAGGCCGTAACGCTGGTTTTCAGTGGGACCAGCTGAGTGAGTACCACGGACGACTGCAAATGTGTAGTGTACCTATTTATTGCCTATTTTAATGTGTCCAAATAAACTTTTATTGTATTCTATTCTAAACCAGAATAACCTCTGTTTTCTGTGCAATATAACGCACTTATTCATTCATTTTTTTATATTCCACAGCCGAAGACCTAATGAGTGTACCAGGATGACAGAAAAATCAGGAGTTCGATTCGAGGAGGCGGAGCGCCGCCGCGGCCTCATCCTGGCTTCCATCGGCTCTGTCTGCGGGCTCCTGGCGTGCGTGGTGCGCGGGTCCCCCACCCTGATGGGGGGAGTGGCGCTGGTCGCCACGTATCTGATGACGGGGGATAGATACCAGTGGGTTTATATCTGGAGGAAGACCCTGCTGAGGGATTTGAAGTAAGTTTTTATCCGATATGTTTTTTTTTATGGTATAGGTAGCAGACGAGCAGGCGGATCACCTCATCAGGTGATCGTCGGCAATTGCTTACCATCGTAAGCAATTGCCGCCGCTCATGGACACTGCAACACCAGTGGAGTTACTAGTGCGCTGCCACCTGTTATCCCCTTCCCCTTCGGGTGGGGCCTCCGGTACCCTCACTCACTCGCGAAACACAGCACAGGGGCTGCTTCACGCCGGGTTTTCTGTGAGGCAAGTTGGTACCACTCCGGTCGAGCCGGGCCCATTCATGCCGAAGCGTGGCTCTCCCACAGTTTTTATGTGATAGTGGGTGAATGAGCAGACGGATTGCCACCGCTCATTAAAACCTGCAACACTACTAGAGGCTCAACTTCGCTGCATCATTTCATCATCATCATCCAGCCTGTCTTAGGTCCACTGGACATAGGCCTCCCCCAATGTTCGCCATTCAACCCTGTCTTCGGCGAGACGCATTCAGTCTATACCAACGGCTTTTCGCAAATCGTCACTCCATCTAGCCCGGAGGTCGTCCCACACTACGCTTCCCGAGTCGCGGTCTCCACTCAAGAACTTTTTTACCCCAACGGTTGCTGCATCACTTAACCCCCTCCTTTTCTCCAATTGGGCATTCAATACTTACTCGTATCAAACCGACCGACCCGGAAATCGAACCTAGGACCCCGAAATCACGGCCCGTTACTTAAACTACTAGCCTAAGGGGGCGTTCATCTGACACATCAGTATCTATACTACCAATTATTTTATAAAGAGGAAAATTTTTAAGACTACAGCTAGGCTTTAAGTAATCCTAAAAGACCAAACACTTGTGATGGCCGTCTAGCGCCATCTACTGGTATCACATAAAAATATTTTTATTACGTAACAGATCACCCTTGTCCCCCTCTGACCGTGATCCGCACAAGAAACGCCGGATAGTCCCAATCAGATCGCACAAGAGGTCGACACCTAGCAATAGCCAATCATTGGATGATTGGGCCCGCATAGTACGAGGGGGCTATAGAGTATAGACTACGCAGCTTAGTGGGTAAAAACGTGCGCTCGCGCAGCCATTGGCGCCATAAAAAGATGTACCAAAAATCACATTACAAAAAAAAAATAACAAAAAAAAAAACACACAACATCTCGTACATTGACCTGACTCCGTACTAAGTAGCTTAAGCACTTGTGTTACAGATATCAGATAACAGAGAAAACACAAATACTTATTATTTGTAAATACAAAACACACAATAATTAAACAAACAAGTGTTCACACAAAATGTTTGTCCAGGGTGGGAATCGAACCCACGACCTTTGTCAAATGTGGCCGGGCAACTACCAAATGCGCCATCCAGCCAGTCGTAATACAATAAGTTGAAATTTACAAATAATATTGAGAAGATACTTTGGAAAAATGCAGCTAACCGCTGTTTTTTGGGAGATTATACAGTCAACTCCAAAAATATGTACGAGTACATACACTTTAGGACCACAAGGTCCTAAAGTGTATACATATTTTTGGAGTTGGCATATGTATTGTGACAACACAATACATATGTATAAGAACGACTTCTACTTTTTATAGACACATGTATTTTATAGACACATGTATACATGTATTATACACATGTAAGGTTATTTTTTTTATGACCACCCGGAATAAAATTAAGAATTTCTGGGTGGTCATAAAAAAAAACCCTAACCTAACCTCTATCCTAACCTAAACACCTAACCGTACCCTAACAATATGTTTTTTGTCATTTCACTGAACCAATCTAGGGATTTGATCAATTCACTAGATTTGTTTAGGGAAATGATAAAATCGTGTTGTCATTTTAACATCTTCCATGATTTCCCACATCCCTTAGGGATTTGATCAAATCCCTGTTTTTATCATTTCCCTGCGACATAATTATCCATATTTTTGGAGTTGACCTATGCCACAGCAAAAGATGAGGTCAAAAGTAGGTCCTACTAAATGTGATTTAGCGAAACGATAGAGCAGCGTCGAGGCAAATCTTACTTACTTACTAAGTATGATGGCTCAGCGATCCAGGGTGGGTCTTGGGCTTGGCGTCCGTAGTCAAAGTTCTCCATTTTGTTCGAACTTGTGCCAATTTCGACTAATTATGCATGTTTACTGCTTTAAGAGGCAAATCTTAGGTTCTTCGGCTATTTTTAATCGTAACCACAATTCAACAGAATTCAAAAGAAATCGACAATCGTCACTCGACGCGCATTGTTTTACGACAACAAGAGCGGAACCCACGGACTTTGCCTCGGCTGCCCGGTGCGGTGTCAGATTCGTGCTGACCCTTACACCGTTTTTAAACAGTGCGATATTAGCTGATGATTCCAGTTATTAGTATAACGAAACACGATTATAAACGGCGACTAGGCTGGACAGCACATTTGGTAGTGACCCTGCCTCAAACACCAAAATCGTGTGTAATCCCCTGGTCAAACATTTGAGTGATCAACGCAAGCGTTGTGAGTGATCGATCAACCAAGGCACTGAACAAACACAAGTGTTTGTAACCTAGCCTTGTAAATATAATTTTGTGTTGTGGCAACACTTCTCATAATAAGTTGTAGTACGATGTGGCTAAACGTCGCCCGCCTTATCGAAGAACGTAACTCAATGACAATGCGCCTGATCGTTGAACTCGCCGCATTTCAAAACGGCCCTGTGTTATAAAACAGCTAGCCCTGATGTAATTAGGCGGATTATACGATCCGGCTGCGACATTTATAATATTATTATGTATTTAAGTTTTTTTTTATTTATTTTATTTAATTATATTTGTGATCCTCTATAGTCCCATATCTTACACACGTCGTTCGGAGTTAGTTCAATGTAAGAGAGGTTGTGTATTTGCGAATAGTATTGTTTTACTAAAGAGCGCTTAAGGTTCTGGAGTGAAGACCGCGTCTTCGTAAACGTAGTGTAGGACGACCTCAGGCCAGATGGAGTGACGATCTGCGCAAGAGGGCTGGCTGGAGCTGGATGCGAGTAGCCGAAGATCGATCAAAGTGGCGAGCATTTGGAGAGGCCTATGTCCAGCAGTGGACTGCAACAGGCTGATGATGATGATGATAATGAACGGTTTACATTTCGACAAGTATACAGTAACGGGTTAAGTTGTATGTACCATTTGATTGGCAAGTTTAGAGTCCTTATTGCCTTATGAACTTGATTAAGTTGAGTTTTTTTATGTGATAGGTAGGTGATAGACAAGCAGACGGATCACCTGATAGTAATAGATTGCCGCCACCCATAAACACCTGAAACACCAGTAGGGTCAGAAGTGCGCTGCCTACCTTTACCCTCTTTCCCCCCGATTACGCCTCCGGTACCGTCACTCACTCGATGAAACACAGTCGTCTATGAAGCCGTGGTATCATTCCGGTCAAGCCAGCCCATTCATGCCGAAGCGTGGCTCTCTCACGGAAACAAAAGGAAGAAGTAAACCTAGGTAAATATTGCACTTAAAAAATTCCTCGGAGGGTTCAGTCCCACCTGAACCCTCCGAGGAATTTTTTAAGTGCAATATTTACTTAAGAATAAATTGCAAAGAATTGCTATACCAAAAATAAAAATTATTAGAAGTAAACCTACTCGTATTTCCTTAGTTTCTGAAATAGATCTACCAGGAGAGCATAACCGGCATAGAGCTGGTCTGACCACGTTAATTCGAAGCGGCGGTCTGCGGTTATATTATGAAAGGTCAACGTGACCGGTGTCGGCTGTCGCTTATTGTGCCCTGGTACTAGGGATGTGGATGTGTCGACGTTTCTAGAATAGCCACCCGGTAAGTGGAAGGTTGTGGGTTCGAGTCCCAGCTGAACCCTTGCGTGAATTTTAGGTGCATTATTTACTTGAGAATAAATGGAATCGGTATAACATAAATAAACATTGTATAAGAGACTAGCGGCCGCCCGCGACTTTGTCCGCGTGGAAAAGTAACTTTTTACCCCCCTTTTAACCCCTTACAACCCCCTTTTAGCAATAAAAAGTAGCCTATGTCCTTTCTCAGGGTCTAGATCATCTGTATACCAAATTTCATTTAAATCCGTGTGGTAGTTTTGGCGTGAAAGAGTAACAGACAGACAGACAGAGTTACTTTCGCATTTATAATATTAAGTATGGAAGTATGGATTAGTGACTTGCCCTCACTTCGTTTCCGAACATAGTTTTGCTATTTTTTTTACAAAAAGGACATAACATATTTTTGTATAAAAATAATTAAAACTATTGCCAATAGGTAGCGCTAGGTATCGATTACATCGCGCCTGTGTTTTATCTTTTCGGGTAACATATCATGACACGGAAGGAATAAACACTTAGGTATGTCATATCTCAGTACGAATTGACTTAAGTGTTATTGGCCGCCGTGTCTAGAATAAGCCTTGTGGTTTTCAATTGAAGTTATCTTTTTATATATAATCTTGGAAGAGCCACGCTTTGGCATCAAAGTGAGGGCCTATTCCATGTCTTCACACAAAAATTACTTACGTGAAGCGATGTTTCGCTGAGTGAGCGAGGGTATTGGAAGCTCAAATCGATAGAAAAAATGTTGGTGGCGCGCTTGTAACTCCACTGGTATCGCATATGTATCTATGAGTAGCGGCAATCGCTTACAGCTGATCCGTCTGCTCATCTGCCGCCTATCACATAAAAAACACAATTCATGAAGTTTGTTCCATCGATAAAACGCACACCACTAGCTAGTGCTAAAGTCCATCGGCTTCATACAAGATTTGCAATTGTTACACATACCAAGGATGTACTCTAGTGCACTTTGTTAGTCTCATCAAGGAATCTGGGCAATAAAAAAACGGCCAAGTGCATGTTGGATTTAGAGACGAAGGATTCCGTAGTGGGGGGGGGGTCCATGGGGGGCCCGAACCCCCCCCCATTGAGGCCTAGTTTGACATAAGGTTGAATCGGCTATAGCCAAGGAAGGGGTCGGCAAGGTTGGTGGGGTAGCAAATTGTAGATAGCCCTGGGACAACAAATCAACCTCACGTTCTACAAGAATGCGTACATGTACGCTACAATAACGCACGCTGGGTCCAGCCGGTCCTTGAATTGTACTTCGGGAGAGCTGCATGGAAATTGTTAAATCCGAGCACGGGGGGGGGATTCGTAAGTAATTGTTTTGCAATGTGGGACACCCCTCTTGTCAAAGCTATATAAATACGTCCGTGGATACGATTGACTAGGTAAACAATAGTAAGTGCATAGTTAGTTAGATACCTGCACAAATTCGCTTTAATAGCCTTATTTAAGGGATATCAACTTAAATGGATAAAAAGGCACTTTTTATTGCACAAATGGTTATATACAGAGTATATCTGTAAACATTTACGTCCCATTAGCCACGTGTTTTACCATTCTAAACAACATTTGTTCCATAGTTTTTGAAAATTCGCATGAAAAATTTTCAACTTTCCATACAAAGTCGATCACGTGACTTCGTCATTTTGTATGGGGAGTCGAAAAAAATTTCGATGAATTTCGAAAAGTCGTTGAACAAGATGTTGTTTCAGAATGGTTGATGGGATGAGCGACTAAAAGGATGTAAATGTTCACAGAAATATTGTGTCATTAACAACCCACGCTCGTCCACTGCTGGACATAGGTCTCCCCTAATGCACGCCACCGCTCCCGATTTATATATTGTGTAGGTTAATATAAATATCTCAAATTACTTACTACGCTGGCTCAGCGATCCAAAGTGGGTCATGACCACAAATGGCGAACTTTCGCCATTTTTTATCTCAAATTAAAGATAGCAAAATAAAAATGCATGTACATACAACAATGTAGAATATCTATCTATCTATCTCAAAAAACAATGTCTGAGTAACGATGCAAGCAGAAGCTTGTACTGTAATAATGTTTCTAAAAACAAACAGAATTATCAATACAATTACATTAAATCATACGAGATAACAAAATTAATTATCATTTGAGCGAGCAAAGGTCATTTTTTACAACAAGATCACTTCATTTACATGAGTGAATGACATTATAACAACTGTTGTAGTTGGTAGGAATAGTCATTATCATCATTTCAGCCAATAGACGTCCACTGCTGGACATAGGCCTCCCCCAAAGTTCTCTACACAGATCGGTCCTGTGCCACCCGCATCCAAGGGACTCCCGCGACCTTCAATAGATCGTCGGTCCACCTGGTGGGAGGCCTGGTGGAAGGCCCTTATTTGGTTTCGGGACCTAGTTCCTGTACTTCATTTTTATCAGATAGGTAGCAGACGAATCACCTAATGGTGAGCGATTGTTGCAACACCAGTAGATGATGGGGGGAAAGGAGTCAAAGGTCGGCAGCGCACTTGTACTCTACTGGATGGTGCAAGCTGTTGACGCTTACCATCAGGTGATTACCTATCACAAAAAGACATAGCGCACCCTATTCAAACAAAGAAATAACTCAAAATTTCACTTTTGTGGGGAAAACGCATTTGAAGTTTGACACCTCCGTTAGTGTACTTCAAAATAAATAAAAAATAAACTAATAACAATAGCCGTTTTAAAAATAGGTATAAATAGTTTAAAACATACAAAATTAATTTGTATGGAGATCATAGTTATTTATAAAAGGAAGGTATTTATTTAATTGTTGAAAAAAAGTTCGTACTTATTTCACTTTTTGATAAAAATATTAATTTATTCCTTCAAAATGGTACGATGCAAGTCAGAATGTTGCTGTTTTTTATTGTTATAATTTAAAAGGTTTCATCTTTTTTTTTTATTCCAGTACTAGCGGCCGCCCGCGATTCGTCCGCGTGGAAAAATTTTCCCCGTTTTTACACATTTACCGCTCTGTCTTTGCTCCTATTGGTCATAGCGTAATGTTATTTAGCCTATAGCCTTCCTCGATAAATGGACTATCCAACAAAAAAAGAATTATTCAAATCGCACCAGTAGTTTCGGAGATTAGCGCGTTCAAACAAACACAACCAAACAAACAAACAAACTCTTCAGCTTTATATATTAAGTATAGATAAGATAAAATTAAGTGTAACACAAAGACTTAAATTTATATAAAAGGTGCATTTTCCCCCCAATTGGGCCTGCGGTGCCCTCACTTACTCGACGAAACACAGCGCAGGCGCTGCTTCACGCCGGTATTCTGTGAGACCGTGGTATCACCGGTCGAGCCGGCCCTTTCATGCCGAATTACGTTCTGCGCTGCGTAATTTTGCGCGTTATTTGTTATGTCGACGACGCACTGGTGACAGTCCGAGTTTTTGAACTTCGGGGTGCTACAGTACTTGTCACTGCTGCTAGGCGCGGATCCAGACCTCAAAAATGGTTGTGGGCATCTAGGGATTATCTGACTTGGGACATAGTGGAAGGGGGGTTCTAGCGGCTCGTTCCCCCTAGCTACGCCCGTGGATTATGGGCATCTAAGGAATTTTCCGACTTGGGGTATCGTCGAAGGGGGGTCCTAGCGGCTCGTCCCCCCCTAGGTACGCCCATAGTTGTGGATACAACCTCCCCCCAATCCCCCTCTCCCTCTCTTAGAATCTCTTAGAATGCTGATCCTAAGTTGATAGAAGAAAGTGCAAAGTCTCAAGTAAATTTAAGGCTGTGGGCATGCCCACAGTGCCCACAATGGTGGATCCACGCTTGACTGCTCTGGCAGAGGTTGTGTCAAGGGGTACACTTCACAAGTCCGAGGCAATCTGGTTTCTCAGTCCTCGGAAAAAGTCCTCCTGGATTCACCATTGTGGTGGGTGGGACTACCATCCCAGTTGGAGCTACCCTTAAGTACTTGATACTCGTGGTTGACAGCAGATGGGAGTTTACCGGGCACCGGCAACGGCTGGTCCCGAGATTAGTTGGCGCTGCGGGGGCTCTTAGTCGGCTGTTGCCCAACCTAAGAGGAGGCGATGAAAGCTGTCGCCGTTTAAAAATGGGGTAGTAAGATCGATTGCCCAATACGGGGCACCGATCTGGTCGGGATCATTAAAGAACCGTCATAAGGCTTGTTTCAAGTACAAAAGGTCATGGAAGTTCAGATAATTATAGGATACCGTACCATTTTTCACGAGGTGGCGTGCGCCATAGCAGGTCCCCTTAAGGGATCTAGACGCAGAAGTCCAGGATTTTGTTTACTGGCAAAGTGCTCAAATTCGCAGTAAATGGTGCCGGGTGTTTGTGGTTCCTTCGTTGTTTCTGGTTTCCATAGTACAAGGGAAAACCTTAGTTTAGGACCAGGGCAATGTATGTGATATTGTTTCAATTTATTTATTCATTTTTATTTATTCTCCGCTGGACGCAGTAGTGCGGTAGTAAAGAGCTGCTCAGGACACGGCACTAAGTGAATGGCGGCGCCGGCGCCTAAACTAGTTCGACACCGAAGGTTCTGAATCACGACGTCGGATTCTGGAGCCGGTCTGGCCCATCTTAGACAGATGGATTCGAAGAAAGTGGGGTGGATCGATGAGCTATCTGTTGACACAGATCCTCTCATGACATGGCTAAGTTGGAAGGTATCTATGCATCGTTGCCGGTGCAGATGTGTACGACTGTGCGGAAGATACCGCACAGCACACAATGGCGGAATGCCTGCGTGGGATGAATCAAGGACAACATTAACCGCCCTTGGAGATCGGAACCTCTTATTGCCGTCCTAGAGAAGATGGTCAGTATTGGAAAGTGCCTTGGAGTTCTGTTTCATTTCATTTAATAAAATATGTCATCATCTTACACCACGTAAAAGGATTGACTAGGAATTTCGAAAAAAACGATTATCGAATATCGCAGATCTAATATTCGAATATACGGAACAGTTTTATATTAATTTTTTCGAATATTCGATTGCAAGCCCTAGTTGAGCGGCGTACGTATATTTATATTTATGTACAATGACAGTCATACAAGAATTAATGTACGAGCAGGCGTATAATAGACACTCATCGCAACACGAGCGGAGTCACAAATCCCCTGCTAACCTTTTAACCCCCTTTCTCCCCGATGGAGCCTTCAATACCATCATTTATTTTCTCGTCGAAACACAGCGCAGGCGTAGCTTCTCGCACTGGCACTGCCGTGCCTCCAGATACTTTACAATCAAATAGATATAGATAGTTACTGGTGTCATTCAATGTATGAGGGTCATACTTTTTTGAATCGTTATCAGATATTGATGTATTTTGATCAACTAAACCTATATCATCCGCGTCCTAGATAATGACGCCATGCTAAATACAGATTAAAATTGCCATTATTACGATACTTTCAGTAACGTGACATGTATGAATTTACTTTAATAGTGAATTAATTTAAAAAGTTGAAAAAGTAATATTTCTAAAGTTATTAACACAGAGACTCAACTCCAAATACCACAACGGTAATCGTGAATTAACAGTACAACATTGAAATAAGTCTTATTAAGTTCAGTATCTTATGAAACTTTTAAAATAAAACAGAATTATGTCTAAAATGATACGTAGAAATTTCAATTTTTTTTCTAATAAAGTGAACTAAGTATAAATTATTGCACTATTAGATTAAATATTAGAGAAAATAAATTTTATCTGGCAGTAAAACACCGCAATGTTTGGTTTTATTTCACTCAAACACGGAAGAGCAGCGGTCAAACCTTGAACAAAGCTGGCACATCACTGAATCTTTCGCTTTACCGGAATCAACTTGTTCGCGCGTTTAGTAAAAGAGAGGCGGACCATGCGCTGTCTCCCTCAGTTTGCTCATATTTGATTGGCTGTTCGAGTCAAACCATTCTGAAAAACAATTGTTCTATGACTTTTGAAAATTTGCATAAAAAAAATTCATCTTTCCATACAAAGTCGGTCACGTGATTTGGTCGGTTGAACAAATGTTGTTCAGAATGGTTGATAGAACACGTGGTTAAAGGGATGTAAATGTTCACAGATACATCCTGTATATGCATAATAATATATTATGTATTATAATTCCAACACTAAAATTCCAGGGTGATGAGTTCAGCAACCGCATCGCCTGGTACTTCAAACGCCAGGGTTCAAGTCTGGAGAGGTCATCGCGTTGTTCATGGAGACGCAACCAGAGTACGTGTTCCTATGGCTGGGCCTTGGCAAGATGAAGGTGACTATACTTTTAACCATGAGAACCACGCTTCGGCATGAAAAACAAATAAGTAAATAAATGCGCTAAACAATCACACCAATCAACCTGGTCTCAAACTAGGGCAGGGTTTTTTAAACTTTATGCAGTCACGGACCACTAACTGAATTCAAAAACCTCTACGGACCCCTGTCAAAGAATATTTTAGGAAAAAAAACCTTTTTATAAAGTAATCAGTTTTATTGCACAAAAATCTTTTATTGGTAGTTTACTTACACTTAGGCACTAATACTTAATTAGGTACTAAATTAGTGAGAAGGATGCTCTTGTTTGAAGGGCCCTTGCCCCAGTAGTGGGGACGTAAATGGGCTGATGATGATGAGCTGCTGCGGACCCCTGACACTCATGTTACGGACCCCGGAGGGGTCCGTGGACCCCACTTTAAGAAACCATGAACTAGGGCAACCCCTGTACTATGAGTACCAGTTGAATGGGCCGGCTCTTCATGTTACCTACGAGTATTATTATTATCATCAGCAGGAGATTATAAAATATGACATCCATTAATGTTCTGTAAAGGACTTAAACTCAGTAAAGCAATTTTGAATTTTGAATTTTTGAAGGTGACCACAGCGCTGGTGAACACAAACCTCCGCGGACCGCAGCTGATACACTGCTTGAGGATAGCCGGGTGCAAGGCCGTGGTGTTTGGAGACGAGATGGCTGATGGTGAGTTCTAATCGTAACCGTTGGAGCCATAAAGTCCTTGAGTGGAGACCGCGACTCGGTAAACGTAGTGCTGGACGCCCTGCGACAAGATGGGATGACGACATTCGAAGGCTGGCTGGAGTGAGCTGGATGAGAGTGGCCGAAAATCGGGAGCAGTGGCGTGCATTGGGGGAGACCTTTGTCCAGCAGTGGACGAGCGTGGGTTGCTAATGATGATGAATCGTCATCATTTCAGCCAATTGACGTCCACTGCTGGACATAGGCCTCCCCCAAAGTTCTACACACAGATCGGTCCTGTGTCACCCGCATCCAAGGGACTCCCGCGACCTTCACTAGATCGTCGGTCCACCTGGTGGGAGGGCCTTCCCTCATTTTGTTTCGGGACCTAGTTAATGTACTTCATTTTTATCAGATAGGTAGCAGATGAATGATGATAGAAGCAGACGAATCACTTGTTGGGGAGCGATTGTTGCAATTATCTACTGGAGATAATTCGATTTAGGGGGAAAGGAGTCAAAGGTCGGCTGCGCACTTGTACAGTCAACTCCAAAAATATATATACACTTTAGGACCTTGTCACAATACATATGGTATAAGAACGATTCTATTTTCTTATACATTATGTATTGTGACAAGGTCCTAAAGTGTATACATATTTTTGGAGTTGACTGTACTGGTGGTGCAGCTGTTTATCGCTTACCAGGTGATCACCTATCACAAAAAAGACATAGGTAGTTAAAAAAAATTATAAAAACATACTTTAAGTTAAGTTTATTCATCTTCTTCTATACTATTCATAAAAAGATAACTTCTATAGACAACGACAAGGCTTATAGGTAAACCGAAAACACGAAACGCTTGCGCGATGTAATTGAACACAGCGCCATCTATTGGTTCATTTCTGAATTACGGTCCCGAAGCGAAGTGAGGGCGGGCCACTATTCTATATAAACACCTAGCTTGTCAAAAATCTGATTTGGTCTGGCCCAGAACGTTTGTACGCCATGGTCTCACTGTAAGAAGTGTTAAAGTACAAAATGAAGCTTTTGTAAAGAAACAATCGCCTCAGGAAAACGAGGTGACTGTCCCGTTATCAGCTTATCAGTTAATGAGGTCCTGAGATAAAGTTCCTATTGATTGACTGAGAGACATTGTAGTGATAAGATAACAGGGGATAATAAAATTGTTGACTATGCTACCGTTGTTTGATGAGTGGTCGCGTGGACAGTTTTCCCATCAAGGCTGTGTCCTTTGGATTTGACTACAACAGTAGTAGGACATAGGTCTCCCCTAATGCACGCACTGCTCCCGATTTTCGGCCACTCTCATCCAGCCTACTCCAGCCAGCCTTCGAATGTCATCATCCCATCTTGTCGCAGGGCCAACACTACGCTTACCGAGTCGCGGTCTCCACTCGAGGACTTTACGGCTCAAACGGTTGTCAGTTCTGCGGCTAATGTGACCAGCCCACTGCCACTTCAGTTTGCTAATTCGGTGGGCTATGTCGGTGACTCTGGTTCTCCGTCTCATCATAATATAAAAAAACAAATATCAAAACTTACGATTCTAGACAACCTCACATCGTTTTGGGACATTACTCCACTTCGTACCAATAGATGTCGATGGGTATCGATTATATCGCGCAAGTGTTTCGTCTTTTCGGGTTACATAATATACCTAAGCCTTGTGATTGTCTTAATGGAAGTACCTAGTATATAATAAATAGTACCTATAGATGATGTAGAGGTATATCTTCAACAAATTCTTATGGTCACAAATTGTAATCATAGCCGTGACAGGACGCTGGTCGCTATGATCCGGCGGCCTTGGCGTATCCTGCCCGTACAAATGGCGCTGCGAAACCGTAAATTGGATTAAATTTTGTATGAAGTAGGTATCTGGCCGAGTTTTTACTATTTAGGTTTTTATAGAGGCACAGTATTGCTTTAGCCTAATCGTAAGCAACGCGGAAATCTAAAAGTCGCAGACATAGCCCAAAGAATTGCGTGGCTCAAGTGGCAAATGGGCAGGGCACATTGCAAGGAGAACCGACGGCCGTTCGGGTTAGAGAGAAAGGTGAAAGTGAGGGCCGCGTGCAGGAGGCCGCAGCCGTGGCTGGCCTCCCACCAGTTGGACCGACGACTACTAGTAAGGCCGCGGGAGTCCCTTGGATGCGGGTGGCACAGGAACGATCTGTGTTGAGAACGTTGGGGGAGGCCTATGTCCAGCAGTGGACGTCTATTGGCTGAAATTATGATGATGACTGGATCTCGGCCCTATTTTGCGTTGTGTGTCAAATATATTATATTTCTAGTCTCTTATATATTATATTTTTTTCAATATTTCCAGAGGACTTCGCGTTCTTCTGAAGACAATAACCCAGGTGTGGATATGGGAGAAGACTGGGACATCCGTCGTATCCCGATGGGGGGAAATTGCTAAGAAGTATCCGGAGAAGAAAGCCTTCGTGATGGGAGACCGGGCTATGACTTTTCGAGAGGTTTATATTTTTTTTAATATGATTGGTGCCAGACGGATCACCCGATGGTAAGCGATTGCCGTCGCTCATAAACACCTGCAACAGCAGTAGAGTTACAAGTGCGCTGCCAACATTCAACCCACTTTTTCCTCAATTGGAACTTTTAACGCGTTCACGCTGCGTCTGCGCATTGCGCCAAGAAAGTCCAAGAAAGTGACAACGGATCTTTAAGGAACTATCGGAGTCATCAACTTTTTTCATGACTTGCTTGATGCATTAAACGCCCCGTTGATCTAGTGGTTTAAGTACCGGACCGTGATCTCCCGGGTTCGATTCCCGGGTCGAGCAAAATTATGTTTCTAATTTTTCGAACATAGCTTGGTTTGTGATCACTAATCCGCATTAGACAAGCGTGGTGATTAAGCCTAATCCCATCATAGTAGCGATAACTGAGTTCTATGATGGAGGCCTTTGCCCTGCAGTGGTACAGTATATAGGCTGATACTTTTGATGCATTATAGCTTTATAATGATCAAAGAGTAGGCATGAAAAATGTGTAGTAAATAAAGAACGATTATTTACTACAATTTTCTTAAACGGTTATGTACGAGTACATTTACAATTCCTTAGATAAGATAATATACCTACTATACAGAATCTTATTTTACTTTATCATGGCGCCGATATAAAAAACAATGTATTTTATTGCTTATCTAATCTATGGTAATGTATATCTGTTAATGAAAGTAAAAGACAGATGTTTGGTTCAGTTACTAGGATTACAAATGACTTCAGATTGTTAATCTGTAAAATGATAAAAATAGATATGAGTGATTAAGGGGCTATACGAATGAAACTAGCGCCGCCAACCTATTTACACTGATTGTGGCGAAAATACGATATTTTTTAAGAAAGCAAAACATTGCAGACTTAGATAAAAGTAAGTAAATTGAATTTTTCAAGACGCAATACAATATATAAATGACATGATTGTTACTACACATCACAGTACAAAAACTGTCATATTTCACACAGATCGGTCCTGTGCCACCCGCATCCAAGGGACTCCCGCAACCTTCACTAGATCGTCGGTCCACCTGGTGGGAGGCCTGCCACGGCTGCGGCCTCCTGCATACTACATGCATACAATATGCATATATTATAATTCCAATACTAAAATTCCAGGGTGATGAGTTCAGCAACCGCATCGCCTGGTACTTCAAACGCCAGGGGTTCAAGTCTGGAGAGGTCATCGCGTTGTTCATGGCGACGCAGCCGGAGTACGTGTTCCTATGGCTGGGCCTTGGCAAGATGAAGGTGACTATACTTTTAACCATGAGCACCACGCTTCGGCATGAATAATAAATAAATAAATGCGCCAAACAATCACACCAATCAACCTGGTCTCAAACTAGGGCAGGGTTTTTTAAACTTTATGCAGTCACGGACCACTAACTGAATTCAAAAACCTCTACGGACCCCTGTCAAAGAATATTTTAGGAAAAAAAACCTTTTTATAAAGTAATCAGTTTTATTGCACAAAAATCTTTTATTGGTAGTTTACTTACACTTAGGCACTAATACTTAATTAGGTACTAAATTAGTGAGAAGGATGCTCTTGTTTGAAGGGCCCTTGCCCCAGTAGTGGGGACGTAAATGGGCTGATGATGATGAGCTGCTGCGGACCCCTGACACTCATGTTACGGACCCCGGAGGGGTCCGTGGACCCCACTTTAAGAAACCATGAACTAGGGCAACCCCTGTACTACGAGTACCAGGTGAATGGGCCGGCTCTTCATGTTACCTACGAGTATATTATTATCATCAGCAGTAGATTATAAAATTTGACATTCATTAATGTTCTGTAAAGGACTTAAACTCAGTAAAGCAATTTTGAATTTTGAATTTTGAATTTTGAATTTTTGAAGGTGACCACAGCGCTGGTGAACACAAACCTCCGCGGACCGCAGCTGATCCACTGCTTGAGGATCGCCGGGTGCAAGGCCGTGGTGTTTGGAGACGAGATGGCTGATGGTGAGTTCTAGCACTTTTCATTATAAGCAGACTAGCACTGGCCCTCACTTCGTTTCAGGATAGTTCAACTGTCTACCAATAGATGGCGCCCAGCGAAAACGCCAACGATTCGTTGATTGTATCGCGGAAGTTTTCAGTTTACCTATAAGCCCTGGCATAGAATATGACATTAACCTCTTTATAATGGACTAATGATAATGACTAGTGGTCCGCCCTAACTTCGTTTCGGGACAGTTCTACGGTCTACTAAAAGATGGCGCTAGGCGTTGATTGCATGGCGCTAGTGTTTAGCCTTTTCTGTTTATACTTATATAAGGTTTGTCGTAATAGGTAACCATTGGGTTACAATGCTAGTCCATCTTTACCTGATGGACACCGACAACGGGGCAGGCCTAAAAGCGATGAAGTGAACGATTTTAACACTTTTTGCAATCGATTGGACCAATGGCAATGGTAAGATCGCGGGACTAGGCAGTTCCAGCATGGACAATATAGGCTAACATAAAAAAAAAGTTTGTTGAAATAGATTTGATCGCTTTATCAATAGTATAGGTAGTATTGATGATGATGATGATGTCACCAACTAAACATCTTATTCATCTTACAGCTATAAAACAAATCCAAAACGACATCAGAGACATGCCGCTGTTCCAGTTCAACTCCCCCGAGAGGCCATCAGCTCCCGTCCTCCCTGACACCGCACCCCTGGCTGCGGAGCTCAACGAGATGGCACCAGAACCGTTCACGATCGTGCCGTCCAAGCCAAGGGAGACCCTGCTGTATATTTATACTAGTGGAACCACTGGGTTTCCTAAAGCAGCGATTATTACTAATATCAGGTTAGCTTCCATCTTTTCTTATTAATTTATTGCACAAAACTTCGTACAAAAAGCATACTTAATGTCAAGAGGCATTCTCTTCCAGTCAAACTTTTTTTTTGGGAACCCAGGGGAAATGCGTTACGCATACCCGTCCACCGGTGATCCCCCGCATGATGGCAGGGGTATACCGACTAAAACCCCTGGGACTCTCCCTCATCGTCCATCGCGGGAGATAGTCGTGGGTCAAATAACGCAAAGCCCTCGTCACCGCGACATCTCGCCTACCAGTGTAACCCTTGGGTTAAGCAGAAAGAACATAGGTGCGGCGAAAGGAGGACTTCAGTTATTATTGCAATGTACCTACCAAACAGTCAACGTATCTCCAGAATATCCGAACAGTATATCCGAACCTGTATGATATTGAAATCTTATAGAAATAAGTCCTAAAATCCTGGCAACGGTGAGCACTCCTTCTGGCGTAGTTCTTTACACCACTTGCTTGCTCACATAGCTATCTCATAAAAGTTTCCATCATTGTGCGTCAAGTTTTTGCTATCCACTGCTGAACATGAGTCTTCAAACGAGTTTTGTTTTGCAATATTTACAGGTACCTTCTCATCCCTCTCGGAGTCCACACATCAGCCCAGCTCACATCTTCAGACGTCATCTACGATCCTCTCCCGTTACATCACACAGCGGGAGGCGTCCTGGGAGCTGGCCAGGCCATCGTCCTGGGCTGCACCGTGGCTTTGAGGAAGAAGTTCTCAGCTTCAAATTATTGGAGTGATGCTGCTAAATATGGATGCACAGTAAGTGGATTTTCAAACGGTCTGGTTTCTCTGTCTAAAGGTCTCGAAGGTCAGATGGCAGTTGCTTCAAACAATTGACAGACTAGATCGTAAGTCCAAGACTTTCTGTGACGAACTGTGTTTCCTGTCTGCTGGTTGGTCATATCGATATAGTTTCGGATGCTTTTTTATATTTTCTGGGGTGAATAGTCTAATAAATTACTTTTTAAGTCCTTCATTTTGTAATAGAAGGAAGACAAACAGATCACCTGATGGTAAGCGATCACCAACGATCATGGACACAACAAAATCAAAAAGTCACAAGTTCACCGCTGGTCTTATAAAAAGACTACACAGGGACTAGTGTTTCTTCAAAATAGGAGTGATAATATTCTTGAGGGGTCGGAAACAGAAATAGAAATAGAAAAAGTCTTTATTCAAGTTAGGTCCATACAGAACACTTATGAATGTCAAAACAAATAATCTGCCACATATGCAGGTCCTCTGGAGTTGCAAGCGTGAAAGCGTCCATAGGCTGTAGGTAGTTGCTTACCAGGCGAGCCGCACGCTTGTTTGCCACCGACGATGTATAAATAAAAGGAAAAGTTCTACTGAGTTTCTCGTTGATTTTTCTTGGTAGAAATTGACCTTCTGAATCGGTATTACAAGCGGAAATACTGCAAGCGAAAGCTTCCCTA
Organism: Cnaphalocrocis medinalis; assembly: GCA_014851415.1. Classification (NCBI taxonomy): domain Eukaryota; kingdom Metazoa; phylum Arthropoda; class Insecta; order Lepidoptera; family Crambidae; genus Cnaphalocrocis; species Cnaphalocrocis medinalis. The sequence continues at coordinate 10,659,507 of CM026297.1, forward strand.
TTAAATATTACAACTTCGTTCATGATCTACTCAGGTTGGGCAGTACATAGGCGAGATATGCCGGTACCTGCTGGCTGTGCCGCCTGGCCCGGCAGACCGCGGACACCAGGTGAGGGTGATGGCTGGCAACGGGCTCAGGCCGCAGATCTGGGAGGAGTTCGTGGAGAGATTCGGAGTGAAAAGAGTCCTGGAGTTCTACGGGGCTACTGAGGGGAATAGTAATTTAGGTAAGTTGGTTCAACCTATATACCGTTAAATTTTAGTCGTTTTAATCCCGAAGCCCTCAAAAAGGTAACACAAATAAAGCTCGTTTACCTTTCGAAGCCGCTGATTTACAAAAGCCTTGGGCAGTGTAATGCGCATTCTTAAAATGCGATAAAAAAGGATGTAAAACATTTGAACAGCATGCGAAGGCTAAAAGTGGTGAGAAGGTTAAAATGGAACTGGGCTGGACACGTCTGACGCATGTCAGACACCTTTTGGGCCAGAGTATGAGCCATAAAACCCACGAGGTAGACCGAGGAGGCTATGGCGGGATGAGCTCGAGTCGCCTCCATAGCCCCAACTGGACCATAGTCGCCCAAAATCGTGAAATCGTGAAAGGGTAGGGAGGCCTTTGCCCAGCTGTGGGACATGATCGACTTTTTATAATAATAATAAGGCGAAGGCTCCATTGCTCTACTACTTAAAGTAAAAATACTTTATTATGATCACAATTGTCTCCTGAAATAAAATTTCATAATTTCTTGTTTTCAGTAAACATGGATTCCAAAGTCGGTGCTATTGGGTTCCTAAGTCGTATGGTGTCATCCATATACCCGCTTACTTTAGTAAAGTACGTGACAATTTTTTATTCAATCAATATTATACAAGAGTGGCTGTAGAAAAGTTATTAAAAATATCTCAATTCCAGATGTGATGAAATCACTGGGGAGATCTTGAGGGATAGCAATGGAAAATGCATCATGTGTGGACCTCATGAGCCTGGTAAGTCAATCTATACTATTAATTAAGAGGAAAACTCTATAGGCATCAACAAACTTTATATGCAAACCGAACCACACGTGCTGGACAGCGTTGTCATCCGCTTACCATCCAGACAATACCGGTGCGCACCAAGAGGTTTAGCTCCTCATTCCTGCCCCGAGCCATCAAGTCATGGAATGCCCTTCCAGTTCATGTGTCTCCTCCTTCTTACAATCCTGGGCTTTGAAACGTGCGTGAAACGGCATCTCAGCAAGCCTTTAGGGTGCGGATGACAGACTTAAAAGGTTGGCAGCACATTTGTGACTCCACTGGTGTTGCGGAAACTACGAACTAGTGGCCCGCCTTCACTTTGTTTCTGGACCCAGTACTTTCTGTAGTAGTTGTTAACTGTACCCAATAGATGGCGTTGGGTGTCGATTGGCATCGCGCCAGGGTTTTGGTTTTCGGTTTACCTATAAGCCCTCTCATTGTCCATAGGAATTACTTCTTCATAATAGTGTAGATAAGGGTCTGTTTCCGTTCCAGGTGTACTACTAGGAAAAATAGACCCAAAGAAGGCGATCCTAACCTTCGCCGGGTACGCTGATAAGACTGCCTCGGAGAAGAAGATGGTGAGGAATGTGAGGGTGGATGGAGACTGCTACTTCAACACGGGAGACATCCTGGTCATGGACCATTTTGGGTACTTCTACTTTAAGGACTCGAACTGGAGACACGTTCAGGTATGGAGAATACTGCCTTGTTCTTACTGCTTTATTACGTTTTTAGATAGTTTTTGGCAGTCGAAATTTGACAGACAATCATTTGACCTCGATCACACCTGAGGGTCTAATTTGAAGTCAACGTTACGACCGAATCGGAGTTCCCCTCTCTTTCACACGCGCTGTACGCGCTTTTGTTTGAATGTGACAGGTATATTCTCATTCGTTACGGGACGTCTTCGTTATAAGCCACCTGATGTTAAGTGGGGATGAGGTCTTAGAAAGGCCATGCTTGCCCGTGAAAAGCCTTTCACTCTTGTCTTAAAGAGGTCCAGATTATAAATTGTACAGGTAATACATCGGCGAGTAACGAGCTCCATTTCTTGGCTGTTCGCATCAAACTATTATTATTAAAGACGGGAATTAACGTATTGTCAATTTTTAAGCACTTAAATTATGTACAGTGGCCAGCACATCAAGTTACTACAATCTGTCAAATTTCCTCAGTTGATATTGAACCAAACACGTTTGATATAAAAGTGAGGTTCGATGAAGAAATTTGACAGATGTAGTAACTTGATGTGCTGGCCACCGTACTTACTGCCTGATGTGGTCATAAGCTGACTGGCGGTGCACGGCGACGTCTGCCAGAGCCCGGCTGTGGATAGTTAGAAGCTTTCCGGTTGAAAGCCTTGTCTGATTTGGATAACTTACTACTAGGCTGGCGCAGTGACCCAAAGTGAGCCTTGGCCTGTGATAATAAGAGCCTCCATCTAGAAAAGTCCTACGTCATCAGCCTGGAGTCCTCGCAAATTTTTATCAACTTTATCCTTCCAGCGGTACCTTGACTGGGTCCCTTTTTGCTGCATGATCTTCCCATTCTCTCGAGGCGGCCGAGCCAGCGAAGTCGATGCGCTTTAGTTTCACCAATCTTCTATACATATAATAAAAATGTAAAAAAGCTGTGTCTGTACATTGAAGATATTTATCTCAAAATAACTTAGGACGACTAAAAAACAGTAACAGAACATGAATCAATGATTTTTAAAATTTTTTCCTGTCTGTTGCTGTTTGTCTGTTTGTCTGTTGTTCGCGACTAATCTCGGAAGGAAACTACTGACCAAGTCGGAATGAAACTTTTTTATTGTATGACGCTGTAATATCAGGGCAACTATAGGATATATTACTATTTGAAAGACCAGGCTCCTTGATGTAGAACCACAACAGCCCAGCTAAACTATAAAGAGTTAGGTCCAATGGCAACTGTGACAAAAGTTTGTTCAGATTGATGAGCATTTTATGATGCATGAAAAAAATCCAAGATCATGGAACATCTGGTTTGGACCTCTAAGAGCCCAGCTCACTATAACAAATATGGAATGAAATGGAATGGGAAATGTTCAAATGTGATGAGCATTTTTGGATGAGATCCTATAAGGAAGGATATTCCGAACTTAAACCCCTAATGGAGCGAAAAGGGGGGTTCAAAGTTTGTTCATGGGACTACGTGATTCCTTGGCCCAATTTACTCCAACTTTTGCATACACATTCTTTGACAGAATTGATGGATAAAATATAAGATTCAAACTTTAATAGAATACTTACATCCCCTAATGGAATAAAAAATAATTTGGGGGTTACTTTCATTAGAAGTTGATATTTTAAATATTAAATGGGTTTGCACTTGACCTCATCTCACCTGATGGAGAGTGACAATGAGGTCTAAGATGTAGCGTGCTTTCCCAGAAGAAGCCTATTCACTCTCGACTTAAAGACACCCAAATTGTAGCTCTCTGGAAATACAGAAGCCGGCAAGTTGTTCCATTCCTTAGCAGTTCGTATAAAATATCAATGAGCCGCCTTAAAAATCTATTAACCTATAAACGAACATTTATAATAGGTAATATTTTTTTATATCTATTTAAATAATCATCTTTAAGTCAAGAGTCATAAAGTTCACGCAAACGAAGTTGCGGGCGGCCACTAGTAAATAAATAAGTAAGGAGGTATACTGATTTGGATTTGACCAAGATTTTTTTTTTGCAGGTGGAGAGGAGAAAATGTATCAACAGCTGAAGTAGAAGGAGTCATTAGTTCTTTAATTGGACTGAAGGATGCTGTAGTCTTTGGAGTAAAGGTGAGTAGATTAGTAGTGTGTCTATCTGTCTAAGTATGCCTCAAACATTGCTCTAACTCCTTCTTTCCTCTTTTCCTTTTAAACAAGTTAGACAAGCTGGTACACGATATGCTACAGGGTCTCCCGCAGAATACCAGCGTCGTGACGTGCCAGGAATAAACGGCGCGACTTATGCTGATGTTTTGTTCCAGATACCAAATGTAGAAGGCAAAGCAGGTATGGCAGCCATAGCAGACCCAGAAAGAAAACTAGACTTACTCAGAACTAGCTAAAGGCCTAAAATCCTCTCTCCCCATTTATGCTAGGCCTCTCTTCATCAGGATCATGCCCGAGCCCCCTCTCACAGCCACCTTCAAGCTCAAGAAGAAGGAACTGATGGAGCAAGGTTTTGCTCTAAACATACACAACGATCCTATATACTTCATGGATCAAAAACCGGTGAATATGTTCCTTTGACGACGAAGTTGTATGATGATTTGGTTCAAGGTGTTATAAGGCTGTGATTGGTAGTAGTTAGAAAGAGAAAGAATAGGAATGTATATTTAGGGTGCGGTAGAACCAGATGTATCGGTAAATACTGACATCCCTTTACACAAAAGGTACCTATACTTACAAATATTTTACATACTCTCGGCTGAAAAAAAAATGCGCCAGACAATCACACCAATCAACCAGGTCTCAAACTAGGGCAATCCCCTTACTATGAGTACCGATGATAGTGGTGGTAGGTGACGATAATTTACTGGAAGCGTCCACCCAGAACACCCAGACCCAAGAAAATTTAGAAAATGTAGTTTCCAAAATTGACTTGACCGGGAATCGATCAAACCCAAAGAAGTAGAAAAAGATTAAGTTTTAATATTTTTCACATCTGACTGCAAAGGTTTTAATTGGTATTGTACAAAGACATAGGTATAAAATAAGTTATTAAAATAGGAATAAGATTGCCAAATTGATAAAAAATCTGCTAAGGTAAAAAAAGTTCGATACAAGTAGGTGCCATTGACCATAGCAGCATGAATGGGCCGTTTCATTCAGAGTGTTACCACGACCTCACAGAAGTCCAGCGTATAGCAGCGCCAGCAGAAAGAGCCATTTTTCTGCGTCTATTTATTTTGTGTCTCGCTCCTTTTGGAATGTCGTCTTTTTTATTTTATCGTGTTATTTTATTTATCTGAAAATTTAGGGTGTACTGTAACAATTGATGTGAATTTATCATTTTAAGTAGATCTGTTAATGTAACATCACTTTGAGACCTATTAAATGTGATATTTATATCGAATTTTTATTTATTGTGTTATGTTATTGCAAATAAATTACAAGGTAAAGGAGGTATTTTGTTTTCATCTTCACTAACTTAAACTACATTTTATTATTATTGTCGATAGTGGCCCGCCCTTACTTCGCTTCGGGACCGTAATTCAAAAATTAACCAATAGATGGCGCTGTGTGCCCAATTAGCATCGGCGCAATGCGTTCGTGTTTTCGGTTTACCTATAACCTTGTCGTTGTCTATAGAGTAATCTCTATATTAAATAGATATAGAGAGGTGTGACGCTTTGGTCCTAATGGTTTTAAGTACGGGCCGTGATCTTCGGGGACGCCGAGTTCGATTCTTGGGGTGAGCAAAAGTATGTTTCGAATTTTTCGAACAAAGCTCGGGTTTGTGATCACCATTCGGCATTGGGCAAGCGTGGTGATTATGCCTACTCACATCATAGTAGCGCTGACTTGATTTCTATGATGGAGACCTTTGCCATTCTTAATTGCCGAAGCGTGGCTCTCCTGCAGTTAAAGGAAGGTAAGAAAACACCATTAAATCACATTTAAAGCTTTTTATTCATCCATACAAAATAACGGTTCACATTCAACCAACAATCCTATGTTAAAATTTGGCTAACACCTCTCCCTATACTAGTTTGTACACATCACTTGGTTTGTGCGACTTCTCGTGTTATGGAACATTCAATTTTAACCTACTAACTTTATGGTCTAATTTTCAAAACGATAACAAAATAGACTGATGTCCACACAGCTATATACATAATATTATGTAAACATTTACATTAATTTGACCACGTGTTCTACCAAGCATCATCATCATCATCCGCAACCAACACTCGTCCACTGCTGGACATAGGTCTCCCCTAATGCACGCCACCGCTCCCGATTTTCGGGCACTCTCATCCAGCCCACACCAGCCAGCCTTCGAATGTCATCATCCCATCTTGTCGCAGGGCTTCCAACACTACGCTTACCGAGTCGCGGTCTCCACTTAGGACATTACGGCTCCAACGGTTGTCAGTTCTGCGGCTAATGTGACCAGCCAATTTTGATACAAAGTCGGTCACGTGACTTGTTCATTTTGTATAAGAAGTCGAAAAAAATTCGACTACTTTCAAAAGTCGAAGAACGCTGTTCAGAATATTTGGTAGAAGACGTGGTTAAAGACATGTAAAATACAGGGATAATGGTGATTTTTTAACGTAAGGGCAAAACCCCGTGATATTTTTCGTTAAGGGGCTATACGAATGAAACTAGCGCCGCCAACCTATTTACACTGATTGTGGCGAAAATACGATATTTTTAAGAAAGCAAAACATTACAGACTTAGATTATTATTATAACTTATGATGACTTAAAAGTAAATTTAATTTTTCAAGATGAAATACCATTTTGTGTTTTATATAATTGTATTGCATCTAGAAAAATTCAATTTACTTTTATCTAAGTCTGTAATGTTTTGCTTTCTAAATAAACATCGTATTTTCGCCACAATCAGTGTAAATAGGTTGGCGGCGCTAGTTTCATTCGTGTAGCCCCTTATGTAACTATGTCCTATTAAGGGTTAAGGGGTATAAGGCAGTGTCTATCCAGGGCCCATATTTATTTTATATTTTTTCATTATTCATAATTAAGTTTACATAAAGTGTTAGTTACACCAATTTAACCTACCTATTTGTTGACAAAGTATGACGTGGAAAAATAATGTTACGAACTCTGTTTCTATTTTATAACTATTTATATAAACCATTTCTTGCGTAACATAATAATGATAGGTAATTTTGTGAATAAGTATGTTACTTATTATATTCCGAAATCTGATCTTTATAATGTTATTAGGATATTTTTTATGTCTGAATACAACGTGTAACATTTACATGTTAATTCCTTATTTTCCGAAACGTATTTAGGTTCGCTTTTTATTTCTAAGAAACAAAATCCGTACTGTACGGATTCTGTTTTTAGTATTCAATTTAATTAATTTACATTTTAAACGCTTAATTGTCAATGTAAATACTAGACATTAATGTTTAAACGTCTTTTAAACTTACTATAATACGAACACATTTTCTTTTGGCAGTAGCCCAATCGGAACTCCCTAAATGCGGTAAAAATGTCACCGTAAGATTATGAACACTGTTAGCACAAAATACATATTGACACAGAAGGCTGACTGCCCACTAAGAGCTAAAAATATGTCATGTACGCACGCATGCGCACTAACGGGCAAAAACGCCTTTTCGACCACATTAATCCTAACTTATGACATAAGATTGTCAAACTGTCGAGGTCTATGGTAAAGGCCGCGCGCTTATGTATTCATGCCGGGCAACAACCCTAGCATATGTCAACGAACTCTTCTAAATTCAAAATCAGGTCAAAGTTTAACTTCTGTGTGTAATTATTTTGTGCTGTTAGTTTATAATTTGACGTGATTCGCTATATTATGTATAACGATATTTTAAAATTAGTAGGACATTCGTTTCAAACAGGGCCAAAACTACCAATAGATGGCCGTAGGTGTAGATTTCATCGCTCAAGTATTTAGTTTTTTCTGTTTATCTATAAGCGCAGTCGGTGACTATTATAAGTTACCTACTTCTTTATAAATGGTATAGATATGTAGTTCACAATTATAATTTTTGTCCCAGAATTAAAAGTTGTGGTATAACTGTGGCAAATATTATCTCGCGAGATAGTTCAAAAACTAACAATATTCATAAGCTTATGGTGACATACACGTAAAAGTACATGTTTAATACATACAGGATGTATCGGTACCTAAACATTTACAACCTCTTAACATTTGGAAATTCGACGATTTTTTTTTCGATTTCCCATACCTATACAACGTTTGTGACAACGTCGTGTGATTGTCTTTGTAAGGAAAGCCACACATCAATGTATACAAAACTGTCAAATTTTTCAGTCGATTCTTACTTTTATCTCAAACATGTTAGGTTCAATATCAATTGAGGAAAATTGACAGTTTGTGGTAACCTGATGTGTTGCTGTCTGTACTTACTTATGAAAAGTAAAAAAAAAATCACACATCAGCGACCCCTCTTATCTTGAAGATGTTCATGGGCGGCGGTGATTACTTATAGCTGGTGACCCGCTTGCTCGTTAGCTACCTCTAGTGTAAAAATCCATCCTTAGCTCCTGTTACTTAAAGGGTTAAATGTTCATCGGTAGGTACCGACATTCTGTATAACTTTCAATACCAACATACTTAATTACCATGATGTATAAAGTAGACATTTTTATAATACTTTACATTTGGTGCATAATTGCGCATTTACTCTCAATTCCGTAGATAATTGATTTTTTTATTATACACCTAATTAATACAGGGTGTACAGTCAGCCACACATCAGGTTACCACAATCTGTCAAATTTCCTCAAGTGATATTGAACCTAATGTGTATGACAGTAAGATGAGAGTCGATTGAAGAAATTTGACAGTTTTGTATACTTTGATGTGTGGCTGTACGTACCATAAAATACAAGTCTTACTTACCTACTTTTTTTTTGTTACATGTCTATCAATTGAGTTTTTTATTTGATCGGAAAAGTATGGTTGTCTCAACCACTTACCTACCTTTTCTTAAAATAACCATAACTTTGTTATATAACCTACAGTTAAAACACGCTAGCTAGCCATGGTTTCAAATAAACCTACGTGTTATTTTCAAAATCATTTCAGAACCTTTTCTTTTTCGAGATTCAGTAATGTATATTTTTCATTAATTTATATCGTGTATGTATGTACTTATGTAAATAATGATGTGTTCTTCACTTCCCACTACTGGTTTCATAAACCATTAATAACTCGTAGAAACTTCATCTACATAGTAAATTATTGATTTGTTATTTTTATCATCTAGCATGTATAATGACATTAAAAATATTACTGTGTTCCTAACATACTCAACATCTACAATAAAACATTACATCAACATCGCGTCATCGTGATTCAAAGGTAAACTAATGCCATCTCTTGGTTAATGTGTAGAACTAACTTGTACAAATTGATGCAGATACAAATAGACACGAGATTGGTTACACGAGATATTACAGGGTCTATCTGTAAACATTCACATCCTTTTAACTACGTTCTCCACCAACCATTTCCAACAATATTTTGTCTATGACTTTTCGAATTTCGTCATCATCAAAAACTTCGACTCCCCTTACAAAACGACTAAGTCACTTGACCAATTTTGTATGAATAGTCGCCATTTTATTTTGGCGAATTTTCAAAAGTCGCAGAAAAATAGTTGTTCACAATGGTTGGTAGAACACGATGTTTACAGATGACTAAAACCTGTATAAAAATCTCGTGGCCTATATAATAATATAATAACCGTCTCGTAATGAATGAGATTACCTGTCACATTCAAATAAAAGAGACGCATCGCACATATCATCATCATCATCATCAGCCCGGTAGTACCCACTGCTGGGTATAGGCCTCCCTTCCCTTTCGCCAATGTGCCCGGTCCTGAGCTGCTCGGATCCGTGTAGCTCCTCCGATTTTAGCGATGTCGCCGACCCATCGTGCCACCGGACGACCTGGACTTTCGTCGGCCGTTTCTCGGACACCATTCGGTCATAATCTTGCTCCACCTGCCATCACCGCGCCTAGCTAAATGTCCTGCTTAATTCCACTTTAGTTCCATCCCTCTCAATCCGACGTCCTGGACTTTAGTCCTGCGTCGGATTTCAGAGTTCCGGACTCGATCTTGAAGTCTGATGCCGAGCATGCTCCTCTCCATGGCCCTTTGTGCTTCTCTTATTTTATAGCGCATATGAAGTGCCCTAAAGTGGGACAGTATAGGTAAGGCTGCCTTATTCCAAGCGGAGCGGGGTAGACCGGCTTGAAACCCGTTAATAGAATGACAAAAAAACTCCGCTTCTCGACAAACAAACTTCAAACTACTATTATTATAGACGGGAATTAACGCGAGCACATAATAATGTTCTTACCTACTGCTTGGCGTTTCGGCTGCATAATAGTACCTAAATAGTAGTTATAATGCAATGCGAAAATTTAACGAACTATTAAACAAACATTCACTCTGCTCCGCCCCACCCCGCTTCAGTGGATAGGCAGCCCTAGGCTGATGCTTTACTTTCTTCTTTTATTTCATCTCTTATAAAACTGGTATGATGCAGTACCATACTATACCATGGGGTATTCAAAATATACAAATTAGAGTCAAAATCCTCGCCAACCTCTGTCATCGTCTGTTCTTTTTCTTCCTCACCACAATCCACGGCCCATCTAGATCCTCATTAATTTGCTCCTGGCTCTTTCCCTTCGTCTCTGGGATGATGAGAAGAGTATAGAGAGAGCAGAGGAGTGTAACGCCAGCTCCGATGTAGTATGTGCTGTGAAGACCGAAAGAGATGGCGATAGTGCCGAAGTATCGCAGGAGCAGGAAGTTGCTCAGCCACATCCAGGAGATGATGAAGCTGGAGGCGAGGCTGCGGACCTGGAAAAGCAATGAGAAGTCTTGAGAAAACTCTTTGTGGTTGATGCAAAATCCAACTGATATTCGACTACGGCGCGGCGGCCAATGTTTTAACTATCTTTAACTGTGGGAGAGCCACGCTTCGGCATGAATGGGCCGGCTCGATCAACTGTGGGAGGGCCACGCTTCGGCATGAATGGGCCGGCTCGACCGGAGTGATACCACTGCCTCACAGAAAACCGGCGTGAAGTAGCCCCTGTGCTGTGTTTCGCCGAGTGAGTGAGGGTACCGGAGGCCCACGGGGGGGAAGGGGATAAAAGGTTGGCAGCGCATTTGTAACTCCACTGGTGTTGCAAGTGTCCATGAGCGGCGGCAATTGCTTACCATCAGGTGATCCGCCTGCTCGTCTGCTATCACATAAAAAATATATATCAGCCATGTACGCCTATTAAAGTGCGCAAACACTACACTCTCCATTCCTTTACCCTCTTAATTTGATGGGACACCAGTCATATGACATGACCAAAGCTCTCTTCGGGCTCTCTTAAGCCCACGTCCAATGGCTTAACGTGCTTTCCGAGGCACGGAGGTACATCACCACCAACTTCCAGACTTTAGACTGACACTGAGACTTTCTGAACAGAAAAACTCAGGTACAAATATTTTGGGCCTGACTCAGGGATCGAACCCGGGACCCCATACGCGGTCGTCGTTTAAGTGCGACCCACTACCCACTACGCCACCAAGGCAGGCATTCAGTCAGATGCAAAATTACGAATAGGCCCTACCACCAAATCCCAGACGAGAGATTATGACGTGTGTATAAGAAAAACTTGGGACTTTCAGCTTGGGACTGGCTATTTCCAATCCACCTTGGTAACTAAGGAAAGCCATTTTCTTCATCTAATACTCACATTTATAGGAAACAACTCTGATACCAAAACATAAGGCACAGAACCTAATCCGATGTTGTATAGGAATAGCACCAACGACAGCAGCATTACTGGAGCCCATATCGCTATATCTTCATCTTCGCCCCCTTTAAAGTCCTCTTTAGTTAACGCCAGTTTAACTCTTGTCATATTTTCTTTGTCTTCACTGACCCTGTACCACGGTTTTTCAGGATCTGTCGTATTTAATAGAAGACCATTGGTGACGTTATCGTTTAGGTGGACTGTCAAGTTTTGTGGTACATCCAGGACTCGTGGTTTGTAGTCGAGGGGGCGTCTATAAGGCCACAATCGGTGGGGATACCAGGTGTAGACTCTGAGGCGGGGGTCGCAGTATACTCCAAGGATGGCCAAGCAGCAAGCAATGCCTGAGCAGGACCATAGCAGAAGCATCTGGAATAAACATTGTACTTATTAGATAATCTAAAGATTTTTGTACCTACTGGAAAGTAAGCTTACATAGTTATATTTGGCTGATAGATAGTTAAGTCTCAGAAAGGTTAACCTAGTCTCAAAATGCTTATTGCCATCATTGTAAGCCATAAAATGTCTACTGCTGAACATAGTATAGCATCTGATAGGTGGTGATAGGTGGATCTGAGAAGCAATAGTCACCTACCATAGATACCTGCAACACCAGCTTTTAGCCCCCTTTTCGCGTTATTTTATTGAGCCTCCAGTATAATTGGTTTAATACCTCGACTGTTTTTTACTGATCTGGAGGCCAATTCTCGGTTTTCGCCTTCTTTGTCGAGTCGACTTCATGGAGCGTATAGACTAATGGGAGAGCTTACCTTTCTTCCAAGCTTGTCTACTGTAATTGTAGCGACTGCTGCTCCTAGCACCAGGGCAGTTCCACACAGCATCGATCCAGTTTCTGACGTGTCGAATAGGCCGCGAGGAGCAGTCCTGTGAACAATTAAGTTGGATTGAATGTCATTAATACTAGGAGGTAAAAACAATGAAGTTGGATTTAATGTTATGTAGAAGAAGGTAAAGTTTGAAATGGCATGTTAGAGTGACAGCGGTTTAATAGACGTCCTTGTAAGGCCGATCAGCCATTTTGCAGGCATTGTCAGTGCACTCGTCCTACTAATGTTCGTGGCGTGGTGTCCATTCCAGAACTCCATCAATATACTGCATAGCATAGTTTTTCCCATAAGAGCGTTGGTATCTCAGTAGATAACAACGCGCCTTCTATGCGGGAGGTCGTGGTTCGAATCCGATTATGCTTATACATACTTCTACCATCAGCTCGCGGTGAGGGAAAACACTGCTTGGACGTTTCGGATAGTTTCAGAAACGTGTAACCATGATTCAGTTGGTCTGGTTGGTTCAGATTTGTGATGGTCAGACGGCAGTCGTTCCATTGTAATACCAGACTTCCCAAGTCCTGAATTATGGTCTTAGCTTACCCCGCATTCAACTTAAACATGATTTACGTGGGTTTCTAACCCACGTTAATTTATTCTTAAAGTTCCATTCTTTCATTCATTTCATTCATTTGTTCAATATTAAAGTTTCATTCATTCATTCAACTTGATTAGATGATGATGATGGTATAGCACGGCACCTACCCGTTGTTAATAGTAAAGTTGTAAGCAGTCAAGTTGAGGTGCGGCACAGCACGCGCGGAGTGCCGCAGCACGGCCGCCGCGAAGCTGTTGACTGCGCCCGCGCCGCTGCCCGCTGCGCCGAGGACCAGCGCGCAGCAGGAGAGTAAAGCGCGGCGCGAGCGTCTGTGGCGGACTGGAAGTAGGGGGTAGAGTGAAATAAGTGCCTACTATTTAAGATCTTGTATGTATTCACACTGTGAAACGCAAATAAAGCATTGAGGATTGAGTATTAAGTACTCATTTTAGAATAGGTTGTGATGAACCCATGCAGCCTCACAGAAACCAGAGTAAGCAGCGCCTGCCAGTGCAGGCAACATTGCCTCACTCTTCGACCTCACTCACTCGACTAAACACAGCTGTTTTGCCGAGTGAGTGAGGTTACCAGAGACCCAATCACTCAATGAAAGGGGGTAATGTTGGCAGTCCACTCACTGGTGTTGCGCATGTCTGTGGGCGATGTTGGAGGCAATCACCATCCGAGATCCGTTTGCTCTTTTGCCACCTATCACAAAATATGGAAAAAATATTTTTTTGTGGGACGAATACGGTCCTCACAGAAAACTGGCGTGAAGCAGCGCTTGCGCAGAGTGAGTGTTAGAGCGCTTCAATGCGAAGAAAGAGGAGTTGAAAGGTTGACAGCACATTTGTGACTATTTCGACAAAAATATTCTTTCGTATCCTGACCCGAATAAACCGACTGAAACCGGAACGGACCGGAATAAACCAGAATAAAGTGATTGGCGGTGTTTTTTTTTTATAATAAAGGAAGGCAAACGAGCAAGTGGGTCACCTGATGGTAAGTGAACACCGCCGCCCATAGATATCAGCTACACCAGGAGGAGTGCGGATGCGTTGCCGGCCTTTTAGGAAGGTATAGGCTCGTTTCTTAAAGATTTGAATGCTGTACCGGTTCGGAAACACCGCTGCGGGAAGTTAATTCCACAATGAGGAGGTTAATTGCATAGGTACCATCTGATAAATTTATCTCCTACCTTATCGCATTATCTTATCATATAAACAACTAGCGGCCGCCCGCGACTCCGTCCGCTTTTTACCCCCCTTTCAATCCCTTACAACCCCCTTTTCGCAATAAAAAGTAGCCTATGTCTTTTCTCAGGGTCTAGATTATCTGTATACCAAATTTCATTTAAATCCGTTGAGTAGTTTTGGCGTGAAAGAGTAGCAGACAGACAGACAGAGTTACTTTCGCATTTATAATAATATTAGTATGGATACTCACACAACTCCCTACAAGCCGAAGGCTCAGTCTTCTTATCAGAATTAGAATCCAGCCCACTACTCCTCTTCAGCATTGGCTGGAAGGTGTCAGAGTCCTGGCGACGCATGTCCCTCCTCCCGTAGCAGTCTGAAGTCCTGATCCTGACTTCTTGCTGCTCGATGACGTCAGTCAGGTCTTCGCGGAAGTCTGAGCCGTCAAACCAGCAGATCACTTTGGCTGCATCCTGGAAGTAAAGTAAAGATTCAGCATATATACTGTCCCTATGCAAGGCTAATGCCTTTTTTTATGTGATAGGTAGCAGACGAGCAGGCGGATCACCTGATGGTAAGCAATTGCCGCCGCCCATGGACACTTGCAACACCAGTGGAGTTACAAGTGCGCTGCCAACCTTTTATCCCCTTCCCCCCGGGTGGGCCTCCGGTACCCTCACTCACTCCGCGAAACACAGCACAGGGGCTGCTTCACGCCGGTTTTCTGTGAGGCAGTGGTATCACTCCGGTCGAGCCGGTCCATTTATGCCGAAGCTTGGCTCTCCCACAGTTTTTTTTTGTTGACCCAGGTGAAATACCGCCGGCCCGAAGTGCAATGAGCCGACGTCACCACCTTTCGGTGATATATATTATAGATAAGCCTAACTCATCTCACTTTTTTACGGGACTTAATTTACTCAGACCAGTATCAATAGATGGTGCTGGGCGTCAATTACATTGCGCAAGTGTTTCGATTTAGTGTGTAGCAATAATTTTAGTTCTTCTTTGGGTTCGAAGATCAGTTGCCAAAACGGACGAAAGTTAATTTGTATAGTGCGCGACAAGCAAACTTTTCACACATGATACTTAGCTCCCTTTGGAAAAAATGTAAAAGACCAAATCCTGCATCATCCCCAAGCTTTAAAGCAACGAACGCGTACCTCAAGCTACAAAGCAACGACTTTGGATGAAAGAGGAATGACAGCTAAGATAGAGTAAGACAAAAAAATCACCTGAACTTTTCCAACACTAATGAGGAACGAAGGCGTCTCGGGCAGCCAGATGAGCGACACGAGCAGCACGCTAGGTGGCGCCGCCATCGACAGAGACAGCGCGTGCGCAGACAGCACGCCGCCCGCTGCGTATGCGAAGAGGATGCCGCAACTGGAAGGAAGAGATAGTAAAAAATAATTTTATTTCCACATAGTAGAGGCACAAAATAAAGACTCTGAGACAGAAGGCTAACTGCCCACTAAGAGCTAAAAATATGTAATGTACTCACGCATGCGCACTAACGGGCAAAAACGCCTTTTCGACCACATTAATCCTAACTTATGACATAAGATTGTCAAACTGTCGAGGTCTATGGTAGAGGCCGCGCGCTTATATCCTCATGCCGGGCAACAACCCTAGCATTATTATGTCGACGAATTCTTCTAAATTCGAAATCAAGGCTGAGTCAGCCTTCTGTGTCAAAGTCTTTATTTTGTGGTAGAGGGTAGGTACGGATATAACAATTTATTAATAATCTCTATAGGCGGTTGGGACTGGAGCTTAAACTACATAGGGCCTGTTTTTAATGACCCCCAATTCTCGTGATTTTCAATATACAACGTGTTTGGTAAATGCTAAAACATACCGAAAGGTGCGTGTACAGCCCGTGTATGGAAACCCTATGCCGATGTCAAAAAGGAGAAATCGTGATGTACGGTCTTATTACCGTACATGGCCCGCGTCAGCATTATTATTTTGTGCAATCGATTTAATTAGTCAGTTCACGTTCCATCAAGTCTGCGTGTACTCGTATCATGTAATTTGTGAGCAAGACAATAAACATATCAAGAAACCCAAGCAACTACAAAGGTGTACCGATCTACCATGAGACCATACACGTGAAATTTTTACAGGGTGTATCTGTGATCAATGATTTGATGGTAGTGGAAGATCACTCACAAACTGGACCGACAATTTGGTGAAGGTCGCGAAATTCCTTGTATGCAGGCGGTACAACTGTGGGAGAGCCACGCTTCGGCATGAATGGGCCGGCTCGACCGGAGTGATACCACTGCCTCACAGAAAACCGGCGTGAAGCAGCCCCTGTGGTGTGTTTCGCTGAGTGAGTGGGGGTACCGGAGGCCAACCCGGGGGGAAGGGGATAAAAGGTTGGCAACGCACTTGTAACTCCACTGGTGTTGCAAGTGTCCATGAGCGGCGGCAATTGCTTACCATCAGGTGATCCGCCTGCTCGTCTGCTACCTATCACATAAAAAAAAATACAAGATCGATAAGATCGACCTGTGTGGAGAACATTGGCGGAATCTCCGATCCGTATGCTCGTCTGCCCCCTATGCTATAAAAAAAAAATCTTATCCAGCGGTGGACGTTGGTGGACTATTAGCAAAATGATGATACAAGTAAATAATGCTAGAGCTCACCTGCAAGCTAAAGCCGGCATCGCAGCCAGCCCCCTGGTCCTGGGAGCGATTTCTGCGCAGTATAGCGGCGCGAGCGCAAGCGCCCCCGCGCCCCCGGCCCCCGCCGCCACCCGCGCCGCCCACACCCCTCGGGGGCCGCACCATGCTGCTAGCGACCAGCTGATCTGGAAACAAGAGATGAAGTTCTACGGGTATCTTTTTATGTGATAAGTGGTACCACAATCCGCTCAAAAACCGGTGTCATGGACGTGGGTGAGAAAGCTGCCAAGCTGAAATGGAATTGGGCTGGCCATACTATAAGAATGCACCCGGAGAGATGGACTCAGGTTGTCACGAAATGGCAGCCTGAAGGTCGCCGTCAAAGAGGTAGGCCCAGAAAGAGATGGCGCGACGACCTGGACTGGCAAGCGCTGGCAAGGAATAGGGAGCAGTGGAGGCTATTGGGGGAGGCCTATGCCCCGCAGTGGGACAATTAGTGCTAAAAAAAAAAGTGGTGGACGAGTGTTGACGGCAACGGCCATGGCCCAAGTGGCAATGGGCAGGGCACATTGTGAGGAGAACACACGGCCGTTGGGGTGGAAAGGTCCTTGAGTGGAGGCGTGGCAGGCCCCCCAACAGGTGGACCGACGATCTTGTGAAGGTCGCGGGAGTCTTTTGGATGCGGATGGCACAGGACTGATCTG
This sequence comes from Cnaphalocrocis medinalis, assembly GCA_014851415.1. Taxonomy (NCBI): domain Eukaryota; kingdom Metazoa; phylum Arthropoda; class Insecta; order Lepidoptera; family Crambidae; genus Cnaphalocrocis; species Cnaphalocrocis medinalis. The sequence continues at coordinate 10,676,986 of CM026297.1, forward strand.
TGTGGAGAACTTTGGGGGTAGCCTATGCCCAGCAGTGCAGCAGCAGCAGAACTAAAAACTGCCAAAGAGGCGGCTAATCTCCCACCTAATTACATAATGGCTAGCCGTATTGAATGACGTATGGCGACGAATGTAATCCGGCCGTTTTTCATTTAGCCGCATTCAATCCGGCTAATGGTTGAACCGCCGCATTTCAAAACAGCCCTGTGTTGGAAACCAGCTAGGCGTAATGTAATACGGCGGATTATACGATATATATGAATAATAGGTACTTGCTGCTACGGAATTCTTCACGGGGGAGTCCGAATCGCATGAGAACAGTTTTTTAAATAAATTCATACTTACAATAAAACTAATAGAGATACAAAAAGCCCCCGCCTTCCTTCCCCTCGCGTCAGCTAAGACGGCGAAGAAGGGGGCAGCAGGGAGCGCGACCAGGCACGGTAGTGCAGCCAGCCAAGCTCCGCCGGTCAGCGCCTCGGTGCCCAGCACGCCGGACACCCAGCCGGTGCTGCAGCCGTGCGTGAAGCAGGAGAGGTTATCTGGAAGAGAGGTAAGAAAGAACACAAGATAAAAATAGGATATTTTACGTTTTTTTTTTTAATTTATTCATCCTAAAGTTTTTTAAGGAGGTATGAATCACACTATCATCGTTAGTTCCAAAGATATAGAGTAGCAAAGTTCCCAATCAGAAAAGGAGAGCGATACGCTAATAATGACGTCACTAGGCTTGTGCTGTCTACAAGCACCTACAAGCGCCGTACAAAAATTTTGTTTAATAAAGAGACAGTACATCAAAAGTTTGTTGCTCTATTACTTTCTTGTATTCAAACTTTTACCCCCTCTCCCTCCAATTGGGCCTACAGTGTCCTCAGTCACTCGACTTTTCAATTAGTCAGATAATTCCGCGAAATGTATACTTTTTCTTACGATGTTTTTGTTGACCGTTGTAGAAATAAGCACAGAGATTTAAGAAATCCAGAGGGCATGCTTGTATTCGAAACATGACTTTCTACGTCACTTTAGCACCATATCTAGCTGCGATCTAATATCCTTTTTCTATTTTATCCTCGCCTAGTACTTTTTTAAAGCTTATACTTAGATGTTATTACCCTTTGTCGAAAGCAATAGAGAGACATTATAATCCTTATACTTTATCCTCCTTGTATGTTTCGAAGCGCAATCTTCAGCTATATGCTTCAAAATCGCACACTATTTTCCATTCTCGTCAACAATGTACAAGCTAGCGAAACATTTCATTTTATACCATGTTTTTTCTACAAGCCCGGCAAAACAAAAGAGTGGCCACGAGTAAATATTGCGAAGGACGCTTGTTAGGCCGTTTACAGAGCAGGGTAGAATAATAAAAATGCGTGGTCACAGTGTGACTGGAATGGATATGTCTAGCAAATAGGTTGCAGTCATTAGACCATTCTTATTCTTATATGTAGTGGGTGTAAAAAAGTAGATTCTAACACTGAAGGAGGGGAATTTACTGCTGGTGATTTACGGAATGGAAGAATTTCTAGCCGAGCCGAACATAATGGGAGAGATAAAATCATCCCTACTACACTGGTTCCGACTCGTAGAGCAAACAACTCAGTTACTGAGATATGAGTGTGACAATTTTTTCTCTAGTTGGACCAAAAGTACCAGGCAACAATGAATCAGAAAGAGATTTAGTACTCGCAAATCCTAACGGCTACGACCCTCCGAGTTTGACAAACAGCTCGGTTTCTGAGATAAGTAGGAGAATCTCTTGTAGCAACGATGTTCTTAAATAGAGATCTATAGATGGAAAGAGGTATATTGGCAGACAAACTGCCAGAAGTTTTGGCAACATGCTCAAGCACAAAATAAATTTTGTGGCTCAACCTGGGGTAGCAAGGTCTATGAATACGAATGACAAAGGAAAGTGTAGTGTTAGAGAGGCACATGGTCTGCAGTGGTCAAAATACTTCTAAAGAAGAATAATAGAAGATAATATCTTCTCATGTTGAATAAAAAGTACCAGGCAACAATGAATGAGGAAGAGTTTAGTGGAAAAAATACTTCTAACGAAGTTGGATGCAAAGTACCAGGCTGATATGAATGCGAAAGGGAAAATTAATACTGTAAAAGAAAAAAAGAAGATAATCTTCTTCGCTAGCTGGATACCAGGTAGCAATGAATGAAGAAGAAGTCTGCAATGGGCAAAATACTTATGAAGAAGAAGAAGATAATTTCTTCGCTAGTCGGATGCAAAGTACCAGGCAATGATGAACGAGCAAGAGGTGTCGTACTCACAAATCGCAGCGGCCACGACCCTCCGCACCGAGCCGCGCCATCGTATTGAGGCCGTCCTCTCGATGCGGTTTCTGGAACAATAAAATTAAAAGTAAGTACAGAAACTTCATCATCAGTTTAATATGGAGACAGTGCACAAATTTTTAAGTAGTAGTAGTAGCCTCCTGGTTGTGTGGAATACGCGTCCCCTTCCGGAATGATTGGAATCCCCAAGGGAAGCGCAAACGTGGCCGTCCCACACAAACCTGGCGACGTACTATCGCAGACGAAGCGAAGATCATCGGCAAGACTTGGAGTGAAGTCAAACGTGATGCTCAAGACCGAATGCGATGGAAGACTACTGTGGACGCCCTCTGTCCCAGCTTGGGGACATAGGATATTAAAGAGAGAGTATCAGCCTACATACTGTGCCACTGCAGAGCAAAGGTCCCCATCATAGAAATCAAGTCATCGCTACTATGATGGGATTGGGCGTAACCACCACGCTTGCCTAATGCGGATTGGTGATCACGAAACGAAGGTTATTTTTTTATTTATTTGGCTTAGGTTAGCTTTAGCTTAGGTTAAACAAATTATATTAATAACGAAAAGTCTAGGTCAATGTAGAATAATATTATTTTTTGATAATTACTGAAACAGTGAAAAAAAGTCTGTTTAGGTATGTAGCAGGTTATCAAACTCGAGTTACGAATATGTCTGAAGGGCAAACTTTTTTGGCAGCATCTTACCATTGAGTTATTATACTGAACCCAACTCATTTCGATAATTTCTCCAGGGGTCAACGTGTCAATAAATTCTTATGAATAACTAACAATCCCCGAAGTTTGGCCATAACTTGACTAAGATATGGAGGCAAAGGTGCCTTATAATATTTTATTAGTCTGCCCTTTGGGATACGTGGGATACACGGTTCCTCACACTGCAAATAAACTGGGTTATCAGCTAATTTTCATACAGGGTATTGACGATAGACTGTAGTTTGCTATGTCGATGATGCTAATAAAAGTCCGATATTAGCAGAAAACTACACTCAGGGGCACATTTAACCGCCTATAGCGTATTTTTCATACACACGTGCCTACTTTACGATTTTATGAAATAAAAAATGAAAAGTTTTATTGCAATACTTTTTACGTCGCGTCGTAAGTATTGGTCTTGATAATTAGCTATGTACACTAAATAAAAATTACGAGACAAAGAAATAAAGTTCCCGCTCTCTTGAGCGTATACTCAGGGGTTAGAAATTTTGAAAAGATTTTATTCGAAGTACCGGTACCATAATAAAAAATGTTGCCGGAAAGTTTCCTGCCGCTTCCGAAACATTCCGCCGACGTCGGGTATAAATCCGGAGGCCGTCGGGTCGGTGCTGGTATCTGCCATTAATCTTTCATGCATGGGCTCGATAAACAAGACGCCACTTGTTCCTCCCCACCACGCCCCCTTGAGGGTTGTCGGTTACTTAGTTAAATAAATGTCCTTTATTACACGTACTAATACAAAATTTGACTGGCCGGTTGGCGCTTTTGGTAGTGACTCTGCCTCATACGCCAAAGGTGGGTTCGATCCCTACCCTGGACAAACATTCGTGTGATGAACACTAATTGTGTTTGTTCAATGTCTGCGTGTTATATATGTAGGTACTTAAGTAGTATATTTGTGATCCTCTGTTGTCTGACATCTCAACACAAATGCTTAAACTACTGAGTACGGAGTCAGGTTAATTTAATACCTAATGCTTTTTGAATGAAGTAAAGCAGTGCAATTAAAGCAGAAACATATTTTGTACCCTCTTAAAGTTAAAGGAGGCATAAAATTGATGTTTCTGGTCTTTAAAGAGGATCTGTTAAGGGTGTTAAAAATGGTTGACAGCGCACTGACTCCACGGTGTTGCGGTGACAATAGCTAACTAGGTGAAGCGTCTGGAAACTTTCACATAAAAACTCTTAAGTTTCCACCCTTACATTTTTGACAACCCTAATCTCAACATCAATATCGACGTGTCGATCGTTTCCGAATATAGACTATTTAAAATTAACTAGCCCATGACTTCGCCTTTCGATTCCGATGTAAGCTACGGCAATTATAGCGCGAATGAATGATAGATAATGTTACGTGAATACTTCTTGGAAGGTTTGAAACTAACTGTAAAGACTAAAAAGATACATACAGACTAATTAATTATTTAGCTTACCAACGATTGATACTTTAATACCTAACATAAAAAAACTTACAAGCATACCTACATGGTATAATGCACAATCACTTCATCATCATCAGCAACCCACACTCGTCCACTGCTGGACATAGGTCTCCCCTAATGCACCCACCTGCTCCTGATTTTCGGCCACTCTCATCCAGCCTACACTAGCCAGCCTTCGAATGTCATCATTCCATCTTGTCGCGGGGCGTCCGCTTACCGAGCCCACCGAATTAGCAAACTGAAGTGGCAGTAGGCTGGTCATATTACCTTCCACCTATCATCCTTACATACACAGCATGCTTATATACAGTGCGACAGCGTAAAAAGTGTAGCCGCCATTCGCAAAAGAGCGATATTTCTTTTCGGAATTTAAAACGGTCGAAAATTAAAACACTACATTTTGTTTACTACCTCGACATGACCTCGACGGCATTTTCGACATTTTTTCGTCTTCCCATACAAAAAGTCACGAGGCTGTATGAAAAGTCGAGTTTTTATGCAAATCAGGGTATTTGTAAATGAAAAGTCCGCTAGATGGCGTTAGAGGACGACTGGTCCAACAACGAGTGGATTGGTTACATTTTGACGTATCATGTCAAAATTATGAAGTTACGTACAAAACTACCAATGTCGTCAAAGTTGGACGTGACGTCAATGTAACGCCATCTATCGGATTTTCATCACCAGCAACCCATCTATATTGTAAGTTATCTGTAGACAGCGGTGCTGATTGCACACTTAGTAAGTTAACTAGTATTATTACTAATGGTATTAATTGTGTGTAATTATTTGTTGTCTCAAAGAAAATAAAATAAAATAAAACCTACACTCGTGCACTGCTGGACATAGGTCTCCCCTAATGCACGCCACCGCTCCCGATTTTCGGCCACTCTCAGCCAGCCGGATTTTGCATTTGCAAAAACCCTAATTTCCAAAAGTCATGGAACAAAATGTACAGAATGCTTGGTAGAACACGTAGCTAAAGGGATGTAAATGTTCACAGATATACCCTGTATGTACATACAAGTGTATCTCAGAGCCCCCGTGTTCCGGGACACGGAATCCGGACGTCGCATCCGTTGGCGTTATCGCTGGTAGTTCGTTACTTATTTTAGGCCATGAATTAAATTAGCTGCATCTTTTCAGGTAACTGTTTTTACTGGCCTCGTTTTGCAGCATTTTTATCAGATAATTTACGTGTTTTTCCGTTTTTTTATGTGGTAGAGCACTAGGGGTTTGTAATCCGGCGCGGATCCACCGTTGTGGGCACTGTGGGCATGCCCATAACCTTAAATTTAGTTGAGCCGTCACACTTTCTTCTGTCAACTTTTGATCAGCAATTCCTGTCTAAGAGAAGGAGTGAGGGTTGGTGGGGGAGGCTGTACCCACAACTAAACAAAAGCTCTATCGTAGGATGAAGAAAAGAGCTAGCCGTTTTCATAAAATAAGTGCGCACATGAAGAATTTATAAGACGAGTATCTATATAGGTTTAGTTTTTTACTAATTGGCTTTGTAACCCTAAAAAGTTCATCAATCTTCTTGTCCCACAGCGTTCCACCACGTTCCACGTAGTTTGAATTTGATTTCCTTTTTTTTGTACAAAGCGGGAACGGTACTTTTTATAGGACGTAGAGCGAAACCGCTCTTAAATTTACAGACAGAGAAAGTTACCACTAGCAGCGAAATGTTCCGACGGATGCGCTGTCGTGTTACATCTAAAATGGCGTTAACTGCAGTTGCTTGTTGTTCAGTTTTCAACCTTGTAATTATTATTTCTATAAGATTCAAAATACAAAATCAACCAAATGCGGCTTAACGGCTTTATATACGGCAGTATGGCGCCCGGAACACGAGAGATTAGAATTTATAGGGGGTTGAAACAGAATTCTTACAGGCCCTAGCCATGACCGTTAGTTACCGTAAGTCCTACCCGCTACCTGGTTCCCTTTGATTTAGAACGGTATTAAGGTTTATTTATTTTATATGGTCCATTTTATGAAAAACTAGTGGCCCGCCCTCACTTCGCTTCGGGACCGTAATTTGATTTTTATTTTTTTATTTTTATGATTCAAAATCCACAGCTCTTAAGATTAAATTACAAATATTTATGTTTATATTAGCTTACAGCCAATGACGGATTTAAATATACAGTAATTCAGAAATGAACCAATAGAGGCGCTGTGTCCAATTACATCGCGCAAGCGTTTCGTGTTTTCGGTTTACCTATAAGCCTTGTCGTTGTCTATAGAAGTTATCTCTTTATAAAACCGCCTTACACCTTGATCAAGTGTCCTTTACCCAAAGGTTGCCTGGAAGAGATCGCTCATAGTGATAAGGCCGCCTTTGTTGTACATTACTCCTGTTATAACTAGTTTAAGTTTTATACCTCTGTTTTGTGTGCAATAAAAAGCATCATTCATTCATTCATAGTAGGTTGTAATGGTCAAAATTTCAAAAGAGTAACTACTGAGTTTCTTGCTCGTTCTTCTCGGTAGAAATCGACTTTCCGAATCATCGGTAGTTTAGTTTACTATTTCAATTATCTACACTCGTTTCAGAATCTTCAAACTATCCATCAGATGATTAAAAAATGATATTCTGGACTGTAAGTATTTCCACCCCATTAACTACGCCGAGTTCTCTAATAAAACAATTTAACCAACTATCTTTTGAAAAGATTGTTAAGAACTTATTCAAAATCCGATGAAAGCAAACTTTGTCCTTTAGTTTCTTCAGTAGTTTGTCCAAAGAGTATTTGACCTCGATCTCCTGAAGCTGAAAGTTTTCAGTGTGATTTAAATTGTAAATATGAGTTGATCGGTTTTGTCAGATATGTTAAAATACTGAAGTTATCAGCAAGCGACGGAGGTATAGAAGATTTTCATTCTAGGGTTTTTTAATGTGATAGGTGGCAGACGAGCAAACGGATCACCTGATGGTTAGCGATTACCGCCGCCCATTCGAAGAACTTAGAAAAGTTGTTGAACAAAATATGTTGGTCAGAATGGTTGATAGAACACGTGGTTAAAGGGATGTAAATGTTTACAGATACACCCTGTATGTACCCCCGTTTCTTGAAAAGCACATTAAGCTGTTGGTCCTGCATCTGACCTCTGGTGTGCCATCGAAATACAAGGGTATGGGATAGAGAGTGCACTTGTGTCTGCACGCACACTTGTGCACTATTTAATGTCCTGCTTCAATGGCTGATCCTTATGATTGGGCGCCATAGTCGTATTATCGCTTAGGAGGACACTATACTCTGATTCATAATTCGTGAATTCGTAAAGTAAACTGACAGATGAAAATGACAAGTTTCTATGCATTTTGACATTTTGCATGTGTCAAATTGAGTGATAATGTATGGGGATGACACATTGACATCTGTCAGCTTACTTTACATGATTATGAATCAGAGTATAGGTATTTGCGTTCTGTCATTATTTTTTAGAATTACTTCTTAAACGATTTGCTATCTGCCCACTCCAAAATTCCTAGAAATTGCCCTATTGCTTCTCGTAGTTTGTGGGCTAGGCTGTTACGTAGCTCGCCACAACGATATCAGATAGCCGTGTCAGCTAGACATGTTACTTAACGATGCTTTGGAGAATCGACTGTCGACACAGAAGTAGCTCACTACGTACTAGACTAGTGTTCCTCATGATGAGAGAGTCATATCGTTACTATTTAAAAAGAGATAAATTCTATGGACATCGTCAAACTTTTATATGTTACAGTCAAATCTCTTAACTAGTCAAAAGTACTGTTGACTAGCAAAATAAGTTAAAAGTACCTTTGACTAAACAGGTTAGTCAATAATACTTTTGACTAAAATAACAGTCAAAACTTTTGACTAAGTGATTCCGACAAAAGTGGTTTTGACTGGTTGTATCAGTCAAAACTCTTAAAATGGGTATTCTCAGGGTACGGTTAGGTGTTTAGGGTAGAGGTTAGGTTAGGGTTATTTTTTTTATGACCACCCAGAAATCCTTAATTTTATTCCGGGTGGTTTAATTTTAAATTAAACTCGCAAATATAAAATTTAAACTCCACACACCAATTTAAAATCTCTCTCGTGTTTATTTAAACGTGTCACACATAAACCACTATTAGAATTTTAAAAGAAAAACAGCACATCTCCATTACGTTATTTGAAGCAATTTTTCTTTAAAACAAACACTAGTGAAATGGAAATAAGTGGTCTCCATGAAAGTTATATGAGAACTGAAAGTGGGTGTTTCAGGCGGTTAGCGTGAGTCCATGTTTACGGGCCTTTTTAAATTTTCAGGGGGCGTTTGTCAAGGCTTTCATTGTTTGCTTATAGCAACGTTCTGGGTTACTAATGTCTTAACTGTCTGTCTGTCTAGCCTGAGACTCCCCCGTCCAGTGGCTGAATTTATTTATTTATAGAATAGGAAGACAAACGAGCAAGCGGGTCACCTGATGGTAAGTGAACACCGCCGCCCATGGACATCAGCTACATCAGAAGGAGTGCGGATGCGTTGCCGGCCCTTTAGGAAGGTATAGGCTCGTTTCTTGAAGATTTGGATGTCGTACCGGTTCGGAAATACCGCTGCGGGAAGTTGATTCCACAATGAGGAGGTGCGCGTGAATTCTTCAACCAAGAAGAAATTTAAGCAAGAACATTAGTATTTCTTATAGCAACTGGTGTTGCAGATGTCCATGGACGGCGGCCATTGCTTACCATCAGGTGACCCGTCTGCTCCTCTACCACCTATCACATAAAAATACTTATTCTTATTTAATGAAAATACTTTTCCTTAATTGTAAAAATTGTAACAAGAAAATATATTTTTGGTTTTCGGATTGCCATTACCTAAAAATGAATAGACATTATTTTAATTAAGACTATTTATACCCAAAACTGGAATTCCAGACCAAAAAATCTCCTACAATGTTGCTACTGCAATAAAATGATCGTACCATAGTATACCCCTTTTATCTAAAAACACTCGCTGATGTAATTTATTTTTTGGTAATTGTGATTCTATTATTAAAAAAAAATATTTTACTAACTTTTTTTCATTTAACTACAAGACACTTTAATAAAAACTTAACCATCCGTAATTTTAGTTTTCAAAGATGGTATTGCGCTTGTAACACTTCAGGTGTTAATAACATTTGGTATCTACCCACAACATTTTAACAATGTATGGAAGCTTGACAGTTTAGTCTGCGTAATAAGAAAAATAATGCCAAAAAGGTTGGCGAAACCTGAAAACGTCACATGAAAATGACATAAGTGACATTAACAGATTTGACAATGACGTATCTGCCGTAGATTTTTTGGTCTTTAATTCCAGTTTGGAGTATAGGTAGGTACACATCAAAGTATATAAATTTGTCCAATTTCTTCAATCGACTCTCATTTTACTGTCATAAACATTAGGATAACTATTTTTCCTACTTCGAGAAATCCTTTTTAGGGAAGGGAATCGAATTTGCAAAGACCAGTTGGAGTGGAAATATTCCAATAGCCTAAAATCGGAGAATGTGAAAATCCGCCACTGCAGCTACGTTTGTCACTTCTCTTTGTATGTTGCAGTTGGATTGTACAATCCGCTGTATAACATTACGACTAGTCATCAAAATAGGGCTGATTTGAAATCTATACTATATATAAAGAGGTAAACTATAGACAACCACCATGCTTTAGGCAATCCGAAAAGACGACACGCTTGTACGATGCAATCTACACCCAGCGCCATCTATTTTTCAAGTTTGAAACTAATAGCAATCCGTAACGAAGTAAGGGCGGGCTACTAGTAAGTTAATAAATAAAATTGAGACAACATCACATTGTAGGTACATTTGAAGATATTTCCTTGTGCTATGGAAACCAGAAACAACGAAGGAACCACCAACACCCAGATCAAACACAAATATCTGTTTCATCATATCAATAGAAAATTGTGTTGGCCGTTTTAGAATAGAATAGTATAGAAATCATTTATTTCAACTCATACGAAGTCATATAGTTACTTTATTATTTAAATGACCCGCCCTCACTTCGCTTCGGGACCGTAATTCAGAAATGAACCAATAGATGGCACTGTGTACAATTACATCGCGCAAGCGTTTCGTGTTTTCGGTTTACCTATAAGCCTTGTCGTTGTCTATATCGCCGAGTGAGTGAGGGTACCGGAGGCCCATCGGGGGGGAAGGGGATAAAAGGTTAGCAGCGCACTGGTGTTGCATGTGTCCATGGGCGGCGGCAATTGCTTACCATCAGGTGATCCGCCTGCTCGTCTTCTACCTATAACATAAAAAAAAAAAAAAAAAAAAAAATAGAAGTTATCTCTTTATAAATAGTATAGAGTATAGATAATATTTATTTATTTTATTCGGTTTATCGGTGAACCGCCGTATTTAAAACGGCCTGGGTTTTGACAACAGCTGGCTATAATGTAATACGGCGGATCATACAATCCGACTGCAACATGCATACCGTACGTTTGTCTGTATGTATGTATCCCTCGTTTCAATAGTGTGTCAGCAGTGATATGAAAGCTACGTATTGTGATGAGGATGGGGGCATGGAGGCTTTGACTGCATTCGCCGAACCTTTGAGTTCGTTCTGGTTTGTTTCCAAGCTCTTATGAGTTTTGTGTCAGATTATACAAACATAAACAGACTTTAGATATGAGGTACCTTTTTCATCATAATTATAAACTTAATTGTGTCGCCACCAAAAAATAAATTCAACAACAATCAATAAATTTATGATTCAATTGTGGGAGAGTCACTCTTCGGCATGAATGGGCCGGCTCGACCGGAGTGATACCACTGCCTCACAGAAAACCGGCGTGAAGCAGCTCCTGTGCTGCGTTTCGCCGAGTGAGTGAGGGTATCGGAGGCCCACCGAGGGGAAGGGGATAAAAGGTTGGCAGCGCACTTGTGACCCCATTGGTGTTGCAGGTATCTATGGGCGGCGGCAATTGCTTACCATCAGGTGATCCGCCTGCTCGTCCGCTACCTATCAAATAAAAATAAAAAAATAATAAAAGCACTCAAGTACCTCATAAATATTGACTCAGGTCACGGAATTGACAGCTCCGTAGGACTTAGCTTAAGCACTTGTGTTTTGCTTTTCTTATAATAGGTATAGTTAGGAAAATAAGCAAGCGGGTCAACTGATGGTAAGTGAAAACCGCCGCCCATGGACATCAGTTACACCAGAAGGAGTGCGGATGCATCGCCGGCCTTTTAGGAAGGTATAGGCTCGTTTTTTAAAGAATTGACTGTCGTACCCATTCGAAAATACCGCTACGGGAAGTTGATTCCGCAATGAGGAGGTGCGTGGCAGGAAGTGACGAGTTTCCAAATTTAGGCCAGGACATTACTGATCTAGTGTTCGAGTGTGTATGTAAACACAAGTGCGCTCTATATTCCCATATATTCCATACATACTATTCAATGATCTCATACTATTAAAGTGACTTACTGGAAACCGTAACGACTGTCTAAGTCAACAAAGTCATTTCAACTTAATGGGGGTTATTTTTATCCGCTGGTAAGGCGAGGGGGATATAATCTATGTGGTAAGGAACAAGTGCCGTTGAATTACTTATACAGGGCTAAACGGTGGACGTCACATTACAATGGTTCCTGTTTATACAGGGTTATAAATTGTCGTGGGAGAGCCACGCTTCGGGATGAATGGGCCGCCACGATAATTGATGGGAGAGCGATGTTCCAGCTCGAACGGAGTGATACCACGGGCTAAACGGTGGACATCGCGTTATAATGGCTCCTGTTTATACAGGGTTATAAAATATTGTGGGAGAGCCACGCTTCGGAATGAATGGGCCGGGTCGAACGGAGTGATACCACAGTATCAAAAAAAGTGGTTTGAGGCATCGCAATTGCGCTTTTTTGCTGAACGGGAGATGTGTTGACCACAATCGCACCTGATGGAAAGTGACGATGAGGTCTAGGATGATATGCGTTTGCCTAGAAGATGCCTGTTCACTCTCGCCTTAAAGATGTCCAGCCGGGCTAACATGCGCACCACGAGATAATTTGTCGACACTCGTATTTTGTCGGCGCAAGTTGCGTCTCGCTCACCTGATTGAGCGATGAGCGGGATAGAAGGATGCTCTCTCGCGAATGAGAGTCGACAAAATTTTGTCGCGGTGCGCATGTTAGGCCTACAGGTTATAGTGGTCGGCAAAAACAGACCTCGACAGGGAGTTCCACTCATTAGCTCCTGACTGCTGATAAAAAATGTCACCCTGTGTTCAGCTGTAACAGCCATAGAACAATGTAGTAAGAATTTATTTTATAACCCATAACATCTACTTTACGAGGCCATTAGATGATTGCGTAGGCACTAAACGTTGGCCAGAATTGTGATCTAAGTAGGAACATACTATCTATCCATACTAATATTATAAATGCGCAAGTAACTCTGTCTGTCTGTCTGCTACTCTTTCACGCCAAAACTACTCAACGGATTTAAATGAAATTTGGTATACAGATAATCCAGACCCTGAGAAAGGACATAGGCTACTTTTTTTTGCGAAAAGGGGGTTGTAAGAGGTTGAAAGGGGGGTAAAAATTTACTTTTCCAGGCGGACGGAGTCGCTGGCGGCCGCTAGTATCTTCTATATCTAATCTTCTTCTATCTATACTATTTATAAAGAGGTTTATCTCATATTCCACGCCAGGGCTTATAGCTAAATCGAAAACACGAAACACTTGCGCGATACAATCAACGCCTAGCGCCATCTATTGGTAGGTACTTTGATCACAACGGATTGGTGATCACAAACAGCTAGGGTTTGTGATCACCAATCCGCATTAGACAAGCGTTTTGATTTAAGCCTAATTCCATTTGCTCTGCAGTGGGACAGTATATTATAGGCTGATACTTTAAATTTGTTTTACATTTATTTAATGAAGAAATGTTGTTCAGAGTGATTGGTAGATGAGATGGTTAAAAGGATTTAAATGTTCACATATATACACCCTGCTCAAGGGCTATGCTCGGAGTATCTTTGAAGGACCGCATCAGAAATTATGTAATCCGACAGAGAACCAGAGTCATCGACATAGCCCACCGAATTAGCAAACTGAAGTGGCAGTGGGCTGGTCACATTAGCCGCAGAACTGACAACCGTTGGAGCCATAAAGTCCTTGAGTGGAGACCGCGACTCGATAAACGTAGTGTTGGACGCCGTACTACAAGATGGGATGACGACATTCGAAGGCTGGCTGGAGTGAGCTGGATGAGAGTGGCCGAAAATCGGGAGCGGTGGCGTGCATTGGGGGAGACCTATGCCCAGCGGTGGACGAGCGTGGGTTGTTGATAATATACACCCTGTATGTTTCTGTTTCGAATATGCCCTGTATGTGAATTGTACAGCTGTGATAATAAAGAAAATCAAAGCACTAGACTCAGCGTCGGTTATCAGAAACACTCCTATAAGTCCTTTGTTTTATGCACAATGCAACGGCCTGCGACTCGTGCATGCCTAGTCGCAATAGGGTATTTTACGACTTTTTTTTTATTTATTTATTGTAAAGTTTTTGAAGTATAAATCACAGCTCCCTTTTTATTTTTTATCTATCATCATTAGTTCCAAAGATATAGAGTTGCAAAGTTCCCTATCAGAAAAGGAGAGCGATACGCTATTAATGACGTCACTAGGCTAGTGCTTCCTACAAGCGCAGTACAAAATTTTGTTTAAGAAAGAGACAGGTATATCAAAAGTTTGTTGCTCTATAACTTTCTTGTATTTAAACTTTTTAAAAATGTTTCTTCAGTAATCGTACAGTTATACAGTAAATTATCGAGTCTAGGTATCGGATGTCGATATTTCAACGACAGTAAAATACCCTATTATGCACGTGCCGTTGCATTTGTGGGCTGCATTGGCAAAACGTGATTGATGTCTTAATTGTCGAATTATGCGTGGCTCTCTCACGTCATGAATGGGCCGGTTTGACCGGAGTGATACCACGGCCTCACAGAAGAGCAGCGTGAAGCGGCGCCGGGGCAATGTTTCGTTGAGTTAGTGACGGTTCCGGAGGCCTAATTGGGGGGATCTTGTGACTCTACTGGTGTTGCAGGTGTCTATGGGCGTCGGCTTATCATCAGGTGATCCATCTGCTCATCTGCCACCTATATAAAAAAAATCCTTTATTTGAGACTAGTGGCCCGCCCTCACTTCGCTTCGGGACCGTAATTCAGAAATCAACCAATAGATGGCGCTGTGTCCAATTACATCGCGCAAGCGTTTCGTGTTTTCGGTTTACCTATTAGCCTTGTCGTTGTCTATAGAAGTTATCTCTTTCTAAATAGTATAGATTAAACTATCTATCTAGAATTCTAGATAGTTTAATCTCAAATTAGGTTTAAACCATCTGGTTTGGCGCATATATTTAATTTATTTTAACACTTATTAAGTTTTACGTCGGAGCGAAACTAAACTACATACTAGAATGCTTTCAAATGTACCAGTTTAACGATGCAACTGTACCCAAGGCCTGCACTTTCATGTTTGGATGCAGTTTGCGTATCCTAGATTGAGGCTAACTTTACGATGTTTTCTACAATTTCTCCGGATAATTCACCTGTTCATAGTGTTGTGGTTCACTAGTGATTTGCATGTCGATTTAATTTTTAACCCCTGACCACAAAATAATTACGCGGAAAGCCT
Source organism: Cnaphalocrocis medinalis (assembly GCA_014851415.1). Taxonomy (NCBI): domain Eukaryota; kingdom Metazoa; phylum Arthropoda; class Insecta; order Lepidoptera; family Crambidae; genus Cnaphalocrocis; species Cnaphalocrocis medinalis. Next base: position 10,692,158 of record CM026297.1, read on the forward strand.
AGCCTATGATATAAGATTGTCGAACTGTCGACAATCTTATGTCATAGGCTAGGATTAATGTGGTAGAGGCCACGCGCTTATGTACTCATGCCGGGCAACAACCCTAGCTTATGTCAACGAACTCTTCTAAATTCAAAATCAGGCTGAGTCTACCTTCTGTGTGTAATTTTTTTGTGCCCTGACGCTAAAAGTCAGGTAAAAGAAGGATAAAGTAAATAAAATCCTCTATCCAATATTCGGCTACGGCAGCCAATCACAACGGTCAGTCACGTATGCAGGATATTATTATAATAAAATAAAAATTATTTATTTTTAGACTCGTGGCCCAAAAAAATTAGTGACACAAACATATAAAAAAATAATAATTGAGATAACATCAATACATTGTCCTGGCCCCAAACTAAAGGTTTTCCCTTATGCTATGGAAACCAGAAACAACGAAGGTACTACAAACACCCAGACCCAACACAAATATCTGTTTCATCAACAAACATTTGTGTTGATGCGGGAATCGAACCCGCGACCCTTACGTCTCAACCGGCGCTCAAACCATTGCGCTGAACGAGTCGTCTTATGAAACTATGTTAGTATTAATGCCCAGCGTGTGCGCAAACACAGGTATTCGTCAAGAAAGTCATGGAAATTACGAAGTTCCCATGTTTTGTAAGTTTTGTAACAGATGGGCCTACCATACTCTATGACGTAAGCGGCAGTGCCGCCATCACTTAATTTCATGACTTTCTTGATTGATTATCATCATTTCAGCCAATAGACGTCCACTGCTGGACATAGGCCTCCCACAAAGTTCTCCACACAGATCGGTCCTGTGCCACCCGCATCCAATGTGAACCGGTTGTTACGCCAAATATTGTATTATTAAGACTCATTATTTGACATTATTTTAATCTACTCTTGACACATGAATTTTCTTTAATATTGTTATGTATTATTTTGACATAAAGTTATGAACTATTGACATTGATATTGTTGTATCTTTGACAAACTTAATTTAGTATTAAGTTCTTGTTACTTTTTTATGTAAACTAAGCAGCCTGGCGTTTTGGGAAACTGTAAGCCAGTATGTTACAAATTGCATGATTAAATAAATAAATAATTAAATAAATGCATCCAATGGGCTCCCGCCACCTTCACCAGATCGTCGGTCCACCTGGTGGGAGGCCTGCCACGGCTGCGGCCTCCTGCATGTGGCCTCCACAGTCCACTATTGAGTGGAGGCCACATACAGGAGGCGCGTATTGACGCTAATGTAAAGCCTGATTGATTATACGCTAATGTAAAACTTCTTTTCTTTTCCTTTTTTGTTTTTGCCTGAGATACAGGATGCTCCTAGTTCAGGCAGCTAACTCCAAATGAAACCGATTCAAATAGATTAATATAGGTTTTTTTGTAGCTCGAATGTTTTTGCAAAAAAGTAATTATTTTTTATTTTATTTTTGTCTCTAAAAGCACATCACTAGCTAATTCCGGTGCAAATGCGTTTTGTATTATCTTTAGAGAGAACTGAGATTACTTGCTTGAGGTTTAATTTTAACTACTGTGCATTTGTGCGCAGTGGTGTATATTTTAATTAATTTATAATTGGTATGTAGCTGTAGGTATATATATATGAGAAAATCATTACAATATTTAAATACTTTTCTCTAAAAACATTGGGTTAAATATTAATAAAAAAAACTCGTAAGAATTACATGTAATTACATGGAAGGCGAATTTTTTTTTAGATATTTCAATCAATGCTTGTCATAAAAAAATACATATCGAAAAATAATAAGTTTTTCTTTCATCTTAGCGTTCAATTCCCAGTTGCGTGAAATCACAAGTGTATTGCCCATTTTTTAACTGCCCCACCTATTGGGCAGTTAAAATGTGGGCAATACCTTACGGGTGACTCGCTTGCTTGTTTGCCGCCTCGAGTATAATAAAAAGTTTCCATCGAAATCAAAATTAACTATGTTTATAATTATTTGAAGCTTAGTATCCCGCTTCCCGTCACCGAAAAACGTCACAAATGTTCGTAAAATAACTAATAAATTATAAACAGAGTTAATCTCCTTAAGATGGCTTTGAAGCTTAACACCAGGTCTTAAATGGCGAACAGATAAGAAGATTAAAATCCTGCTCCCTGGATTCCAATAATGACGCGATGTAAAAACTACGTCATTTCCATAGTCCCCCTCTCCCCGGATAGGGCTGCCACGTCTTAAAATATAAAAATCGGGCAATACAGGTGTATCTGTGAACATTAACATTCCTTTAACCACGTTTTTTACCAACTATTTTGAACAACATTTGTTCAATGACTTTTCGAAATTCGTCGAAAATTTTTTAGACTCCCCATTCAAAATTGCCATGTCACGTGACCGACTTTGTTTGTAAAGTTGACATTTTTTATGCGAATTTCCTAAAGTCATGTAACAAAATGTTCAGAATTTTTCATGGAACACGTGGTTAAAGGGATGTAAATGTTCACAGATACACCCTGTATAATCATGGAAAAGCGGAGATTTGGACTTTTTAATTTTGATCATCTACTTTTGCCGTTGACTGAACATAAGTATTCAATATTTGCTGATATAACCATTTCCATTTCAAATGTGTTTTTCTAGTCAAATATCTCTTCTCATATTTCATCTTACCAAAACCCGGATACCGTCCAATTTCCGGGTGTACAAAAACCTTACTTTGCCCGGCTTCACCCGGATGCCTAGCAACCCCGGATCCGGGCCCGAAACGCGTAAAGCTGTACAGAAGTCATAAAACAGCTGTAAAACACGCTCGCCTTTAAGACCCTGTCTGATCAAACGGGATTAAAAGGGGTTAGCAGATATAATAACATTTGAATAAGGCAACGGATTTATTGCCCGCCGCTTCGCTCGTGCCCACTTCCCTAAAATGGGAGTTAGAAGGGGGCAAAAGTAGCCTATGTTACTCTCCATCCCTTCAACTATCTCCACTTAAAAAAACACGTCAATTCGTCGCACCGTTTTGCCGTGAAAGAAAGACAAACAGACAGACACGCTTTCCCAGTTATAATATTAGTATGGATAACGAAGACTTGATTTTATTGAGCACTAGTGGCCCGTCCTCACTTTGTTTCGGGACAGTAGTTCCACACAATAGATGGCGCTGGACGTTGATTGTATCACGCAAGTGTTTCGTGTTTTCGGTTTAACTATAAGCCCTGGCGTGTAATATGAGATTAACCTCTTTATAAATAGTATAGATGTATGATTAAGGGGCTACAATGACCAAACTAGCGTGATTCCTGAAATCTTTAGTATGTAAAAATAAATACCCTTTTTTATTTGATATTACAATAAGTATTAATTTTTATTTTAATTTCAATATCGCATGGCAATAGTGTTTTAAATAAGTAGTGTTCAGTAAATTAAAAAATTATGCATGCAAAGAAAATGCAAGGAACATGTTTAATTTGCTTCAAGAAGCAGTAAATTTGCTCTTGACTTTTATTTGAAATTAACGACGTGCTAAAGTTAATAAATAACTTTTTTACACTTTTTAACATGCACAGGTGAACAGGTATTATACAGGGTGTATCTGTGAACATTTACATCATTTTAATCACGTGTTCTACCAACCATTCTGAACAACATTTGATTACGACTTTTAAAAATTCGCATAAAAAAAATATTTACGTACAAAGTCGGTCACGTGATTTGGTCCTTTTGTATGGGGAGTCGAAATTTTTTTCGATGAATTTCAGAAAGTTGTTGAACAAATGTTGTTCAGAATGGTTGATAGAACACTGGGTTAAAGAATGACAATGTTCATGTCGACATTCAATTTGGTGGTACAGGTATTTACCACCACCACTAGTGCGAAGTCAGCTCAATGTATGAGATGATGTGTGAATTTAATTTTATGATAGTAGTACTTACAAGCGTTAAAACGATAGTGAACTACAAAATCACATGATAAAAAGTGATAGCAAATAATAATAGTATATCGTGAATGCTAATTTGAGTCGGCTTTTGTGAAACCATTGCAGGAAACGTCGATAAATGAATAAATTAAAACGAATGTTCACAATTTATTATGATAACTACCGTTTAATTGGTGTAGTTAAAAAGGAAAATTGCAGTTTTAACAATTTTCTACTTGTCAGCGATGAAAGTGATACTTTATTTAATAGAAGAAAAATAGGTAATAATATAAAATATCCCCTGCTACTATTATTACAAATCCATTTAACCAAGTCGTTTAACAACCATTTTGGACAAAATTCTGTGTTACGACTTTTGAAAATACTTTTAAATTTGGACTCCTCATACAAAATGACCAAGTCACGTGACCGATTTCATATTATGAAAAGTAAATAAATTAAATAAAGTGAGACAACATCACATACATTGTCCTAGTCCCAAACTAACGGGTTTCCCTTGTGTTATGGGTAACGCAGAATCAAACACGAAGGAAACCACAAAACACCCACCCAGACCCAACACAAATATCTGTTTCAAATCAAAAAAACATTGGAGTTGGTGCGAGAATTGAACCCGCGACTCTTACGTCTCAACCGGCGCGCAAAAACCATTGCGATCCTACATTTATTGATGTGAATTTTTAAAAGAGAACAAAAATTATATCCCTGTTATAAAAAAAAGCTTTTAAAGGATGATTTGTCAGCAATAAAAAAAACCTAAATCCGATACCCCAGATTAACTAAAAAAACTCCCATCGATCCTCATTAAACGCGCCCAGAGTACCAGGGGATCATGACATCGGGAAAGCTAATTCCCTCGGAGGTTAATATATCCCGGCGTATCGCGTCAAGCGTGAGTTATATCGACTGCTCAATTTCGTCCAATCTGATACCTCCCGCTGACTTATCGGCGCCTGGTACATATTTAGTGCGAATAGTACATGTATTTACTGGAAAGGAGTTAATTTATAAGTTGGGCCCAAGGAAAATACTAGGCGATAACCGTTTTTTAAGAGATGGGGAGGCAAACAAGCACCCGTTTGATCTGATGGTAAGTGATAACCGACGCCCAAGGACATCATCTAAACCAAAAGTGCAGATGCGTTGCCGTTATCAGCCTTGTAGGAAACTGTTAGGCTCGTTAAGATTTCTGTTGTATCCCTTTGAATCAACAGGTGGTAACAGAATAATATAGAAGTAACCATTACTGCTGAGTAAGATTATCTATGGTGGGTCTTGGACTCCAACGTCAAAGTTCACCATTTTGTTTCGGTTCTGTGCCAATTCTGCCCAATCATGCACGTTTAGTGTTATAAGATCCCTGGCGACTTCGTTTCTCCAGGGATATCTCGGGCGCCCCATAGGACGGCGTCCCGTTGGTCGGCCCAGATAAGCTCTTTTGGCCGCTCGATCCTCTCCCATTTCCTCCACATGTCTAACCCAATAAAAATAATTAGTATCTTTTAATCTTCTATAAAGTGATTAATTTCATAGTCCACATCAGAGATTATAGGTAAACCAAAAACGAAACCAGCGTCATCTATTGATAGATAGTGAATCTACATTCCCCAAACGAAGTGAGGGCGGGTCAATACTATGTGGTAAAATAAAAATATTATAGCGAATGCAACCTAACTTAAACCTATAATTCTGTTTCCGTTAAGAGATAACCAGAATCCACTTAGTTTAATTAACATCAGCGGTTTCAATCCGATATTAATGAAGCGGTTGATACTCGTAATCTCGCTTTATAATACCGGTTAATGATGCATAATGAAATCTCGTAACGAATGAGAATATACCCGTCACATCTTCTTCTATCTTCTATACTATTTATAAAGAGATAACTTCTATAGACAACGACAAGGCTTATAGGTAAACCGAAAACACGAAACGCTTGCGCGATGTAATTTAGCACAGCGCCATCTATTGGTTCATTTCTGAATTACGGTCCCGAAGCGAAGTGAGGGCGGGCCACTAGTTCTAACTAAAGAGACGTACAGCGCACATCAACAAAATCACAAACCCTATAAAAAAATTAGCAGAAAAGTAATCTCACACTAAAAATTCAAAAATAAGTTTTTGTGACTCAAGAGTTGAATAAGTTTAGTATGAAGGCTGCCCTCGATATCTCGGCTTAGGAGGCAACTTGGGCAAAAAATCTGGGGCAGTAATTTCAAGATTTTAGCTAGTCACTGCTCAAACTTAACCTAACCAATATTTTTTGTTTTACAGAGTTTAGTACGTAATATCATCACAAATATTTTGGTAGGGCTAAGTCTAAACACTGACCAGCTACAAAATCTTGAAGTTCTTGCCCGAGTTGCCCCCTAAGCGGATTGATTTCTCTGGGGTCCCATCATCAGACCATGACATAACATCCAAAAATACCCTTTCAAACAGAAATCATGTTACAATCGGATAACAACTTACGAAGCTATCGCGTAACATACCTACATCCAAAAAAGAAGCAACACACATTTTTTTTTTAAGTGATAGATAGCTGACGAGCAGGCGGATCACCTGATGGTAAGCAATTGCCGCCGCTCACGGACACCTGCAACACCAGTGGAGTCACAAATGCGCTGCCAACCTTTTATCCCCTTCCCCTCCGGGTGGGCCTCCGGTACCCTCACTCACTCGGCGAAACACAGCACAGGGGCTGCTTCACGCCGGTTTTGTGTGAGGCAGTGGTATCACTCCGGTCGATCCTGCCCATTCATGCCGAAGCGTGGCTCTCCCACAGTTTGAACACACACAGAATTGAGACCCTCTTCGTTTTTGAAGTTAGTTAAAAATCTCAATAAAGAGAGGTTAAGTACTGTCCCAGCTTTAGTTTCTTCCCTGTAAATAAACGCCAACACTATAGTTTTAGGTAAACATCTAACGAGATGTGGCGCTAGTTTGTATGATTTAATACACAGACTATAAATTACAACTAACGGCATCTGTTACTTGCCCCAACTGCAGATATGTACGTACAGCCATACATCATAGTATACAAAACTGTCAAATTTCTCCAATCGACATTCATCTTACTGTCAAACATTATTAAGTTGAATATGAAGTGAGGAAATTTGACAGGTTGTGGTAACCAGATGTGTGGCTGACTGTAAAAAGTCTTCTGAATACAATACGACTGATTTCTGAGGTCAAATGAAAGTCAACGATTAATTGATTGATTGATTGATAATTTTATTGAAGATATCTAGGATTCTGTACTTTTAATCGTCTCTGGAGTGCCGCAGATAAAACTTACAGCGTTGCCAAAAATAAAATCCGCGAATGGATTTCTACAAGTCATCGTTATCTTAGAAGTAATACATTAGTTAAATACCTACGTACTTAAGTGCTTCAATTAATAACTCTGTATTAAAAGTAAAACAAAATGGCCACTCAACAGCTGTCAGGATTCCAGCTACTTAGGAGCTGATGATTAATGCCTTGTGGTGAATAAATGGAATAAAAATTGTTGGTTTGGCGTCGAGCTCAACTTTAAAATGGATGGATTTCGAGTGAAATGTTTTGGAATGGAATACGGTGATGTTGATTTAAATAATGTCACTTTTAGGTAGCTTTCCGTAAAGATACGTACCGTGGGAGAGCCACGCTTCGGCATGAATGGATCGGCTCCACCGGATTGATACCACGGCCTCACAGAAGACCGGCGTAAAGCAGCGCCTGCGCTGTGTTTCATCGAGAAAGTGAGGGTTCCGGAGGCTGGAGAAATGCAGACACTTGTTACTCCACTGGTGTAGCAGGTGTCTTATGGGCGGCGGGTAATCACTTACCGTGAGGTAATCCGTCTAGTGGGCTGGTCACATTAGCCGCAGAACTGACAACCGTTGGAGCCATAAAGTCCTTGAGTAGGAGACCGCGACTCGGTAAACGTAGTGTTGGACGCCTGCTACTAGATGGGATGACGACATTAGAAGGCTGGCTGGAGTGAGCTGGATGAGAGTGGCCGAAAATCGGGAACGGTGGCGTGCATTGGGGGAGACCTATGTCCAGCAGTGGACGAGCGTGGGTTGCTGATGAATTCGTCTACTCTGTCTGCCACCTCTAAAAAAATCTCCACCATAAGTACGGGTTCTTTTTAGTTGTAAATATTTACTAAACTCTTAATGCGGTTCACAAAATAAAGTTTTCAACATATAGGCTTTGCAAAATTTCGGATAAACTGGCTGTGACATACGGACGCACAGACAGACATGACGAATTTATAGGGGTTCTATTTTTTGTCATTCGGCTTGGGAACCCTAAAAAGCTATCCTCAGAGAGCGTCAACATTTGGCAGATATCCATAACATCCAAATTTATCGATTGTGTTGTTAGTTGCTGACGAGGCACATTCTCAGAGGAGACGAATAAAATCTGTTTTTATGGCCGACCTAACGGGTGGAAATGTAGACGCATTTCTAAATTAAGATTATTTTACTTTTGTGAAATCTTTTTGCAATTGGCAGGGCACATTGCGAGGAGAACAGACGGCCGTTGGGGTGGAAAGGTCCTTGAGTGGAGGCTACGTGCAGGAGGCCGCAGCCGTGGCAGGCCTCCCACCAGGTGGACCGACGATCTGGTGAAGGTCGCGGGAGTCCCTTGGTGGCACAGGACCGATCTGTGGGGAGAACTTTGGGGGAGGCCTATGTCCAGCAGTGCACGTCTATTGGCTGAAATGATGATGATAAAACTTTTTGAGTCATAAAGAACCCGAGAACCTTTTTTTTCAGGTGGCAAACGAGCAGACGTATCACCTGATGGTAAGCGCTTGCCGCCGCCCATAAACACCTGCAACACCAGTAGAGTCACAAGTGCGCCGTCAACCTTTAACCCTTTTTCACCCCATTTGGGCCTCCGGTACCCTCACTCACAGCGCAGGCACTGCTACACGCCGGTCTTCTGTGAGGCCGTGGTATCACTCCGATCGAGCAGCCCCATTCATGCCGAAGCTCTCCCACGGTAAAACTTGACCTGTTGATAAGTAATGCCGCCGCCCGTAGACACCCAGCACCAGTCGTCACAAGTGCGTTGCCAACGTTTTAGATATCTTTTTGCACAAAATAAAACAGGTCTACAAAATAAAATTTTCAAACGCTTTCAGTACCTATACAGTAGTTGGAACTGTATTATGATCAAAGCTGGTGGTAGACTGTATTCCATAAAACATTATTTTGATATCGAGCAAAATCCCCTAATATACAAAAATTAACTCGTATTTCGTTTTCTTAACTCCTTACGCAAGCAAATTCATTCAGATTAAAGAGATACAGCTATAAAGATATATTATGTTTAGCAAACCCCGTCCAATACTGACGGAAATCTTGTTGGGATTAAAATACATAAATGCTTCGAAAGAGGGATTAAATGAACTCTGTATGGAGTAGAGATTTTACGAATTTACGTTCCGGATTTGGAAGCGGATATAAAATTTAAGGATATAAAGTTCTCAGCTCTTCTTAGCGTGGTAATCTTCTCCGGGGAGACGGCTTACCGACTAAACTTCTTCGCCAGAGTGAGATGGAGATATTATGATGATTCGTCACCACCTATCACATAAAAAATATGTATGTAGTAATGTGTGAACAACGGGATAAAACGGAATATCTACACATGAAACGGTACCGAAATATACGGGAGGAAAGAGGAAAAACCTAGAAGCAAACAATGAATATACAAAGGTGTAAGTAAGTTTCGGTACCTTGGATGTACAGTCACAGATACCACCAACGAGAAGACGAGATAGATTCCGTATTCAAAACGCCCTAAGATGCACTGCAGCTCTCCATAAAGTGCTAGTGTCCAAGTTAATAAGCAGAAAAACGAAGATCCGGTCTACAAAACCGTAATTAGACCGGTCTTAAATGTGACTACGGACGCACAGACAGACATGACGAATTTATAGGGGTTCTATTTTTTGGCATTTGGCTTGGGAACCCTAAAAAGCTATCCTCAGAGAGCGTCAACATTTGGCAGATATCCATAACATCCAAATTTATCGATTGTGTTGTTAGTTGCTGACGAGGCACATTCTCAGAAGAGACGAATAAAATCTGTTTTTATGGCTGACCTAACGGGTGGAAATGTAGACGCATTTCTAAATTAAGATCATTTTACTTTTGTGAAATCTTTTTGCAGACGGCCGTTGGGGTGGAAAGGTCCTTGAGCGGAGGCCACGTGCAGGAGGCCGCAGCCGTGGCAGGCCTCCCACCAGGTGGACCGACGATCTGGTAAAGGTCGCGGGAGTCCCTTGGTGGCACGGGGCCGATCTGTGGGGAGAACTTTAGGGGAGGCCTATGTCCAGCAGTGCACGTCTATTGGCTGAAATGATGATGATAAAACTTTTTGAGTCATAAAGAACCCGAGAACCTTTTTTTTCAGGTGGCAGACAAGCAGACGGATCCTCTGATGGTAAGCGATTGCCGCCGCCCATAAACACCTGAAACACCAGTAGAGTCACAAGTGCGCCGTCAACCTTTAACCCTTTTTCACCCCATTTGGGCCTCCGGTACCCTCACTCACAGCGCAGGCACTGCTACACGCCGGTCTTCTGTGAGGCCGTGGTATCACTCCGATCGAGCAGCCCATTCATGCCGAAGCTCTCCCACGGTAAAACTTGACCTGTTGATAAGTAATGCCGCCGCCCGTAGACACCCAGCACCAGTCGTCACAAGTGCGTTGCCAACGTTTTAGATATCTTTTTGCACAAAATAAAACAGGTCTACAAAATAAAATTTTCAAACGCTTTCAGTACCTATACAGTAGTTGGAACTGTATTATGATCAAAGCTGGTGGTAGACTGTATTCCATAAAACATTATTTTGATATCGAGCAAAATCCCCTAATATACAAAAATTAACTCGTATTTCGTTTTCTTAACTCCTTACGCAAGCAAATTCATTCAGATTAAAGAGATACAGCTATAAAGATATATTATATTTAGCAAACCCCGTCCAATACTGTCGGAAATCTTGTTGGGATTAAAATACATAAATGCTTCGGAAGAGGGATTAAATGAACTCTGTATGGAGTAGAGATTTTACGAATTTACGTTCCGGATTTGGAAGCGGATATAAAATTTAAGGATATAAAGTTCTCAGCTCTTCTTAGCGTGGTAATCTTCTCCGGGGAGACGGCTTACCGACTAAACTTCTTCACCAAGGTGAGATGAACACATGTGTGAACTTTTTTCTACTTTGAAGAGTCTGTCACGCAAACTATTATATTAGAAACCTCAATATCATTTTTAATGACCTATCCATACATACCCACAACGTGTATGTATGTAGAAATGTATTTTGTGTGATGAAAGTTTTAAATTATTCGAACATAGCTCGGGTTTGTGTCCGCATTAGGCAAGCGTGGCGATTAAGCCTAATCCCATCACAGTAGTGATGAGTTGATTTCTATGATGGAGGCCTTATTGCCATGCAGTGGGACAAATAGCCTGATACTTTACTTTACTTTTACTAGTTAATCTTGGTGTGACGATTCAGGTCGATGTAAGAGGTCGATTAAAGAAATTTGACAGTTTTGTATACTTTGATTTGTGGCTGTACGTAGGTACCTATAAATAAAATAAAATAATAAACAAATTGAGACAACATCACATACATTGTTCTGGTCCCAAACTAAGGTTTTCCCTTGTGCTATGAGATGTTGTGTGTATTTATTTTCCAAGCTTTTTCGTAGCTGCCACTCATTCATCTCATATGAGTGTATCGCTTGTCACTCAGTGAGATCAAGATTCATTCCACGCATTACTTCGCCCGTACTCCGAATGAAGCTCACTCATGTTCTATTTCAAATGGTTTGGTAGTGTTGCCCTTAACATTGTTTATGTCGATAGTGTATCTGTCGCAGTCATCTGGTTGAAACAGCTATTTGATTGGATGACTAGCGCGTTTATTGAATAGCGACGTTTAATTGAATGACTAGACCGAACGTTGAATGAACAAGCCTCACTCAACGTCCAACAAATAAGCGGATTGAAACATAGCTCTTTGAACATAGCGGACGTAAAATCAGTCAAGTGATTGTAATTTAGTTCATTTTATTTCCACTGCGGCGTTGGTGCTCATCAAAACAAAGATGGCATCAAACAGCTGGTACAGAGCGAATAAAATAGCACTGATTTTATATTTCATTTGCGAAAAACATCTTATTAATGTGTGTTATTATGTTGTTTCATATTTTATTTTTTCTACAGTTAGCTATCTTTTAAGTTTCGAACGTATCAACATTACAAATTCAGCTATATCCCATTCAACGACTACGCTAAATTACGTTCAGTGAAGAAGTTGAACGTTACATTAAACAACTTGACGGGTTGTCCTTTAGTCATTCAATTTAACGTCGCCATTCAATGAACCCGCTAGCCATCCAATCAAATAGCTGATTAAACCAGATGACTGCGACATTTCTATATTCCTAAAAATAGCTGCGATCACGCACGACACTGGCAATGGAGCGGGAAACATTCATAAGGGACGTAGAATGGAAAATTGGATAATATTCACAAAATAACTCCGCTGTGTCGGTCATAAGAAGACCGGCCGGCCTATTTTCTTCGGAATGACAACGAGAATTTTTGAACAGAAAAACTCAGGTACAAATTTTTGGCCCGACGGGGATCAAAACCTGGATCCCAAAGGCAACTATCGCTTTAAAGAGCTATCCACTACCCACTGCATCACCGAGACATTCCAGAGCGTGATAATAAATGACTAATTAATGACGTGAGATGATGAATTTTATCGATAGCCAAACTATCGACATTTGGGCAACTCTAGTGTGGAATGGCAGCGGCATTCACAGTAACTGGCAACCAGAAATTTATCACTCCAATTTGGTCCTACGCTGCGTGAATATGCATGATACCTTCACATACCTAAAAGTATAGTTATCATCATACAATGGAAACGAGTGGATATATCTCTGAAGTAAGTAATTTTGACTCATCCATCATAGAATCCCGAATCTGCCTCACAGAAAACCGGCGTGAAACAGCGCCTGTGCTGTGTTTCGCTGAGTGAGTGAGGGTACCGGAGGCCCACCCGGGGGGAAGGGGATAAAAGGTTGGCAGCGCACTTGTAACTCCACTGGTGTTGCAAGTGTCCATGAGCGGCGGCAATTGCTTACCATCAGGTGATCCGCCTGCTCGTCTGCTACCTATCACATAAAAAAAAGAATAATCCGACCGTGGGAGAGCTTCGGTATGAATTGGATGGCATGACTGGAGTGATACCACGGCCTCACAGAAGGCGTGAAGCGCAGGCTGTTTCATTGAGTGAGTGAGGGTACAGGTCCAATTGGGACTCTACTGGTGTTGCAGGTATCTATGGGCGGCGGCGATCGCTTACCATCAGGCTATCCATCTGCTTGTCTGCTGCCTATCACACAACACCCATAGCTCCGCTTGCGAGGTCTTCGGTTTGCCACTAAAAGATTCAAATAAAATTATACCTTTCATTTTGTATAGGGAGTTGAAAAAAAATACGACGAATTCACAAAAGTCGTAGAACAAATTTTATTCAGAATGGTTGGTAGAAGATGGGATGGGCCTTGCTCACCGACGAAGAGTGGCCTGTCTATCGGTTTTTTACAGGATGCATTTTGGGGAGTGTTCGAAAGAGCTTCACGACCTGATACCACCTTCTCCTTTCTACCACCGGACAATGCGGAAGACGAAAGGAATCCACCCTTACACTGTGGAAGTTCCACCAGCTCGTACTAAGCGTTTCGCTTCTTCTTTCTTGGTACGAATTGCTAAGGTATGGAACAACTTGCCGGCTTCTGTATTTCCAGAGAGCTACAATTTGGGTGTCTTTAAGTCGAGAGTGAATAGGCTTCTTCTGGGAAAGCACGCTACATCTTAGACCTCATTGTCACTCTCCATCAGGTGAGATGAGGTCAAGTGCAAACCCAGCTTATATAAAAAAAAGATAGGTATATTAGAAATATTAACTGATAAACCCTGTATATTACCACCCTATATTGTGTTCATTATAACAACACAACACGTCATATTGTGTTGCTTTGAATTATTATTTGTATAGAATTGCGCAGTAGTTTGGACAGATTCTGAAACTTTGCTTCACACGTGGCCATTATGTGACACGTGATATATTATACAGGGTGTGTCAGATCGAATTGAGGACATAAATTGTACCTGCCATGAAATGAGCTGCCATTTTGAAGTGGGTTCGATGGGTGAAGATGAAAGCTTGCGGGTTGGAGTTTTTGTATATGTTTGCGTTCTATCGATTTTATTAATTAACTAGAGGCCTACCCTCACTTCGTTTTGAGAGATTAGTTTTAAGCCAAGGAAATAGATGGCGCAATACATACATTACATGGCAAAAGTGTTTCGGTTTAGTTACTTAAAAGTATTCTGGTTGTCCTGGGAAGTTACCTCTTATTTTTTGAATTAGTTACAGTGAGAGAGAGTATTATAAACGTACGGGTAAACAAATACAATCAGAAAGCTACAAGCTATCGGTAGATAGCTTTTCGAATAGTTAAGTACACGTGTTATATTGTGAGCCAAAGTCATAACTATCTTTTTTGTTAATAACATTTTAGTTACCCAACCTCACTTCCTTTGTGGACTTTAGTTCCACTCAGCGCTATCAGATGGCGCTGGGAATCGATTACATTGTGCTATTTTTTCACCTTTTTAGTGCAGTTTATTAGAATCAAAGTAACGAGCCTATACCTTCCTAAAGGGCCGGCAACGCATTCGCACTTCTTCTGGTGTAGCTGATGTCCATGGGCGGCGGTGTTCACTTACCATCAGGTGACCCGCTTGCTCGTTTGCCTTCGTATACTATAAAAAAAAATAACGTGCTTTCATCGACTTTCCCATGGGAAGACATTTTCCCGCAGTAATATGTAGCCTATACCTATACGAATGATGGCCGCATAAATATTACAGTCACTTCAAGGAACGTAATCTGCAGTAAGTCCTTTCCGTTAGGATATTAGCGGTGAGCGGATGTCAGCTTGTCCGCTCATGCAAAACGGATGAAAGGTTGATTGGAAATAGGGTTGAGAGATTGGGGGATCAATTCCCCTCCCCAAGTTAAGGTAAAATTTAACAAGCTAGTAACTGGTGATATTAACAACTGTATTTTCTATTTAGCCTATGTCATCCCCTTGAAAAAGGTATCTAAAGCTATAAATCTGTTTTTTACATGTACATAATATGATTTTTTTATTTTCTCATGAAAAAAGGGTTATGTAATTTTATGAACACATACTTTTCAACGATCCGGGAATCGAACCTGGATCCCGAAAACACGACCCGGCAATTAAACCACTTGACCAGTGGTTCTTAACCGGTGGTCCGCGGACCACTGGTGGTCCCTGGAGGCATTCCAAGTGGTCCGCGAAGACATCGTAATAAACAAATGACGTGACGTCGAGTCAACACAACGCAAACGGCGCCGCGACGCATGTCCGAAGTGTGTGGTCCCTGATACGATAGAATTTTGTAAAATGGTCCCTCATGACTTAAAGGTTAAGAACCACTGCACTAGACTAACTGGAAGTTACCTACCTACCTTATAGAAAATTGATTTGATCACTTTGTACTCGTATCATAAAATATATTGTACAAGAACATTATCAAAATGCTAATGTAACCTAAATACATAAAATATGGCGTAAGAATATTTTCAGGGCTTCAAAAGCATTCCTTACCCGAAGCCTACGTGTATAATAAAATCTGAAACCCTTTATCTGTCCCGGTAAGCGTAACGAAGGCTTGAAGGCTTGCGGTTAGTGTTGCCAGCGATAATTGCGGGACAGGTGATAAGGGTCCGGCTTTGGGTAGAAATCGGGACAGCTGGAACACTTGGTAAGATTTATGTCCGTTAAAAAAATGAAGGAGGTTTTCAAACTTTCATGGACATTGGGATATTAATAGCTAAAGTGCTGCAGATGTCTATGGGTGGCGGCAAACGCTTACCATCAGAAAGGTACCGGATCACCTTATGCTCGTCTGAACTAGGTTTTGGTCGCAGTTTCGTCCGCGTTGAAGTAAAAATAGTTCTAAGAGGATTTTAATAGTTTCGCGCGTAATATTTTGTTGATATCATAGAAACTAATCATTGATAGTAGAATTTAAATAGTACTTACTTGTGAACAAAATAAACTACTTCTAAAATATACATATATATGGAAATTTTTACTGGCTTTAACAAACTTAAGTATCGCCTTTTCAGCAGGGCTGGAAACCGGTTTTTAATTAACCAGGTTAATATCGATCTCAAACAGGTTTTTTCGTAAGGGTTCGTTCGGAGCGGAACCGATTCGCGAGCGATATTGCTTCTGGGATAAACCTGGTTAATTCCACGATGCGCGTGAATAGTGCAGCGATATATTTTGTCTCTTTTTATCGCGCAACGCGATTGGACGGCGGACGCGATGCTTGCGATCTCTTTCCCTTACAATCGTTGCTTTTCATTTAAAGGCGGAGCGAGCGAATGATTTTGGTTTTAACCAGGTTTTGGGAGCGGAATCAAAACCTAAACGGTCTAAGAGCTTAACCAGAAATAATACCGGTTTCAACGAGTGGAATCGAAATCAAAACGCTCTTTTCAAAATGTATGAAGCTGCGCGAAACCTGGTTGCGAATTTTAACCAGGTATTCCAGCCTTGCTTTTCAGTTTATATAAGTAGACCTGTGTCAGAGAGATGCCGCTCTTCCTTCTTACTTCATTACAATAAAACGAATGTTTTTAACATTTTAATCCTTATGTTAAGTAGATGTTTCAAACTCAACGATTATACTTATACTCTGGTTTTTAATCATGTGGAGTAAACTGACAGATGTCAATGTGTCATCCCATACATTATCACTCAATTTGACCGATGCAAAATGTATAGAATCAAAAACTTGACAATTGCATCCGTCACTTTACTCCACATGATTAAAAACCAGAGTATAAGGTGTAGGCACGTGTAGGTCTTCTTGCAAAAAAGGTCTTAAGGTACATAAATCCAAAGAAGAATGAATCGGGACAGACTCGGGACGTCCGTCCCTGCAAATCAGTAGGCTGCACTATGCGGTCTCGCCTCCCAAGTTTGTTTCGCGAGGAATTCTAAAGCCATCTCATTGAGTGGTTGTGCTTTGTGAGAAGCCCGGCTGAGGGATTATGTTTTTACATACGATAAGTAGATTGACTAGTCTTCGGTTTTTTATTTAGTTATAGGAATGGGGCTACCGCGTGTGAAAAATACGCTAGTTGGCGTACTGATAAAATGAGATCCAATTTTAACGTTATTGGTTGTTTAGAGACATTTTGACATCTCACATAAAAACAACCAATCACAATGTAGATGGACCTCGGTTATACCTATGCCATCTGGCAAATTTTTCACACGTTACCCACTTTACGCTAGCCCCCGTTGGGATAAAAATTACAAGATTGCAGATTCTGCCTTTGAAAGTCTGGAAAAACCTACCGTGGTCGGAAACATCGAAAGCTGAAGATTGCGTGGTCTTACACCAAAAAGGTGAGGTTAAAAGATTAGTCGTCCTTTTTAATGTGATTGGTGGCAGACGAGCAGACGGAAGTCCAGGTGAAAATCGATTGCCGCCGCCTATAAAAACCTGCAACACCAGCGGAGTCACAGGTGCACTGCGAACCTTTTAACCCTTTTCCCCCTATTGGGCCTCCGGTACCCTCACTTATTCGCAAAACATAGCACAGGTGCTGCTTCACGCCGGTTTTATGTGAGGCCGTGGTATCACTTCGATGGAGCTGGCCGGACTCGTATCTCTACCATGGTTTTATACAGGGTGTATCTGTGAACGTTTACATCCCTTTAACCACGTGTTCTGTCGACCATTCTGAGCAACATTTGTTCTATGATTTTTGAAAATTCGCATAAAAATTTTTCATCTTTCCATACAAAGTCGGTCATGTGACTTGGTCATTTTGTATGGAGAGTCGAAAAAAATTTCGATGAATTTCGGAAAGTGGTTGAACAAATGTTGTTCAGAATGGTTGATAGAACACGTAGTTAAAATAATGTAAATGTTCACAGATACATCCTGTATTATTTAAAAAAAACAAACTACGCTCTTTCGCGAAACTAGCCATGGGTGCGCGATACTTTTAGCGTGTTCACCCTGTATCGTTATAGTATGATCGAAGCTTAATACAAATAAACCCAATTTAACTGCAAATTGCAGAATGCATTTTAAATTGAACCAATAACTTCAAGCCATTGAATCTCCATCAAAATCGACCCAACAGTATTCGCGTGATGGCCACATACTCGTTCAAGACATAACAATTCTAAAAGAATGTCTATTTTAAAGTTTTATGACGTTTTTATGGAACTAGCGAGCGTGGAAAAGTAACTTTTTACCCCCTTTTTAACCCCTTACAATCCCCTTTTCGCAATAAAAAGTAGCCTATGTTCTTTCTCAGGGTCTAGATCATCTGTATACCAAATTTCATTTAAATCCGTTAAAAGTTCCGGTAAAAGAGTAACAGACAGACAGACAGACAGAGTTACTTTCGCATTTATAATATAGTTAGTTAGGATGTTCACTTTGGAATTTTTCGACGTTGTACATATTCTATTTAGGAATAGGTAGAAATATTCTTTATTCATTTTAAGTCCATACAGAAAATGTATGAATGTCAAATATTAGTAGAGTCACAAGTGCGCTGCCAACCTTTAATCCCTTTTTCTTCAATCGGGCTTTCTGTACCCTCACTAACTCGTCGAAACACAGCGCAGGCGTTGCTTTACGCCGGGTTCCGTGAGGCTGTGGTAACACTCCGGTCGAGCCAGCCCATTCATGGCGAAGCGTGGCTATCCCACAGTCCCTCAACTTTCCGATTCCGGCTCAGTTAAGATGTTCCGGTGCCTGATCGTCTCTTCGGTCGTGTCATACTGGTGTACCTAATACAACCGTCCACTAGCCCATGGTCCTTCCTACCGTCTCGGCATACGAACCGAATCTTGGGAGACGCTCACCAGGTACTTGCCATGGGCTCTTTTCCCGTTGCGTTTCTCTACTCCCAACAAAGGCTGTGTCTTTGTCCCATCTCAATGTCACTTCACTGACACACTTTAACGATACTTTAATGGTACACTGGTGCACCATTTAATTAAGATGGTAAGGGAATAGAGAGTGCATCTGTGTTTGTGCACACACTTGAGCTCTATAATATATCCTGCGTACGTGGCTGATCGTTAAGATTGGCCGCCGTAGCCAAATATCAGTTGGAGGATTTCATTTTATTTATTCTAAAGGGATGTAACTGTTTATCGATAAAATCTCTATAGCTATACATTCAAGTTGCACTTATGCCCTGCGCTCTAACCCCACTAACCACACAAAGTGATCAAAGAACTTTCGCTGAACCCGATCGCGCACTTGACGGGGAAATGACGTCATCATGACGTCAAAGTTTTGTACTACGCGCCATATTTGAAGTACGATACAGTGTATGATGGTTAGACAGAAACTTAGGTTTTAGTAGATGCTTATTTGGAAGAAAATTACTCTTTAATACAAGGTGTATTGGTAACATTACATCCTCTACCGAACGATCATTCTGAATAACATTTTTCGGCTTTTTTATGGTAGTTGGCAAACGAGCAGACAGAACACCTGAGCGTGATTACCGCCACCCGTGGATACTTGCGACATCAAAGAAAAGAAAAAAAGAAGAAAGAAAAGAAAATACATTTATTACTCTGGGCGCCACAACACAAATACTACAGACAGTTGACACAAACACAATAAAATACAGAACACTAAACGTAAAGAAAAAGTATGTAATAAAAATAAAATAACCTAAAACAAAAATAACAAAAAACCTGTGCTGTGTTTCGCCGAGTGAGTGCCCTCACTCACTCGGCGAAACACAGCACAGGTTTTATACCGGAGGCCCATCGGAGGGGAAGGGTTAAAAGGTTAGCAGCGCACTTGTTGCATGTGTTCATGGGCGGCGGCAATTGCTTACCATCAGGTGATCCGCCTGCTCGTCTGCTACCTATCACATAAAAAAAAAAACAGGACTCACAAGTGCCGCTGACACTGGCTTTTGGAGATTCGAAAAAAATACTGATTTCAGGAGTCTTTTTTGTAATTTTTCATTGTAAGGGAAGAAAAAAATATTTTCAATAAATGTCTAAAAAATATAAAACATTTAAAGTTATGCTACTGGGCTGACATAGGGGAAATGTTTACCGAAACACCCAGTAAATAAAACTACTGGTCTTCAATTATACTGTGGTTTCCTCAGAGACGGTCAAGTAGCCCACTTCACCTGGCTCAAGTTGGAGTTACCACATAGCTTTTACGAGAGGGGGAGGAGTTTCACCATAGTGATGTGCTCTTGCAAGACTGGCGAGATATCGATAAAATGAATGACCAAGGTCTTGGTTTGGCCAAGGCAGTCTTGTGACTTTACACACTAAGTCATAGGCAGGGGAGGGGGAGCTATAGTTAGATAAATAAATAAATAGTTAAAGTGTTGTCCAGTTGCAAGACTGGCAAGAAGTCGACAAACTTAAGACCTAGGCAATTTTGTGACTTATCAGATAAGGAGGGGGAGGATAGTATACCCAAGCTAATTCTTGTACGACTGATAGATGGATTTTCGATCATACACCGTGAAAGCCTTATAACAAGTGTCTTCACCAGGCTCTATTCGCAAAAGAGCGCTATTTAACATTGACGGAATTTAAAACCAATTACTATGGATTAGGGTCGAAAAAAATACTACCTACCTTTTATTTTCGAGCTCGATGGGATGATCGTAATTCAAAATATCCATAGCTGTAAAAATACTAATGACAGCGCTGTTGGGATCACTTTTTTATACATGGCTATTATGACTATGTTTCCATGCAAGTAGAATAACGTATATTTTTGGTTGGATTCTGGTTCCGGTCTTGCATTTGGACATCACTATTGCTAATGTTCCTTATTTCTTGCCCATCAAAACTTCAGCAGAGAAGGGGAAATAAACACGCGGTGGATGGCAGCCAAATCTAGTTAGTTTGTTTTCGCGATTACCAACGCACCGACGAAAACATTTCGTAAGAAGTTTTCTAGGATCATCGGCAACTTTTATAATCTGGCATTCTAATCTAGTTTTTTTTCCCCAAGAAAAAACCATCATGGCCTTTACCTTGACACATGTGGGGGACAAGATGGTGTGTGAGACTCTAATCCTAACCAAATCCCCCTTTTTTTGTTTGACCCAGGGGAAATGTGTTACGCATACCCGTCCACTGGGGGGCGGACGGGTTACGTCGGACTCCCCCCACTGAAGCGGGGGTTTAGCGACTAAATACCCTGGGACTCTCCCTCATCGTCCATCTTGGAAGATGTCATGGGTCCGCGACACGGAGTCTAGCACCACGACGTCTTTAACCAAATCCCCTGGGGTGACCATCTCAGCGCAATCGCGGTCGGATACCCCACAGCCGGGACTGGACCGCTAATCGCGCTCGCCACTTTACGCCAAATTGTTAGGCGCGAAGCAGTCCTCCTAGATGCACGACCTACCGACACCCAGTAGGTTTTTACCTCGCGGTCGTCGTGATACTGAGCAAGCCACTGCCCACTAGTGGGTATGCTCACGTACTCTGAAGGTCCTATTCGCCTCTTACGACAGGCCAGGTATACCTTGGCAGTATTCTTAACGCCCCTAGCCACAGGGCACATTTGTAACGGACCTGGGCCACCAACAAACCAAAAACTGGCAAACGGTGGCAAAGAATATAGAGCAGTGGAGGCTATTAGGCTATGGCTCAGCAGTGGGAAAATTAGAGCTAACAAAAAAAGGTGTCAGACGAGTAGACGGAGCACCTGTTGGTAAGCGATTGCCGCCGCCCATAGACATCCGCAACACCTAGTGGAGTCAATGTGTCCTGCCAATCTTCCTCTTCTCTATAAGTATCTTCTTCTTACTTTAAAGTATCTATGGTCAAGTATCTAAAGTTGCAACATGCCATAACTGTGTTGAAATGATCACCCATCCTAACTTTAAACATGTTGCGCTTAACTTTAGTATAGTTGCTGAACCATTTCCGCCACTCAGCTGTAAAGTACGTACGTTATAATTAGTAGCTAAAGTATAAACAGAGTATTACAACTAGGGATGTTCAATCGATTATGGTTATCGATATCGATATTAGATTTTTCACACCACAGAACAAAATTTATAGCTAGGTATGCGAACAGATATTCAGCGCACAATTTAGGGGGTCTTATTACTGAAAGCGAACTCTACCAGACAATTCACGTAAAGAATACAAGAGGGTATTTGCAATCTACATAAAGGAAATTTACTTATACTGTTTTCTTTTACTGAATCACTGTTTTCTTTTTTAAGTCACCAATCAGGGTGGCAGACGAGGAGACGAATCACCTGATGGTAAGCCTTTGCCACTGCCCATAGACAGGTGTCTATGGGCAGTGGTGCAACACCAGTAGAATAACAAGTGCACTGCCAACCTTTAACCGCCTTTCCCCCCGACGAAACACAGCGCAGGCGCTGCTTCTTGCCGGTCTACTGTGAAGCCGTGGTATCACTCCGGTCGAGCCGGCCCATTCATGCTGAAGCGTGACTTTCCCACTGTAACGGTTGTGAGTTCGAGTCCCACCTGATGGCATGGGGCCTACATTGTTGCCGGCGTTCTATGCCAGTGACAGTTTAACGTATCGATATTCTTTGGGCCATCCCTACCCACCCTTAAGAGGAAAGTTAAACATAATTAACATAGCCAACAAACTGAGAGGGTGTATCTTAACTTAGATGAGGTTACGAGAAGTGGAGACAAATCCGAAAGCGCGAACATGGCTTAAGTAGCGTAACAGAGATTTTTTGATAAAGAAAGAAAGAAAGAAAGAAGAAGACATGTTTATTTGGAACCAAAAATTTGCGAAACATAAACAAAACAACAGCCTTAACTTATTTTAACTACAAATACAAACAAAAATATACATTTGGTACCAAAATGGTCTCCGCTCAGTGGCTGAGCGTGTCACGTGCGTGTCGTGAAAAAATACCTACATGTGACTTAGTTATTTTTCGCGTTGCATTATAACTATTTATTTTGACAGGCCGGATGGCGCATTTTGGTAGTGATCCTGCCTCATGCGCCAAAGGTCGTGAGTTCAATCCCCACCCTGGACAAACACGCGTGTGATGAATACGTTAAGTATTTTAATATTATATATTAAGTATAATATTTGTGTTTCCACTGTTTTCTAATAGATATCTGTAACACAAGTGCCTAAGCTACTTAGTACGGGGTCAGGTCAATGTATGAGATTTATTTATATTATAATTATAGACGGGAATCATACGGTACGTTTACGACGGTAGTTTTAAAGCACATTAATATATGCTTACGAGTCCGCTTGTGACCAGGGCTTCTGTAATGCAGCCAAAACGTTAAGCAACAAAGTATATACGAGTAATTATCAGCTTAAAAATTCACGTCGCTTTAATTCCCGTCGTAATCATAATTACCTCTTAGGCTCTTATATCTACGCCCCGTTAGTCTAGTGGTTTAAGTATCACGCCGTAATCTCGGTCTCGGTCCCGGGTTCGATTCTCGAAAGTATGTTTTGAATTTTTCGAGCTTAGCTCAAGTTTGTGATCGCCCATCCGCATTAGATTTAGAATAGTAGCAATGACTCTCCGGTCAAGCCGGCCCATTCATGCTGAAGTGTGGCTCTCCCACAATTATGAGTTTACTAGTCGGGGTGTTGCAAATGCCAAGCTTAAATTGAGCATAAGTTTTTATATGCGGTTTATAAGTAACACTGTTATTAATTACCTCAAAATCTCGATGCATTTTTGCATTACAAATGTAATAAAGTTCAGAAAATTCAATTTCGAATCTGCGTTTCTTTTCCAATGGCGGAGAGGAAATTAAACTTGGCAGTTACATTCGTTCTAGTTATGCTAGATTAAATTCTCTTGAATGAAAACAATGTCGTCTTTATTAAAAAATGTACTTTGCATTCCGCTATTGCAAAATTAGGCTAGAAGCAGATCCCACTTAAGACTGGTTTACACACCTAGTGCGAGTTAGCGTAGGTACAGTAGCAGCATTAGAAGAGTGGGCATGATGTCAAAAAAATATACACTTCGATGGACAAAATAATATTGACATCCAAGTTGACATTTCATGTACCTACATAGGTAGGTAGATAGAGTCAGAGTATAGACTCTGATTCATAATCTTGTAAGTATAGCCACGACATTATCACTCAATTTGACACATGCAAAATGTCAAAATGCATAGAAACTTGTCATTTTTATCTGTCAGTTTACTTTACATGATCAGAGTATAGACGGTCAATTCGTTAACATCGAATGTTCTTTCACACATACATGTTAAAATAAATGAATTTTTTTTTTTTTTTTGGGCTAGCCCGCCACGGTGATAAATGAATATTATGACTGTTAAGATATTTTTGACTCTTTGATTAATGCTGCCAGGATTTTGGGGACATTGCCAACAGGGCTTACTCAATTTTTTCTTGTAAGTATAGTTTTACTTTTCAGTTATGGTTTTTCCTTGCATTCGTGTTATTTTGTCCAATAAAATTTTATTTGCCCGACTCTTTAAGCGCTTTATGTAAATATTAAGATGTAAGTAGATAAATATTATTGAAAGCACAGAAATAATTCTATATCTGTATATATTCATATGACGTGAGTGAAATGAAGTTAAACAGCAATATACATTGATAGTTGAGAAAGATTTGCGCGGACACCACTCAGGACAAACATTTGTGTTTCATCACACTTGTATTTGTTCAGTGTCTGGGTGTAATGTATGTATTTAAGTATAATATTTGTGAACCTCTGTTGTCTGATATCGTTAACACAAGTGCTTAAGCTACTTAGTGCGGAGTCAGGTCAATGTATGAGATGTTATGTGAATATATAACCCCACCCGCAGCAGCGCTCGGTTCACCTGCTGCAAATGCGGACGAGTGGTTTACTCCCGCATAGGACTTTACAGCCTCGAGCGCTGCTATAAAGCCACACCGCGTGATGCTGCTTAAATCATCTATTAAAGATGCAAACCAGTGGAGACCAGTCTAGCAATAGCGAACGTAATCTTCCGACGTGTATGGAAAGTAAAGATGACTTTATCGTATCCTAGAATGAAACCGCTCCGTAATTCCCAGGTAACGATTTATCTTGCGTACGTGGCTTACTCTTAGATAACTCTTAGTAGAAGCAATGGTAGGGTAGCCCAGTAGATAAGCACGCACCTTCCATACGGGAGGACGTGGTTTGAACCCTAGCATGCACCTCTAGATTTTCAAATCTAAGTGCATATTTGAGAGAGGAACGCTTCGGCATGAATGAGCCGGCTCGGGGAGTGATACCACGGCCTTGCAGAAGACCGGCGTGAAGCAGCGCCTGTGTTTCGTTGAGTGACCCGGGCACCGGAGGCCCAATTGCGGGGAAAAGGAGTTAAAAGTAGCGCACTTGTAACTCTACTGGTGTTACAGGTGTCTATGGGCGGCCATCGCTTACCATCAGGTGATCCGTCTGCCCGTCTGCCACCTATCACATAAAAAAAACATTGTCAGGGCTTGTTTGACGAGTAAACCACTTTTTACTCACTCGCAATATGGCTATCACACAGAAATAACTTCGACAAAATATCTCAACTACTCATCTCACACAGGGTTGCAATGTACGTAAAAGTTTTTTAATACCACCGTTGACCTTTGTGAAACCTCATTATGTTGGGCTGCGTGTATCTGTTTATTCAGGACATTGTTGTAGGGACAACTTTAGGGCCAATCGATGAAGCGACAATATTACAAGATTGATTACAAAGATTAGGGACCGGCAAGAGAAGAGCGAAGCGTAAGTAGGTACCTACTCCTTTCAGGCCCCTATTTTATTACGCTGACAATTGTCAGTGACATATGTCATGTGACATATGTCGTGTGACATAATATGTCGTGTGACAATTGTCAAGCGATAAGTGAAATAATACAATTTTATAAACATCTTCACCTGCCCTCGCCTTACTACTTATATAATATTACACCAAAATGTACAATAGATGACGCTGAGCGTCAATTAAATCGTGTAAGTGTTTTGGTTTTCCGATTTATCAATAAACGTTGTCATTGTCTATTGAATTTATCTCTTTAAAATAGTTTGGAATTTTCTATAGAAGTACTTACTAAAATTATGAATGTCATTTTTTTACAATAAAATTATATGTAGCTATGGTGATCAATTTAATCATCTGCCGCATATCAGACAAAAACATTATAATTTCATTTAGAGCGTTATTACCAAACATATGAATTTCATCCTCAATTCGCAATTTTATTCACCATTTTCAATATAATCTACATCCTAAACCTGTACGTTTAGGGCTGGGACGTTTTATCGGATATCCGATAAATATCCGTATCCGAGGGAAATCTTCGCATAGAGTCTGAATTAGGAAGCTAAGTCTTTAAGACCAGACCAGTGGCGTTATTTTGCAACCCGGGGCGGAAGGTTATCTTGCCCGCCGGGGCTGAAATAATTTTGCCGTCCGGGGCGGAATGTTGTTTAACCGCCTGAGGCGAACATTTATTTTGCCGCCCTCTTTTCTTTCCTGACAGCAATTCCTGTTCAGGTCAATGTGTTTCTTATTATTATTATGTACTAGCGGCCGCCCGCGACTTCGTACGCGTGGAGTTAATTATTGACACACAATATATTTTTATAATAGGCTACAATCCTATTTTATTCTGATGTATAAGCTATATTGTGGTAAAGTTTCATTCAAATCCATTCAGTAGTTTTTACGTGAAAGAGTAACAAACATCCATACATCCATACTTACAAACTTTCGCCTTTATAATAGTAGTAGGATGAGGTATTGTGGTATTGTATCATTATTATTGGCTGTAAGTTTAGGTTAATTAAGTTTATAAAATGTAACTAACACTAAGAGCTGTGTTTTTTGTTATAAAAAGAGTGGGAGAGCTATAATTCGGCATAAATAGATCAGCTAGACTTGAATGATAGCACAGCCTCAAAGAAAACCGAGTGAGTGAGGGTACCGGAGGGGGTTAAGGGTTGGCAACGCACTTGTGACTGCACTGATGTTGCGGGTGTCTATGGGCGGCGGCAATCGCTCACCATCAGTAGATCCACCTGTTCGTCTTACACAGCGGTCGTCACACTTTACTCTTCAAGGGCCACATATCAATATGAACATCAGGGCCCGGGCCGCAGTATATGCGTTTCAAGAGCTTTTGCATAGGTACTTATCCATAGTAGTCCACACTATTCATATAAATGCGAAAATGTATGTCTATTACTTCTCTACTCAAAAACCACTAAACTGATTTCTGATAAAGTACGAATAAGTAGTTGACTAGTAATTAAATAAAGCTACTATATCGCGGGACGCACAAATAACGTCTGCGGGCCCCATGCGGCCCGCGGGCCGCAGTTTGACGACCTATCACATAAAGTACCTAAAACAATTAGCAAATGCAGAGTCTTAGCCGTATCCGTAGTATTATATCCGTCACATCCCTAAACGGAAGGCTCATCCATAATATGGACGTGACTTGCTTCTTAATACATAGCATTTTGGGCCCTACCTTTAAATTATACCTTAATGGAGACCCTACAGAGTTGAAATCACTTTGGAGAAAATGGGGGGTGATATGGTCGGACCTCATCGCTACAATTTCTGCTATTCATTAGATGTTTTAGGGTTCCGGAGCCAAAGGATAAAAACGGGACCTTATTACTAAAACTTCATTGTCTGTCACTATGACATACCGTCGTAAGGGCCAGACAGCAGACACAATGGAAAATCGATTGTTTTATTCCTTTTAAAAGGCTTTTGGGTCTTACGGAGTTAAATGGAAGTAAATGTTCCCAGATACACACTGTATTTCCACTGTCTTTGTGGCGCAGTGTGTAGTGGCACAATTTTGTGGTAGTAAGTCGCACTTTAAAGCGACGGTTGCGGCAAAGGCCTCCATCATAGAAATCAAGTTATCGCTACTATGATGGGATAAGGCTTAACTACCACGCTTGTATAATGCGGATTGGTGATCACAAACCGAGCTATGTTCGAAAATTTCGAAACATACTTTGGCTCGACCTAAGATCTCGGCCCGGTACTTAAAGAAGGTAAAGGACATGTTTTTTTTTTACTTTATGTTTACATGATGTTTTCTTCAATTTTTCTGCGGCATTTTTAAACATTTGTACCTTAAATCAACTGTTAAGATTTCCTCAAAGTTTGTACGGAACCCTCGGTCCACAAGTCACACTCGCACTTGGCCAGTTTTTTATGATGAGTGAGTTCGCAATTTAGCATCTAATGTCCTAAGGCTCAGCTAAGCACCATTCTACGCGAGTATCGACGAGGCTGCTTCTAAGAAGTTTGTATAGTCTGCGAAAGGGTTTTCATGTTTGAAGATCCCCGGATCCAGCTAAAATGATAATAAATTCTGGGTGTCACCCTAAAGTCTAGTAGATGACAGTATTATACCCCTCGCAAAGCACGATAAGCTGTCCAGGACCCTTTTTTTTTGTTGACGGTGGGGAATGCCGCTGACCCGAAGTGGGCCAACGTGGTCTTGCGACTCCTTATGAATACCCTCCTGCCTGCGGCTCTCCTCCGGGTGGGACCGGAGGCATACCGACTTAACCCCAGCGACGCTCCCTCATCGCCAGAGTGGGGAGGAGACATGAGGACGGGTTGAAGAACCTTACTTCACATCCCTCCACAGGCGAAAGGCCCGCTTACACTGCGGGCCCTCTACTGCCTCCCCCAGTCATACTGGGGGGAGCGATAGGGACAACCGGGAGCGTAGAGCCGTCCCTATCAGATTGAGATAGAGGCCTGTGCAATGCGTGCAGGACCCTGCACCTGTAGCACTACCATGAGTTTGAAATACTATCCTCGCTATCGAAAACTATCGCTTTGTCTCTTTCATTGTGATGCATTTGAAAGAGACAGAGCAGTTTTGGATAGCGACGGTAGTATTTCAAACTCATGGTAAGGCCACTATTCACCCCTATCCTGTCCTTTCGATCGTGTCACACTGGTGTCATCAAATTAAGAAGGTAAAGAAAGGAAGGTAACCGAAAAAAAATTCCACAAATTTCCTAAAGTCGTAGATCAAATGTTCAGAATGATAAGCAGAAGACGTGGTTAAAGGGATTCACAGATACACCCCGTATAAGTAGTAAGCAAATCAAAGAAAAATCTGAAAAGCTTTTTCCCCAAATGAACTTGGCAACCTCAGAGAGATCCTTCCCAAAATAGCGGGCAAAGGTCTAATAATAATAATATCATAAGACAAAATTGAAGGTAATATTTCCCTGCTGTAATCTCTACACTTTCTTTGGGGAAGATCGTAAAAAATATTTTACTCTTGGAAGGTAAGGTCAACATAAGAATAGAATATAATATTTTATTGCTTAAACATTATACTTGGGAATATTAACAGAGCCTTACATACAGGGTGTTTTTGTGAACATTTAATCCCTTTAACCACGTTTTTACCAACCATTCCGAACAACATTTGTTCTACGATTTTTGAATATTTGTCGATTTTATTTTACTACCCATACAAAATGAATGAACGAAAGTCACGTGACACACAATCAAGATGACCCCACTCCGATGGTAAGCGGCCGTGAGATCCAAATATGAAATTGACAATCACAAAAGAACAGACAAAGTGTCCATTGAGTCTGTCACTCTCACCTTGAAGGCCTGCTGAGATGCCGTTTCACGCCCCGCCTAAAAAACCTATTTATCATCTATTTTTTTTTTTTTTTTTACTTATTTTTATAATAAGTATCCCCTAATATAAAAAACATTATTACCCAGTATTTAAGATTGCAATAAGTAGCATATAGCTTATAGAACTTATCTGTATTTTGTGAAACAAACCCAAGTTTGAGTAAGTACTTAAATGGAAGATATATCTAAGTGTAAGTTAGTGGAAGACATTATTATATTCACAATGTGGTTATGCGTGGTCTGAGCAGCTGTGGTCACCGCCGAACTAAGTTTCCCTAGCTCGACTAAACAGAGTCTACCAAACTGCAATCCCTGTGTTCCAGTTAGAGGTACAACCCGAAACTTTCTGCATTTCAACTAATATAGGTCATGTGCATCTAATTTCAAATGTTTCACCTAACTGGATGGAATTGCAATGAGCGATGAATTCTGCAAAACGCATGCTCATATTAGTGTGTGATTCCTGGTTGCATTCAAAGTGATAACCTCGGGTATGCTTAGACCAGGGGACGCCAAAGTGATAACCCTGGGTATGCTTATACCAGGGGACACCAGATGGCGGACTTTGCATGGACTACAAGAACACAGCTATTTGAATTTTAGACTTGCCTTCACAAATAATATACGCTTGTTTAATTATTTTTTCTTTGTGCGAATCACGATGGTCTTTCATTTTTTAAAGCAGACGAACAAAACTACCTTAATTGGTGACTTCTAGGCTAATACCATGATTCAGGATTTGAGGAACCTGGTAATTGCAATGAAGCAACTGCCACACCTTAACAAGGAATTCAGATCAACTGAATCATGGGTATACATCTTAGAAACTATCTGAAATGTGCAGGTCTAATCTCAACTAACACTGAATTTTGTAAAGTTATTCGTATTCTATTATTTTCTAATGCTTTCCTTTCATTGATTGATTGAAAACTTTCCATAAGATGGGTGAGACTCGAACTACGACCCGCATAATATAGAAAGTGCATTATTGCAAGCACGAAGGCTGCAAAACGCACTAGCGGCACTCGAATGGAAAAATCTAATCACTAGGGCGATGAAATCGACACCCAGCGACATCTGTTGATACAAGTGTATCTGATCAAATCACTTAGTAGAAAATAAAGAGAAATCACATTGAAACTTGACTTTAGAAGATCTACAACGAAAACCTTAACATGAAAAATCTAACAAACCAAAAGAACTTGTCAAGAATAAGCGGCTTATCAAGCCAATAAAGGACAAAAGATAATTTTCAGCCGCAACGTTTCATAAACCTATTCACAACAGGTGTGCACTCTGAAAATTTCCCGTAGGGTTATTTTTAGTGTTGTGACGGTGACATCGAGAAAACAAGTAAGTATCAGCCTACTGTCCCACTGCAGGGCAAGGCCACCATCCTAGAAATCAAATCATTGCTCCTATGATGGGATTAGGCTTAATCACCATGCTTGCCTAATGCGGATTGGTGATCACCTATCCGAGTTATGTCCGAAAAATTCGAAATATATTTTTTGCTCGACTGGAGAAAACAACGGTTTTGGGGTAATCCAAAAACAATACTTATTAAAAATATATTATGTAGTCTCGCAAGTCAGTTGTTCTATCGTTAAATGTTGTGAGATCCATGTAATACAGTTAAATAATATTCTGTCTATGTTGCAGCTGTTTTGAATAATGAAAAATCCAGATTTCCAGATCCAGATTTGGGCAAAATACAGGGGTATAATTTATTTTGAAAAAATATTTTAGTTGGAAACCTAACTCTGCGAGCGTTCTTTAGTAGATATAAAATTAATTAATAAAAAAGTATCAGCCTATAATATACTGTCCCACTGTACTGGGCAAAGGCCTCCCTACCCCTCCCCCACACTTCACGATCCTTAAATAAAATAAAGGATGACAAAAAAACTACGTAGCATCACTATCTTGTAGTCCTTCCGTTATTGAATTATTGAATATTCTGCGGCGGGCGTGGTTCACATCGATGATATTTTATTGCAGACACGTTAAAGGGTAGATAAGAAACCTTGGACCGTCTGATTTTAAGATTTTCGGTTTTGTGTAGCCTGATCCAAAATAAAGAAAATATTTTTCGCACAACATCATCTTTTAATAGAATGTCAATTACGTGACTTGGTAATTTTAATGAGGCGTCGAAAATTTTTTCGATGAATTTTTGCAACAGGCTGATGATGATGATGATGATAGAACACGTGGTTAAGGAGATGTAAATGATCATAGTTACATCCTGTATAGCAACTAGGTATGTACTGTATGCCTGTTTTATGTGACTAATAAATAAGTATACAGGGCTATTTTTTAAACACCGGCATCCTTCAAACCACCTTGTCTACTGGCCATTCTGAACAACATTTGTTCAAAGACTTTTGTAAATTCACGAAAAAAAAATCAAGTTTTCATACAAAATCGGTCACGTGACTGTGATTTTGTATGGGGAGTCGAAAAACTTTTCAACGAATTTCGAAAAGTCGTAGAAGAAATGTTGTTCAGGATGGTTTGAAGAATGCCGATGTTTAAAAAATAACCCTGTACTTATAAACAAATTTACCGTCGTACCCATCGCATTAAAGCTTCAAGCTCTACGTATCTATTTCATGGGGGGACGAACTTAAACATGGCTATCGGGTTACGTTCCGCGCTACAAAGCGGGCAAATTGGCGACTAAATCACAGCGAATCGGAACATCCGACCTTTGCGTCCGTTCCGCAAACCAAATCAAGTCAGCGTGTAATAAAGTCCGAAGTCAAGTTTGAGCTATGGTGGCTGATCAAACGAATAAATAAAAAAGGAGATTGGAAAAATCGTCTAAGAAAACTCATAACATTTTTAAAAGACATATCTAATGATACGCCACAACGTAGGATGCCCTTGTGGGCGTGACAATTTTATCCCATAAAAAACATAAATGTGAGATGGTAGCCACGGTAAAAAAAGATTTGTTTGTTGAACTCACCGTCAAAAGAAATGATATGATCTTAATAGGTGCCAAGTTCAATGATGAGACCTACTTGGTAAATTTCATCAAAATGGCATCCAGCCGCATTAATAAATGAAATGAGAATTAGCCAAGTAGATCTCACCATTGAACTTGGCACCTATTATGATATTATCATTTCTTTTGACGGTGAATTCGAGAAACAAAGCTTTCTTTTACCTTGGCCGCTTGGCTACCATCTCACATAAATGTTTTTGATGGGATTCAATTTAAGTCCATACAGAACAATTTTATAAATGTCAATGTGTTTTTTTTTGTTTATTTTTGTTTTAGGTTGTGGCTTTTTTAATTGTTCTATCTCAATTTTTGTTGCATGTTTAAATCTTTAATTAATTAATTAAGTATGACTATGTGCTTTATATTGTTATGTGTCCTGTGGTCCTGACGATATTGTAATGGTAGCGGGGAAACAATGGATGAGGCTGGCTGGGGACCGTAGAAAGTGGCGTGATTGAGAAGAGGCCTATACAGTGGGTGGATATGGATGGATGATGATGATTATGTTTGTAATGTGACGTGTCTTGGTTATGAAAATAAACGCTTCTTATTATTTTTAAGCTATACTTAGGAGTTCCTATTGGACTACAGGACCCTAGAAAGTGAGTCAGGACAATATGCACTAACACCATAGACCATCAGTTATAGATCTAGCCTCTGTAACATGCCTCGTTTATCGATTTGCATTCGTTTATATTGTTTTGGCATTTTCTGTTCGGCGTTAGTTTCGATATTTGGAGTCTTTTACAACATATACGTTTGTTCTTTTAAACGTACAAAATCGTTAGAAAAGGTATTTTTATTAATGAGTCCAGGTCGAAGATGTAAATATTCATATACAACTACTCCTTAAAAGATTGTAGGGAGCGAAAAAATTTTTTGCTCCTATAAAGTCTGACGCCCCGTTGGTCTAGTGCAGTGGTTCTTAACCTTTAAGTCATGAGGGACCATTTTACCAAATGTCTGTCGTGTCCGGGACCACACACTTCGGGCATGCGTCGCGGCGCCGTGTGCGTTGACTTTGGTGTTGACTCGACTCATCACGTCACGTCACTTGTTAATACGATGTCTTCGCGGACCACTTGGAATGCCTCCAGGGACCACCAGTGGTCCGCGGACCACCGGTTAAGAACCACTGGTCTAGTGGTAAAATTTGTTCGACTTCCCTTACAAAATGACCATGTCACGTGACCAACTTTGTATGAAAACTTGAATTAGGTAGGTACTCGTTTTTTCATGCGAATTTCTAAGTCATTAAACTAATGTTGTTTAGAATGGTTAGTAGAACACGTGGTTAAAGGGATGTAAATGTTCGCAGATACACCCAGAAGATGCAATAAAGATACTTTTTGAGTCTTGAAATTTCAAGAACAGAGCTAGAATCGCAAAATTTTCTACCATTGAAATTCAACTAGCCAGTTGATTTTAACGAAATGGTCATACAGCTGATTCCTTATGTAAGGGTGGCCAGAAGGACTTAAGATAAAACGGGGACTAAACTAACATTGTGTGCCGAGTTCAGAATCCACTTACGAGATGACACCAGCAGCGGCTGCTGGGTAGGGTTGTGGGAATTTCTTAGATATATCATTGACGACTTAAGATTAAAAATAAGAAGACATTTTGAAAGTAAGAAAAAATATGAAAATACTGTCTAGTGTGCAATATGTTGTGTAAGTTTACATAAATAGAATGAAAGTTGATCTTGAACGTAGGAAACACGCTTCAGCATGAATGGGCCGGTTTAACTGGACTGATACCACGGCCTCGCTGAAGACCAGCGTAAAGCAGCGCTTTGGTATGTTTTGCTGAGTGAGTGAGGTACCGGAAGCCCAATTGGGGGAAAAGGGGGGATTAAGGATGGCAACGCACTTGTGACTCTATTGGTGTTGCAGGTGTCTATGGGCGGTGGCAATCGCTTACCATCAGGTGACCCGTCTGCTCGTCTGCCAAGTATCAAATTAAAAAAAAGTATGATACTTTCAAATTATGATTTATTTGATAAGGTATGCATTTTACTTGTGACAACTTTAAACTTAATATCTACAGGATGTCTCGAATATTTTGTCTATTAATTATTCGGGACAACTTGTATGTAGAAACATTTTCGGAATTCTTTCAAATATTTTTTGCATTCCTCATACAAAATGCCTAACCGAACAGCCGGTTTCGTAAAAAACCTTTTTGTTTTTAACGAATTTCTAAAAATCATTCCGGCCAAAATGTTTTTCCGAATACCGAGTAGCGAAAATTTTCAGAGGCTTGAAACTGTTTTCCAATAGACCCTTTTTTACCTCCAACGCAAAAACGACGGGACTAACTGTCTGTCTGTCTGTGGCATCGTGGCTCCCGAACGGATGAACCGATTTGAATTGTGTGTTTTTTGTTTGAAAGATTATAATATCGAGAGTGTTCTTAGCTATGTTTGATGGCTGCCGGTTCAAGATGGCCGCCAGTTCAAGATGGCTACCGCCATAACAATTGACATGCTGTTTGACATTTAAAACAAAGGGTTTTAAAATACCTATTTGTATTTTTTTTAAGTTTTTTTACTTCTGATATGGGGCAAGTTATGTAATAAGTCCTAACTTTGTATCCTTATTTCGTTTCAGGTGTAACTTTGCATTTGATTTTTTAGGAGATTGGTAGCGTCTGCTGCTCGTCTGAGCAGCCTGTTTTTTTTTAATGGAAGATTACAAAAGCGTGTTTTAAAATGTTCATAGTTCTAATGGTTCACAAAGAGCGCTTCATTTAACGTCGTCAAGACCCAGGCAGCAGACACAATGGAAAATCAATTGTTTTATGCCTTTTAAAAGGCTTTTGGGTCTACGAGTTATGTTAAAATATCAAATGTCGGTTGCTTCAGTTGGCAACCCTAGCCATAAGTGGCGGAAGCTTTTCAAGCATCTTCGGTTCAAGTTTGTTACGTCCTGTCGTCTTCTTTTTGTAACCTTTTGGGGGTCCGTATCTCGAAGGAATAAACCCCCTCTCATCTTAGCATGTCTTAGCCACGAGTGTGATTTTCCTCTAGAGATGTTCTTTGCTATCCTACTACTATTATAAAGGCGAAAGTTTGTATGGATGTATGGATGTTTGTTACTCTTTCACGTAAAAACTACTGAATGGATTTGAATGAAACTTTACCACAATATAGCTTATACATCAGAATAACACATAGGCTACAATTTATAAAAATTTATTGTGTGGATTGTCCAAAATATGACGGTAAGTGTCAATAATTAACTCCACGCGTACGAAGTCGCGGGCGGCCGCTAGTAATGCTATACGTTTGATATCCACCAATCATCCCCGACTACTATAGTCTAGACATCTTTAAGGCAAGAGTGAGCAAGCATCTTCTAAGCAAACGCGTATCATCCTAGACCTCATCGTCCATCGTTTGGGACCATTCAAGTAAGTATTACGAAAACAAATTTTTTGGGAAGTTTAACCCCCCTCCCCCTTGTGAGAAAAAATTGGCGATAAATATACTTTCTATTACTGAATTTATCAAAAGTAAGCAAAGCCAAGACCCCCCTCCCCCTCCCCTCATAGATGCTTACGTAATAATTGAACGGTGCCTTTTTATCAGGTGCGATTGTGGTCAGGCGTTGGCCATTTTAGTCTATTTATTATTCTACTAGTGGCCCGCCCTCACTTCGCTTCGGAACCGTAATTCAGAAATGAACCAATAGATGGCGCTGTGTCCAATTACATCGCGCAAGCGTTTCGTGTTTTCGGTTTATCGGATTCAACTAAGATTTTTTTTTGGAAAGATATGTGCTATTCCTTCAAGTACCTAATAGGTAAAGACTAATGCATTACCACCATCTCACCACCCGATGGTGATTTCTTAGGTTAATTCAAAAGCCTTTCACCGATTTTCATTTCATCGAAACCTATTAATCGGACACTCAATTGACCGATGCATCATTTCTACGAAGTTTTAATTTACCGATGTATCGATTCGCCGAAATTATTTTTAATGTAAATCACTTCAATTACTACTGAGGAAATGGGAAATGGTTTTTTTATTTGATGAGTAGCAGACGAGCTGACGGATCACCTGATGGTAAGCAATTTCCGCCGCCCATAGACACCTGCAAAGCCAGTAGTCATAAGTGCGCTTCCAAACTTTGACCCGCTTTCCCACCAATTGGGCCTCCGGTACCCTCACTCACTCAACGAAATACAGCGCAGACGCTGCTTCACGCCGATCTTTTGTAAACCGTGGTATCACTACGGCCGAGTCGGCTTATTCATGCCGAAGCGTGGCTCTCCCACGGTGGCTTATAAAAATAAAATATATGTTAATATGACTTAACTGTAACTTGATTGTAAATGTTTCTACAAAGTACTGAATAAATTATTTCTATTCTATTCTATTCTATTCTATTGATTTGTTAATCAACATTAAAGTTGACCGGCATACGGAACCTTTGTGCGAAGTTCCGACTCGCACTTGACGGTTAGTGTAAGTAGAACCGACAGTGATAAAATAGCAAGATATTATAGCAGCTGTATTTGTTAGCGAATGGGGGTAAAAGGGGCTGGATGGTTTTAAAAAAAAGTTAAATAAAGTTTAATGGTCTATTATTATAGTGGATAAGTACTTAATAAAAATATGATACGTACCGAATAAACTTACCATTACACCATGGCAAATTGTATGTTTTTGTGTTAGCTGTGCCCAAAAGGGTAACATGATGTACTGGAATATGTTTGTACCACCTTATTTGTAACACATTCATGAAAGCAATAAACACCTTTTTTTTTTGGTTACCCAGGGGAAATGCGTTACGCATACCCGTCCGCCGGGGGGCGGACGGGTTATATCGGACTCCCCCCCGCATAGCGGCGGAGGGTTTACCGACTAAAACCCCTAGGACTCTCCTATTTTTTTTACTCTTATGTTAGACTTTATCCAGACACCTGGCAACCCTAACTGCTCACCAGCTGCCGGAAATTCACCGCTACCCTCATTCTTCGAACCCAGACTAGTGATGCCGAAGTCTGAACTAATCGATAGTAACATCGATACATTGCCAAGTGCAATAGTATCGATACTAACGATGGGGGCGTTTGAGAAGTACTTAATATTGCCAATACTATTTGATGCTATTGGTATTTAACCATAGCATCAAACTTGGTGCTACTATGCATAGTATCGATACTAACGATGGGGGCGTTTGAGAAGTACTTAATAAAAATATGATACCTACCGAATTAACTTACCATTACACCATGGCAAATTGTATATTTTTTGTGTTAGCTGTGCCCAAAAGGGTAACATGATGTACTGGAATATGTTTTTATGTCGGACTCCCCCTCGCATAACGGCGGGGGGTTTACCGACTAAAACCCCTGGGACTCTCCCTCATCGTCCTTCGTGGGAGAAACTCGTGGGGCAAATAGAGCGAAGCCCTCGCACCACGACATCTCCCCGGACGGCAGAGAAAGTTGAGCCGTCCTCACCGGACTGCGGAGGGTGTCCGTGCAATGCCGGCGGTGGTACCCCCTCCAGGGAGAGGGAGGAGACGCACATATTTACGTCGGCTCCTCCCCCTCCGCAATAAACACCTTTGACTTATCCACCGTTATGCTTACTATAATAATAATGCCTTCCAACCGATTCAATTTCATTAAGAGATTTTTCCTTTTGAACTTTATTGTTATTAAAATTTTCACACTGACACGACATCTCACACATTGACCTTTTTTTGTTTTTTTTTTTTTTTGTTATAATTATTAAAACGAGAATTACGGCACGTTTATTTTTAAGTACATTGTATGTATTTACTGCTTGACGTTTCGGCTACGTTGCAGCAGCCGTGGTCACAAGTGAACTGGCGGTGCACGGCGTCGTCTGCTAATTATTTTTGCAAAACGCTGTACCTAGGCTAAGTTGCAGCACTCTACCATGCTAGAACACGGTCCGTCTGAGCGCTGTTTGCCATGCAGTGGGACAGTATATAGGCTAATAGGTACTCTATTTCTTTTAGTCTTATGTTAGACTTTATCCAGACACCTGGCAACCCTAACTGCTCACCAGCTGCCGGAAATTCACCGCTACCCTCATTCTTCGAACCCAGACTAGTGATGCCGAAGTCTGAACTAATCGATAGTAACATCGATACATTGCCAAGTGCAATAGTATCGATACTATCGATGGGGGCGTTTGAGAAGTACTTAATAATGCCAATACTATTTGATGCTATTGGTATTTAACCATAGCATCAAACTTGGTGCTACTATGCATAGTATCGATACTATGGTAATTTCTAAAATCATCGAATGATCTGTCGGTAGGTGATCTCGTCTGCCACCTATATCTTAAAAAATGCTATCAAAATGAAGCTAACTAACGATATTGTACGAAACGAACAACAAACACCCAGACCCAACACGAATAAATTTGTTTTCTCAACAAACATTTGCGTTAAACCACTGCGCTAAACGGGTCGTAAATCCCAATACTGTCGATAGTATCGGACGTTAAAATACTGTCGAACGTATGGATAGTATTAGCGTTTTCATTAGTGTTGGCAGTGTTGTTCTTTCCCCGTCGATTCTACTATTGACATATCGATATTATTGATTTTTCTCAGTCTATCGATTGTGAGCTATCGACAGGCAACACTAACCCAGACATAAATCTAGCACAAATTCAAGATTTTGTCTAAAAGGGTTTTAAAATTCAGATGGCAAGGGACAAATGGGTTCCGAGTCGCGAAGAATTTCAAATGAATTGGAGTTTGTACTTTAAAAGGGAATTCGTCAAGGCAACTTTAATTTATTCTGGAGGTGCCATTAATAAGAGTTATGACAAAACTGCGTGTCCTTTTTGTAGGAAATTAAACGTCATTAATTGAGAATTATTATCATTATGAGAGCGTATCCAACGATGTAATTAGAAAATAAATAAGGTAGTTAATGCTGGCGCTTGAGTGTGTGAGCTAAAGAGAAGATGAGTAGGATCAGGTAAGGCGTAAGGATGACCAGTACCCTTATCATGAGTTTGAAATACTATCCTCGCTATCGACAACTATCGCTTTGTCTCTTTCATTGTGATGCATTTAAAGAGCAATAGTTTACGTTATGTCAGTTTTAGATGTCAACTCATGGTAGCGCTACAGTATGGATTTACTCTGCATTGGAGTGTGCTCCGTCTCTACTAAACACCCGAAAAACCTGGGTCTTTTCACACAAAGCCCATAGTGCCGCACATGCGTCCGACCCCTCGACAGTTATGTGGTGTCACACTGATGGTGTCTTTGGATGGAATAAGCGCGCGGGCGAAGCTTGCTTTTTTTATTTTAAGAGCGGAAAGCTTCGCTCTTAAAATAAAAAAAGCAAGTGAGCCGTTTGCTTTTTTGTTTAGAAAGATTAGTGGTTGGTCGTTGGCATAAGGTGGACTATAAAGCTTACCGAATGGCAGACAAGATTGGGACGACGTCCTGTAGGGTTCACCGCCCTGTTGGTCCGAAGATATTGTAATGGTAGCAGGGAAACAATGGATGAGGCTGGCAGGGACCGTAGGGAGTGGGGTGATAATTAAAAGGCCTATACTCTGACGTGCAAACACAATAAAAAATAAACCGCTTATTTGGCATTAAAAAGGATTTTCAATTTCAAAACACGAAAACCCTAAAACCTTAAAAAATATTTACAGATACACTCTGTATACATACACTCTGTATACAGGATGTATCTGTGAACATTTTCCATCTCTTTAGCCAAGTGTTCTACCAACCATTCTGAACAACATTTGTTCAACAACAATCCGAAATTCATCGAAATTTTTTTCGACTCCCCATACAATATTACCAAGTCTCGTGACCGAATTTGCACGGAAAGATGATTTTTTATGCGATTATTCAAAAGCCATAGAACAAAAGTTGTTC
This sequence comes from Cnaphalocrocis medinalis, assembly GCA_014851415.1. Taxonomy (NCBI): domain Eukaryota; kingdom Metazoa; phylum Arthropoda; class Insecta; order Lepidoptera; family Crambidae; genus Cnaphalocrocis; species Cnaphalocrocis medinalis. Next base: position 10,732,845 of record CM026297.1, read on the forward strand.
AGAATGGTTGATAGAACACGTGGTTAAAGGGATGTAAATATTTACAGATACACTCTGTATACAGGATGTATCTGTGAACATTTTCCATCTCTTTAGCCAAGTGTTCTACCAACCATTCTGAACAACATTTTGTTCAACAACAATCCGAAATTCATCGAAATTTTTTTCGACTCCCCATACAATATTACCAAGTCTCGTGACCGAATTTGCACGGAAAGATGATTTTTTATGCGATTATTCAAAAGCCATAGAACAAAAGTTGTTCAGAATGGTTGATAGAACACGTGGTTAAAGGGATGTAAATATTTACAGATACACTCTGTATACAGGATGTATCTGTGAACATTTTCCATCTCTTTAGCCAAGTGTTCTACCAACCATTCTGAACAACATTTTGTTCAACAACAATCCGAAATTCATCGAAATTTTTTTCGACTCCCCATACAATATTACCAAGTCTCGTGACCGAATTTGCATGGAAAGATGATTTTTTATGCGATTATTCAAAAGCCATAGAACAAAAGTTGTTCAGAATGGTTGATAGAACACGTGGTTAAAGGGATGTAAATATTTACAGATACACTCTGTATACAGGATGTATCTGTGAACATTTTCCATCTCTTTAGCCAAGTGTTCTACCAACCATTCTGAACAACATTTTGTTCAACAACAATCCGAAATTCATCGAAATTTTTTTCGACTCCCCATACAATATTACCAAGTCTCGTGACCGAATTTGCACGGAAAGATGATTTTTTATGCGATTATTCAAAAGCCATAGAACAAAAGTTGTTCAGAATGGTTGATAGAACACGTGGTTAAAGGGATGTAAATATTTACAGATACACTCTGTATACAGGGTGTATCTGTGAACATTTTCCATCTCTTTAGCCAAGTGTTCTACCAACCATTCTGAACAACATTTTGTTCAACAACAATCCGAAATTCATCGAAATTTTTTTCGACTCCCCATACAATATTACCAAGTCTCGTGACCGAATTTGCACGGAAAGATGATTTTTTATGCGATTATTCAAAAGCCATAGAACAAAAGTTGTTCAGAATGGTTGATAGAACACGTGGTTAAAGGGATGTAAATTTACAGATAACATTCTGTATACAATACCTACATAAATAAGCCTATTAATCAGTGACATAGGTTGGAACTCGTATCTCACGGCACCACACTCCAGCTGTGCTCATGTACTAATCAATCCGGGAATACATTTGAATTCGAGCACTAGAAAGGACATGGGGATCTCTGGGCCCAAAGTTACCTATCAAAATGAAAAGCATCCACAAAAATCGGTTATATTTTTGTAAAGAAACTCACAAAATAGTAGATCATTTTACAATACAGAATATTAGAAAATAAAGTGAATTCGATCAAAATGTCAAAATGTATGAAAATCGTGTAAGAAATTGATAATCGATATTTTTTCCTAATCTATGACCTTCTTAACCTCACTTTCACTATAATTAAAAAATCTCGATTCCTGGATTGCCTAGTTTTCCTAAAATGTTTGTGGCGAATTGTTATTATGAATCTTTCATAATAAGGCATCTTTGATTTGTATAACACTTGAGCCCACAAATATATAAACCGGTTTCGGTTTCCTTTATTAAACGCTGCTACGGTCACAGTTGTTAGAATGGCAGTCTAGCTGTACCAAATCCCGTTAGCTGAGGATCTAATTTAGCTCTCTAATATTACCAATGTTCCAATTAACTTCTGCTTCCCTAGTATATTAAAATGCCACTTCGGCATGAATATGGCCGGCTCGACCGGAGTGATACTATAGCCTCACAAAAGACCGGCGTGAAGCAGCGCCTGCGCAGTGTTTCGCTGAGCAAGTGAGGGTACCGGAGGTCCAATTAGGGGGAAAGGGGGTTTAAGGTTGGCAGCGCACTTGTGACTACTGGCGGTGCAGGTCTTATCAGGTGATCCGTTTGCTCGTCTGCCACCTATCACATAAAAAATGTACTATGGCAACAGTAAAAGGCCTATCATCTACTATACTATACCTACTAATCGACACCTAGCGCCATCTTTTGGTAAAAGTTGGAAATAAAAGCAAAATTAAGAGCAAAACAATTTTCCAAAGCAATAAGAAACTGCAACCAATGAAATGTTCTCAAACAGTCGATCCCGACTTTGCCAAAGTGCAAAGTCGGTAAAGATTATGGAGTTATACTCTTAACAAGGCTAATAGAAAAACCTTGTTGCTGGAAGTTGTCTGACAAACTTAGCAGAAGTATTACCGAGTTCATCATCAGCTAGATTATAGCAAAGTTTCTTTAAGCGGCCGACGAGTACAAACGACAAGTACTTTAAGTTTTAAGAGTGTTTTTTTGTTTACCTAGGAGAGAGAACAGACATACTTTCTGCTTGACCCAAAAATGTATAGGCAGAAAATGCCTCTCAGTATCGAGTAAAATATATACCTATGTTTCCAATTATAAAAAGGTAATTATATACACGACAATCAACTCACAAATATCAAGATAACTCACTGATAAGTATCAACTCACAGATATCAAGTTTAGTTAACTCACTGATATTAAGTCACAAATATCAAGATAACTCACTGATAAGTATCAACTCACAGATATCAAGTTTAGTTAACTCACTGATAAGTATCAACTCACAGAATCTGTGATATCTGATATCAAGTTTAGTTAACTCACTGATAAGTATCAACTCACAGAATCTGTGATATCTGATATCAAGTTTAGTTAACTCACTGATAAGTATCAACTCACAGATATCAAGTTTAGTTAACTCACTGATAAGTATCAACTCACAGATATCAAGTTAAGTTAACTCACTGATGTCATGTTTAGTTAACTCACTGATGTCATGTTTAGTTAACTCACTGATAAGTATCAACTCACAGATATCAAGTTTAGTTAACTCACTGATATTAAGTCACAAATATCAAGATAACTCACTGATAAGTATCAACTCACAGATATCAAGTTTAGTTAACTCACTGATATTAAGTCACAAATATCAAGATAACTCACTGATATTAAGTCACAAATATCAAGATAACTCACTGATAAGTATTAAGTCACAAATATCAAGATAACTCACTGATAAGTATCAACTCACAGATATCAAGTTTAGTTAACTCACTGATATTAAGTCACAAATATCAAGATAACTCACTGATAAGTATCAACTCACAGATATCAAGTTTAGTTAACTCAGGGCTGATTTTTCAATCGTCTGATAACAGTTAACAGACCGATAAAATGTAATCCAATTTATAGTAACTGTCACTCTATGTTATACAATTATAGTAAGACTAGTGGCCGCCCGCAACTTCGTTTGCGTGAACTTTATGACTCTTGACTTAAAGATGATTATTTAAATAGAATTTAACAAAAATATTACTTATTATAAATAATCGTTTATAGGTTAATAGATTTTTAAGGCGGCTCATTAATATTTTATACGAAATGCTAAGGAATGGAACAACTTGCCGGCTTTTGTATTTCCAGAGAGCTACAATTTGGGTGTCTTTAAGTCGAGAGTGAATAGGCTTCTTCTGAAAGCATCGGTGAGATGAGGTCAAGTGCAAACCCATTTAATATTTAAAATATCAACTTCTAATGAACCCCCAAATTATTTTTTATTCCATTAGGGGATGTAAGTATTCTATTAAAGTTTGAATCTTATATTTTATCCATCAATTCTGTCAAAGAATGTGTATGCAAAAGTTGGAGTAAATTGGGCCAAGGAATCACGTAGTCCCATGAACAAACTTTGAACCCCCTTTTCGCTCCATTAGGGGTTTAAGTTCGGAATATCCTTCCTTATAGGATCTCATCCAAAAATGCTCATCACATTTGACAATTTTCCATTCCATTTCATTCCATATTTGTTATAGTGTAGCTGGGCTCTTAGAGGTCCAAACCAGATGTTCCATGATCTTTGATTTTTTTTCATGGCATCATAAATTGCTCATCAATCTGAACAACTTTTGTTAAGGTGCCATTGACCTACCTCTTATAGTTTAGCTGGGCTGTTGTGGTTCTACATCAGGAGCCTGGTCTTCAAATGTAATATATCCTATAAGTTGCCCTGATATTACAGCTATACAATAAAAAAAGTTCATTCGAAATTGGTTCAGTAGTTTCCGAGATTAGCGCGAACAAACAGACAAACAGACAAACAGATAAACAGACAAACAGACAAACAGATAAACAGACAAACAGACAAACAGAACAAACAGAAGACAAAATTTTAAAAATCATTGATTCATGTTCTGTTACTGTTTTTTAGTCGTCCTAAGTTATTTTGAGATAAATATCTTCAAGTACAGACACCGCTTTTTTACATTTTTATTATATGTATAGAATAGATATAGATATAGATGTAAGACAACTTTAACCACCACCACCACAGAACGATATGTCTTTTCTGTGGTAACAAGTAAATAATTATTTGTTTATGAATAGAATGCTGTGTTGATTTTTTACTTACCGTGCGTTAAAATTATTCATTAAGAAGCGTTTTGGTTATATTTAAAATTTATAATTAAGTTTAGTTGCTGTTATTTTATGTGTATTCTATACTTTTCTTAGACATGTTGATCTCTTCTGTAGACGCAAAAAAATTAAAATGTGATTATTGCTCAAGTGATCCTGACTGATCTCTTATAATATTTTTATACGGATATTAATAAGACGATTTGTTTAATTAAAAAGCTAGGATCGATCTGAGAACTTTATTTCGAATTTTTCTTAATATACAATTTTTGTGTTTCACCCAGGTACTTTAATACGTCCTACTTAGATGGCTGATTGTTGTGTCTGATTATTCGCCATAAAAAGAACAATAAATTATTCTTCATAATTTTTTTCCTGGGATTGGTGTCTAAAGTTTTCATAAATTAAATAAAAATTAATAAAATCGTACATCTTCTCATAAATTGACCTGACTCAGTAGGTACCTACTACGAGTAACTAGCTTCAGCACTTGTGTTACAGATATAAGACAGCAGAGAAAACATAAATATAATAAGTATGTACTTAAATACATAAATTACACCCAGCCACTCATAAAGTAAATTTGTTCATAACAAAGTTGTTAAATTATTTACATCAAAGAAGATTCGTCTATAACTTGATGGGCTATTTTCAACTTCTAATTAACGGAAATTCAATTAATTTAAAACTATTAGACCTTAAATCGAACTCTAACGTTTTGAGACACGTGTATGTCTCTCTTAGTTTGAATAGAAGAAGAATATAAGAATTTTACAAATTAACTAGTGACCTGCTCATACTTTGTTTCGAGATATAAGTTTCTCGATGTAACAATAGATGGCGCTGTGTGGGTATTACATTGCGCTGATGCTATCTTGGTTTAGTTATAAATATTGTCATTGGTTATAGTTCTATGCAGTATGCTGTATCCGTCTCGTGTTTTATGCGTTAGGTGGCAAACTCCTTTTATACGTGAACTAGTGGGCCGCCCTCACTTCGCTTCGGGACCGGAATTCAGAAATGAACCAATAGATGGCGCTGTGTCCAATTACATCGCGCAAGCGTTTCGTGTATTCGGTTTACCTATAAGCCTTGTCGTTGTCTATAGAAGTTGTCGCTTTGTAAATAGTAAGTATAGATAAGCATCTCGCGCCAGCATGGCATTGCCAACGGATGGGACATGGGATGCCGTGCCGTCGCGTCTGTTGTATGTAGATGAAGGTATACATGTGACAAACTGTACCACGTGTGACCCATTGACACAATTCTAATGGAAACGCATAGTGCGCTGCCTCCTCCCTTACATTTTCCCCTTTCCCCTCCGGTACCCACACTCACTCGGCGATATACAAACCTACTGCCGTTTCATGGCGGTTTTCTGAGGACACCGTGGTACCTCAATTCAAGCATGAAGCATAGCTCTCCACGGTTTGATTTTTTTATTGAGGACAATCAAGACGACCTCACTCCGCCTGATAGTAAGCGGCCGTGAGATCCAAATATGAGGTTGACAGGCACAAAATACCAATTGAGTCTATTATCCTCACCCTGAAGGCCTGCTGAGATGCCGTTTCACGAACCGCCTAAAAACCCAGCATTGTAAGAAGGACACATGAACTGGAACTGGCATTCCATGGCTTGATGGCTCGAGGCAGGAATGAGGAGCAAAACCTTTTGGTGCCCGCCGGCATTTTGCTGGTTAATTGATGGATGAACCACAGCAAAACCTATGAAGTGTTTTGCTATGGGAATGTAACGGCTTTGCGATTATTTCCAAGAACCACAAACATGCACTGCAAACCTTATCGATTGCCGTACTAAGAATAACTAAGAATAGTTTGCGTAACATGATATGCATCAGTGCAAGCAAATGCACCGTGTACCGTTTTTGGGATTCCGTACCAAAATGGTCATTAATTAACACAAAATAAAGACTGGTTTACAGTGCCACGTGCTGCTAAGCCAGTAGATTACTCGGCTTGTCATGCGAGTTACTTGTCTATCTTCTTCTTCTATATCTTCTTCTATACTATTTATAAAGAGATAACTTCTATAGACAACGACAAGTCTTATAGGTAAACCGAAAACACTACGCCATCACACACAGCGCCATCTATTGGTTAATTTCTGAATTACGGTCTTGAAGCGAAGTGAGGGCGGGCCACTAGTAAAATTATAAAACGCTTAAGAAGTCTCGAAGTCAGAGGGTAAATGGAGACGGCTATGCTCGGAATCTCCCTGCCTGTCAGCAATGATGAAAGTTACAAGAGATCTGATCTGAGGTCGCAGACATAGCCCAAGGAATTGTGTGGCTCAAGTGGCAATAGACATGGCTTATTGCGAATAGAATAGATGATCGTTGGGGCAGAGAGGTTAAATGGAAGCTCGAAGGGTGTTTCTGTGAACATTTACATCCCCTTAACCACGTGTTCTACCAACCATTCTAAACAATTTTTTTTTTATTAGACTAAGTATAGGCCAACGCTTGACCACAATCGCACCTGATAGAAAGTGACGATGAGGTCTAGGATGACACGCGTTTGCCTAGAAGATGCCTGCTCACTCTTGCCTTAAAGATATCCAAATTATTATGACTTTTGAAACGGTAGAAAGTCGGTCAAGTTGGAAAAGTTGTTGAACACATGTTGTTCAGAATGGTTGATAGAACACGTGGTTAAAGATCCCTTTAGTAAATTTACATCCGTAAATTTTCACAGATATATCCAGTCTGTATAAGAAGTCGCAAGCCCCCCACAAGGTGGACCGACGAGTGAAGTTCCTAGGAATTCCTTCGATGCGGACAACACAGGCAGGACCGATCTGTGTGGAGAATATTGGGAAAGGCCTATCTGTGATCCAGTCTGTGGTACAGTCCAGCTGTGGGCATAGGCCTCCCGAAATATTCTCCAGGTCTATTTTTTTTATGTGATAGGTAGATAGGCAGACGAGCAGGCGGATCACCTGATGGTAAGCAATTGCGCCGCTTATGCCAACCTTTTATCCCCTTCCCCCCTGGGTGGGCCTCCGGTACCCTCACTCACTCGGCGAAACACAGCACAGGGGCTGCTTCAAGCCGGTTTTCTGTGAGGCAGTGGTATCATTCCGGTCGAGCCGGCCCATTCATGCCGAAGCGTGGCTCTCCCACACTTAAATTCCACTCAAGGCCCTTTCCAACCGTCTTTTCTTCGCGTAATGCGTTCAGCTTGGTTTCTCAGGTGACTTCATAAGCCAGACTTCAATTGAATTAAATTGGGGTTAATGAATTTTCCATACAAAGGACATTCATATTTTACCAGAGAAATGCAAATGGGCGACCAACTGGCGGGTAAATTATATGCAAAGTTTACAGACTGTATTTTATGCACTACTTCTTCTGGTTTTGAGTCGTATTAAATTCTAGAGTTCTAATTTGTGCGGTTCCGTACCACAAAAAGGGTTAATCAAAGTGGCCGTTTTTAGCAATAATTAACTTTATTGTTACTTGCCGCGTGTTAGAAATATTGTATTGCATATTAAAAAAAGAAATTGAGACAACATCACATACATTGTCCTGGTCCCAAACTAAGGTTTTCCCTTGTGCAATGGAAACCAGAAACAACGAAGGAACTACAAACACCCAAACCCAACACAAATATCTGTTTCATCAACAAACATTTGTGTTGATGCGGGAATCGAACCCGCGATCCTTACGTCTCAACCGGCGCTCAAACAATTGCGCTTAACGGGTAATTGAAAAATCCAATTTACTTGGATCTCAGTCTGTAATGTTTTATTTTCTTCAAAAATATCATATTTTCGCCACAATCTGTGTAAATACTTTAGCGGCGCTAGTTTCATTCGTGTAGCTCCTTAAAGTACTGGTCAATAAAACAATTAAAATTATATAACGGAGCCAGTGAAAAATCACCCTTAAGTATTCATAATGAGGAGTTCCTCCACAATCATTTGTAGGAATACAAATAGCCCTCACAAAATAATTATGATCGTTGGAATACGTTTTTCCCGACGTTTTTATAACGGACCCATTTCATTTTGTTTGTAGAAGAGACAGTATCGGGATAATTAAATCTCTTTTATAAACGTGAAATGTGAGATGTGAAAAAATACCTAGAGTATCCTAAATAATATTATGAATGCGAAAGTAACTCTATCTGTGTATTTGTTAGGTACTCTTTCACGCTAAAACTACTAAACGGATTTAAATGAAATTTGCTGTGCGGATGGTCTAGACCATGGGAAAGAACATAGGCTACTTTTTATTGCGAAAAGGGGGTTGCTAGGGCTAAAGGGGGGGGGGGGGGTAAAAATTATTAATAATGCTATCCAAAGATACGCATATTTTCTACTTTCGAATCGAATTCGCGGGTAAGAGCTATGTAGTAAACTATAACAGACTTCACTATTTATAAAGAGCAGGAAGAAATTTGTCCATGACAATCACTTAATCATAATAATATTTTTTTATAATGATGAACTTATACAGGTTTTAGTCGAAAACCCGCGTAAAGCCACATCAAGCACTAGTGAGCTCCAAAATGTTGTATCTACTTCAATTAGCTGCGCCCCGCGGTTTCACACGCATCAGAAAGAGACATTTTTTAAGTCTATATCGCATTAAATATCTCAATTTAAAAATCACGTCAATTCGTCGGTCTGTTTTTACTTAAAAGACTGACAAATAAACAGACACACACACTACCATATAAAACAGTAGGTACAGTTTAGAGTATGGATGGTTGTATTACCCGTAGTCCATACTAGTATTTTCTGATGCCATAAAACACGGTTTTATCTCAAGAACCATTTATCAATTAATGGTTGAACATCACAAAACCAAAAATCGCAAAATTTACTCTAAAGAAATTGTATAGTACTAATTATAGTAAATGATTCCTTCAGGCCATATTAAAAACAGTATATTAGACGAACCAAACATTATAATATCGCAAGATAAAACGATCAATAATGTTTTTTTATCCTTCAAGATCCTTCTCCCATAATTTTATCAGTATTATCATTGCGAGCTATAAGAAAAATATGTAAATTTTCGCAAACATTTTAAGACAAAAATACAACGAAATTAGCACTCCGTATCATCCTTATAAGGCCCAAAACATTTCCATTTTCTCTAATAGTTTGATACAATGTTTCCCACATTTTCGCACATTAAGCAGTATAGAGTAAATACCTTTGCATGTCCCAGTGCTGGTCCGATGGTACACAAGCACTCACTCACACTGGTTGGGGTGGACTGGCGGGCCGCCTGTTGGTCTTGGGGTGGCTGCCAGGGGCGTAATAAGGGCCACGCATTTTGCGATAGAGCGGGGGAAAATCCTTACTTACTCTTACTACGATGGCTTAACGACCCAAAATGTGTCTTGGACTCTCATTATTAAACACTAGCGGCCGCCCGCGACTTCGTCCACGTAGGAAAAGTAACTGTTTACCCCCCTTTCAACCCCTTACAACCCCCTTTTCGCAATAAAAAGTAGCCTATGTCCTTTCTCAGGGTCTAGATCATCTGTATAACCAATTTCATGTAAACCCGTTCAGTAATTTTGGCATGAAAGAGTAACAGACAGACAGACAGACAGAGTTACTTTCGCATTTATAATATTAGTATGGATATTTCTCTTTTACTCAATAAGGCCAATCTTTATCAGAGTGAAAATCAGCGTCATGTCTTCAATATTATGTATACTATAAATTCTATTGACCTCGACAAATCTTATATACAAAATAGAAACAGCGCGATGCAATCAATATCCAGCGCCATCTATCGATACAGAGTGGAACTAATGTCCCGAAACGAGGTGAAGGTGGGTCAACTAGTTCTCGGATTAAGATTGGTCAAATCAGGCCAAAAAAGCTTAGCTCAACATTTTTACCCTTTTTATGTGAAAGAGGACAAGCAGAACGATCACCTTATGGTACATAGGTGATTTTGGCCGCTCATAGACAATTGCAATTGTAGAGTCACAAAATATGCTGCCAACTTTTAAACCCCTTTCCCCCAATTAGGCCTTCGGTATCCTGACTCACTCGAAGAAACACAGCGCAGGCTTCACGCAGGTCTACTGTAGAGCTAGGGTATCACAGCCGGCCTATTCAGGCCAAAGGCTATCCAACGGTAATATTTACACCTACCACTTGTACTTTTCCCCGAGTACGTCCCTGCTTCCAGTTCTATACAGAGTTGTTATTACCGATTCAATTAAAAAGGGGATGCACCCAGTAATTGCTTGCTTTTAACATGATGACAGTTGTAAAGTTTACGAGTTATAAAACGCTACATAATCAAATTTTCTAGTGGTTTTATTCAAGCAAATTAAGGCAGGCTACCCACAGGACGTCGTGCCAATCTTGGCTGCCATTCGGTGAGCTTTAAAATCCACTATGGGAGAGCCACGCTTCGGCATAAATGGTTAACATTGGGAGAGCCACACTTGGGCATGAATGGGCCGGCTCGACCAGAGTAGTAATAGTACCACGTCACAGAAAACCGGCGTGAAGCAGTGTATGGGCTGTGTTTCGCTGCGCAAGTGAGGGTACCGGAGGCCCAATCCAGGGGGGGTAAAAGGTAAAGCGCACTTGTGACACCACTAGTGTTGCCATCTCCACTTTAGCACTAGCTTTTTTTGGTCTGACGATTTGTAATGGTAGTGGGGAAACAATGGATGAGGCTGGCTGAGGATTGTAGCCAGTGACGAAATAGAGAAGGCAGTACTCAGCAGTTAAGACAGTTTTGAAACAGTTTGCGCGATGAATTCGATACCCAACGCCATCTATTCGCAAAAAATGGAACTAAACAAAACTTAATTCCAGATACAAATACAAATTTATAACGGACTAGCGGCCGCCCGCGACTTCGTCCGCGTGGAAAAGTAACTTTTTACCCCCCTTTCAACCCCTTACAACCCCCTTTTCGCAATAAAAAGTAGCCTATGTTCTTTCTCGGGGTCTAGATTATCTGTATACCAAATTTCATTTAAATCCGTTGAGTAGTTTTGGCGTGAAAGAGTAACAGACAGACAGACAGACAGAGTTACTTTCGCATTTATAATATTAGTATGGATATTTCTCTTTTACTCAATAAGGCCAATCTTTATCAGAGTGAAAATCAGCGTCATGTCTCCGTCATGTATTTATAAATTCTATTGACCTCGACAAATCTTATATACAAAATAGAAACAGCACGATGCAATCGATATCCAGCGCCATCTATCGGTACAGGGTGGAACTAATGTCCCGAAACGAGGTCAGGGTGGGTCACTAGTTCTCGGATTAAGATTGGTCAAATCGGGCCAAAAAAGCTTGGCTCAAAATATTCACCCTTTTCTATGTGATAAGTGGCAGACGAGCAGACGGATCACCTGATGGTAAGCGATCGCCACCGCCCATAGACACCTGCAACATCAGTAGAGTCACAAATGTGCTGCCAACCTTTATAGATAGAATAGATCTTTATTTGCAAGAATGAAGTACATTTCAGGTGTTGCATATACAAGCTGATTGTGAGGAACTAACACATTTACCCCTTCAGGGCATGCAAATCATTGTTATTAACTTACTTAGGTCTCTGGTATCCTGACTCAATCGTAGAAACACAGCGCAGGCTTCACGCAGGTCTTTTGTGGAGCTATGGTATCACTGCGGTCGAGCCGGCGCGTTCATGACAAAGGTACCACGATAATATTTTCCTATACCACTTTTTTTAATAGTAAAGGAAGGCAAACGAGCAAGCAGGTCACCTGATGGTAAGTGAATACCGCCGCCCATGGACATCAGCTACACCAGAAGGAGTGCGGATGCGTAGCCGGCCCTTTAGGAAGGTATAGGCTCCACTTGTACTTTTTCCCCGAGTACGTCCCTGCTTCCAGCTCTATACAGAGTTGTTATTACCGATTCAATTAAAAAGGGGATGCACCCAGTAATTGCTTGCTTTTAACATGATGACAGTTGTAAAGTTTACGAGTTATAAAACGCTACATAATCAAATTTTCTAGTGGTTTTATTGAAGCAAATTAAGGTTAAAGGCTGGTCTGCCCACAGGACGTCGTACCAATCTAGGCTGCCATTCGGTGAGCTTTAAAATCCACCGTGGGAGAGCCACGCTTCGGCATAAATGGTAAACAGTGGGAGAGCCACGCTTGGGCATGAATAAGCTGGCTCAACCAGAGTAGTACTAGTACCACGTCCTCACAGAAAAGCGTGAAGCAGTGTATGGGCTGTGTTTCACTGCGCGAGTGAGGGTACCGGAGGCCCAATCCAGGGGTTAAAAGGTAAGCAGCGCACTTGTGAAACCACTAGTGTTGCCATCTCCACATTAGCACTAGCTTTTTTTGGTCTGACGATATTGTAATGGTAGTGGGGAAACAATGGATGAGGCTGGCTGGGGACTGTAGCCAGTGACGAAATAGAGAAGATGCAGTACTCAGCAGTTAAGACAGTTTTGAAACAGTTTGCGCGATGAATTCGATACCCAACGCCATCTATTCCCAAAAAATGGAACTAAACAGAACTTAATTCCATGATACAAATACAAATCTATAACAGACTAGCGGCCGCCCGCGACTTCGTCCGCGTGGAAAAGTAACTTTTTACCCCCCTTTCAACCCCTTACAACCCCCTTTTCGCAATAAAAAGTAGCCTATGTTCTTTCTCGGGTCTAGATTATCTGTATACCAAATTTCATTTAAATCCGTTGAGTAGTTTTGGCGTGAAAGAGTAACAGACAGACAGACAGACAGAGTTACTTTCGCATTTATAATATTAGTATGGATACGGAGTGAGGGCGGCCCACTATAATCTATACAGTCACATAAGTAGGTAATAATTTAGGTAATGGTTATTTCTGTGTCTAGTTACCAACCTGTTTGATAAATTGGAAAATAATGACTAAGTATGTAATGACATTTGAAACATTGCGTGTTTTGTGGACGGTACTGAAGCATAGGATACTCAAATAGTAGGTACTCTGAAGTCCAAGTTAAGCTTGACAAGGCTTTTTTGACCGAAACCATTTATGTGGCCGTCGCATGTGTTTTCTCTGTCCTACAGAGTACCTACAAACGAAAAGTAAAGAATCATCTCCCACTGCTTATTTTTGATAAATTTATGAAGAAAAAGTATATTTTTTTCGACCATTTTTGCTGAAAAGGGGGGAGGGAGGGGGATTAAATTTCCCAAAAAATCTGGTTAGGTTAGGTTAGGTTAGGTACTTACCGCCTGATTTCAAAACTTTTTTATCATAGCATAGTCACACATGGAGCGAAAACCAATCAAAAATTGTTGACTTATTTTTTTATTTAACTCGGTAAATGCTTACCTATTACATTACATAATTATTAAATTTAAGTTTTAAAGGGGCATCCTACCGGAATGGGGCCATACGGTCCTTTTCTGCACGGGAGCGTACGGAACCCAAAATTTATTAAAATATTTAAGACTTATTTATTTCACTCTTGAAGAGATTTCTTTGAAGGTCGAATAAAAAACGTAGACGCAAAACCGTTCGTGACGATCGGTTTTCCGATATGCCCACTATCTCCTCATCTCTCATCAATCTCATCATCCTAAGGTACACATCATTAAACAGATTAATTTGAGATAAGAAACCCCTCGATATAGGTCCAACAATCGCTTTGAAGCGAGGAGGGAACCCGCCCTCCTCACCCGCCCAGCAACAGTTGATCATGGTGTTGCTAGCCTATTGAAAAAACTCCCGAAACACAACTTTTCCTGAAAACATTTTTTTTATGTTTAATTTTAGTCGTTTTAATCCCTAACCCCTCATAATAGGTAACACGAATATAGCACTTTTTGCATGTTATATATTTACATCAACAAAATAAAAAATATGCTATCATTTCCATTAATACCCCATGCGTAATGGGTGGATAAAATTTTAGTTCTTGATTTTCTAAATATGGAGAACCCCTATTTTATTATTTCTGTATAAAGAATACATCTAATCAGCCACTTCCAAACATTTATAGCTCTTACAATTTTGGAAAAAAAAATGTGGGACATACACAGTAGACATGACGCAGCTATGTTCGTGTTATGCCATTTATATGGTTGGAAACTTGGAAGCAACGTGCACCCTACCCTATTTGACTTGTACTTTAACTTCGACTTTTTAATCTACTGTTCTTATCCTGTTTATTTGTTTACTAGTGGCCGCCTCACAGCTTCGGGACCGTAATCGAAATGAACCATAGGCGCTGGTACTCATTCACGCGCAGCGTTTCGTGTTTTCGGTTTACTTAACTTGTAGTTGTCTATAGAATTTATCTTTTATTCGTATAAGTAATGAACATCGTTTTTTGGTCCAAGTAAGCCGATAGAGTCAAATGGAATGGAGTGGAAATGGAATTTTTCCCCATCTGGCAACACTAATATTCTTACTACAAAGCGTGTATCACCCGACCGATTGGAGGCGACGGTTTCACGGTCAATATTTCTTCTCCGCCAATGACCAATACTTGTTTGTCGCTTTACTTCGGATGCTGTATCCGATCAAAGAAATCTAAACCTAATTAATTTGTCTTTAGAGTCCAATTAAAAAGGCTATCTGTGTGACGTTTACACGGTTTTGATACTTGAAGCGTACATTTATCTTAATTTAACACGGGTAATTTTGTACTTTATCTCGTGACGTTAAGAGCTACTTTAAGATGAAGGCATCTTAGGGATGGTAGGGGTGACGTCACAATTTGATTACCAGAATTTGGAGTTTTCCAGACATCAGTAATCAGGTTGGTTGTATGATTTGTGGGAAAAAGGCAGTGTTTTTGCAAGCTGTGATTTATACTTCGTTATTCGGCCTTTGGGTTATGAAAGGTCATCATTATTATTATAACATACTGGGTGTATCAGTGAAGACAGTTCTACTACAGGGTGTATCTGTGAACATTTGCATCCCTTTAACCACGTGTTCTACCAACCATTCTAAACTAATTTTGTTCTATGACTTTTGAAAATTCGCATAAAAAAATTTCATCTTTCCATACAAAGTCGGTCACATTTTGTATGGGGAGTCGAAATTTTTTTCGAAGAATTTAGAAAAGTTGTTGAATAAATGTTGTTCAAAATGGTTGATAGAACACGTGGTTAAAGGGATGTAAATGGTCACAGATACACCCTGTATAACACACATTTACTCGTCTTTTAGAACAAATTTTGAAACTTTTTTGTTAGTAAAGAATTAAATCGAACATTTTTTTCTCCTTCTTCAGAAATTATCTACCTAATTCTGTTAGATAATTTCATATGAGGGAGATAAAAAATGATCGTTCTGCATTTATAAATCACTAATGCCCCGCTAGTACTAGGGATATTAATTGATCAATCTTTGACAATAGATGACGCTAGTGTTTCGTCTTACACTTACATAATTATGCTCTTTGCTCAGAATTACTTCTTTGTAAGTAGGTGATAGATAAAGTATTTGGATAGACATTTTTTTATTTGACATTCAAACATAGTCAACTACGCCAACATAAAACAAAACATTTACACTTAGACAAACATCATCATCCATTATCATCATATCTACAATATTTATTCATCCGTTAAAAAGGTCAGAAACGACTCAGAGCTTCCACTGCCTCTCCCGATTCTTTCACCTCTCCTGATTCTTTCATCTCTCCCAAGACTTTCTTCTCTCCCAGGACTCTCTTCTCTCCCAGGACTCTCCTCTCTCCCAGGATTTTCGTCTCTCCCAGCCCTTTCTTCTCTCTCGTCTCTGAAGGTATGCATGACGCCGCTCTCCTTACTGTTGCTTTGCATCATCACCTCTTGAAGAGCCAGGGTCTGAAGAAGCTTCTCGGCTTCATTCGTTTCGCCATCCCCTTGAAAAGATAAATGCTGTTTAAGAATTGGTAAAGCATAATATTAAAGACTCGGAAAACGAGTAAAAGCTTAATAAAAGTAAGGTATCAGCCTATATCAAGCCATCGCTACTATGGTAGGATTACGTTTTATCACCACGCTTGCCTAATGCGGATTCGTGATTACAAACCCGAGCTATGTTCAAAAAATTTACTATTGCTTGACCCAGAAATCGCACCCAGGACCCCAAGTTCATGCCTCGTTACTTAATTTCTCGAAGTCGAGACGTTAAACCATTAGATCAGCTTCGGGGTCTGGGACGGGGTCGGGGTTGAAAACGAGTGGTCTGGGTTATCAACATTATAGGTGTCTTCTGATCCGGCAATGCGTTTGTGATTCCTCTGGTGTTGCAGATGACCATGGCTGGCGGTGATCACTTACCATAAGGTGACTCTTCTGCTCTTTTGTCCAATATTGTGAGTAGAAAACTCCCACTTACCTTCGATTATCGTATCGTGGATCAAATTGGACAAGTTAACTTCATCCATCGTCTTATCGTCTAAAGTGCTAGCGTTGGTGCTTGGTGGCATATTCCTTCTGCTCTGGAAACCGGCTTCCTTGAGCTTCTTCTTCGCTAGTTCTATGAAAGTAGGGGATTTTGAGGGTATCCCGGAGCCAGTTCTTGATTTTATTCTTCTTGTCTTCCACACGGGCTTTGAACCTAGGGAGATGTCAATGGTAGGTCTTAGTTAGAAACTTAAAACAGGCCAGCTCAACTGAAGTTATATGACGACATGTTTATACTGGTTAGAACTGCGCCGGTTGAAACGCACTCAAGAGTCGTAGGTTTAATAAACATCAGATATGTTTATACATCATCATCAGCATATGTATTATCTTTTTTTGCCTAGAAGATGCCTTGCCTTAAAGATAGCCAAGTTATAGTGGGCGGGAAAAACAGACCTCGGCAGGGGGTTCCACTCCTTAGCTGTCCGTATGATAAAATGTGGAAGATCTTGAACCCAATGCAGGGTCTAGGCTCCTTTGAAGGCCTTGTTGAAGCCTTCGGAGGCTTTTTAAGGTTGGTAGATACCAACCATTGGTAAAATGGACTTACTTTTGTAACTCCCTCTCTCGCAGCCGCGCCTTCTTAATCTTCGCCTGCAACTCCGGTACTTTCTGAGCTTCATTGCCCGTGATCGTCATCTCCACCCAGTCAGTGACCTGGGACACCCTGCTGTAGACTCCAGGAGACCTGGGGTCGCCGCACTGCTTGCCTCCAAATGAGACGATGCCGAGGAGGACGCCATCTCGGACGGCGGGACCTCCCGAGTCATGCTGGAGAAGATAAAAAAACGTTATTTTTTATTCCTGAAGTAGGCAAACGAGCATACCATCTGATGGTAAATGATAACCGCCGCTCAGAGACAACAACAATGCCGAGGCACAGTTATGCCGCTGCCTACCGTGAAAGAAGTACTCTTTTCAAACCTTGTTTAAAAAAGCTACATAACATAGTTGTTATATATAACATTGACTGTGCAAAGCAGCTTAAGGATCTGCATGTTTTTTTTGTATGATAGGTGGCACACGAGCAGACGGATCACCTGACGGTGAACGATTGCCGCCGCCCTCAGACATCAGCACACGTGCGCTGCCAACATTTCAACCCGGTCTCTGATACCTTCACGCACTCGGCGAAACATAACGAGCGCTGTTTCACGCAGGTCTTTGAGTGAGTTTGTGATGTATTTTTTTTGCAGGTGTCTAAGGGCGGCGGCAATCGCTTACCATCAGGTGATCCATCTCTCGTCTGCCACTTATCACATAAAGAAAAAATCTCGGAACGTAGCCAGTGGTAGCAAACAACTGGGAATAAGGCCATCATTCTTACATTGCAAGCATCCTTCCCACCGGTGGCGTACCCAGCGCACAGCATCCTTGCTGTGATGTAGAAGCGGTAGGACTTCTGGCAGTCCTCCAGGCTCATCACAGGTACCGGGACGAAGCGCATGCGGTCCGGGATGTGACCGAAACCTGATTCCTGGGAAAAAAATAGGTGATATCATCATTATCATCAGCCTGTTGCAGTCCACTGCTGGACGTAGGCCTCTCCAAATGCTCGCCACTTTGATCGATCTTCGGATACTCGCATCCAGCTACAGCCAGCCCTTTCGAGCAGATCGTCACTCCATCTGGCCTGAGGCCGTCCTACACTACGTTTACCAAGACGCGGTCTCCACTCCAGGACTCGTTTACCCCAACGTTGTCAGTTCTGCGGCAGATCGGTCCTGTGCCACCCGCATCCAAGGGACTCCCACGACCTTCACCAGATCGTCGGTCCACTTGGTGGTTTTTTTTATATAGGCTCAGTATATTGGCTCACCTCATACCACCACCTAGATGTTCCTTTTTCTAAGTTACTCACGTCAGTGCTCCCCCATCCAGTCACGATCAGTATATCCTCCTCCTTGACCACAAAGTCTTTGGAGGGCAGGTTCAAGACAGCGATGTTGCGGCCGATGGGCATAGGCCGGTCCAGGCGGAGCAACGAGTAGTCGAAGTCGGCACTGCCTGGGGAGTAGTTCTTGGGGAAGAACACCTGGAATACAGGAATTCTTTTTTATATGATAAGAGGCAAACGAGCAGACGGATCACCTGATGGTAGACGATTGCCGCCGCCACGCCAAGCCGAAACACCAGTGAAGTCAGTGCGCTGCCAACCTAAACAGGCCCAGTCAAGGGTGACTGGGCCTCCAGTACCGTCATTCTCTCAGCGCAACACAGCGCAGGCCGGTCTTCTGTGATGCTGTGGTATCACTCTGGTCGAGCTGACCCATTTATAACAAGGATAGCTAGTTTATGTATATTTCTGTTTCGCTACCTTATTTAAGTAGCGATGACTTGTTATTTATGATGAAGGCCCTTTGCCCTGCAGTAGGACAGGTATTTAGCTGATACTTTACTTTTTACCTTATTTACTCTGGCTTGATATCCTCCCCTATCGTGGAATGAACTTCCAGCTCTGACAATGAAAGGCTGCAGTTTTTTCTTATTTCCATCATATGCTCTGCAATAAAAATACAACTCTTTTATTTCTTTTGATACTATTAAATACTACACAGGTTGAATCTGTGAATATTACTTCTCATGAACCACGTGTTGCCACGTAAAAATTTACATAAAGTTGATTTTTATTAAGCCCAGGAAGTCGGTTACAATGATAGAAAAAATATGAATTTATTGATGAAAAGTCTGTATACCTACAAATTCAAAAATGTTAGTAGAACACATGGTTAAAGGCATATAAATGTTCACAGATAGGGTATAACTATTATGCAAAAAAAAATATATAATTCATAAAAAAAAAACAATAAAATTTAGTCCAATGTATTTTTGATTTTTAACAAAAAAATATGTGGAAATTTTGTTAACTTTTAACTTTTACTAAAAATTCGTGTGTTCATCAAATACGTGATTGAAATTATATTCGACAACATAATTTATAATATCGAATACGAATGCTAATACAATAAGTTTGACATTGATGGAAATATAATGATTCAAAGGAAAGGTCAGAATTTTTAAACTCGCTTATTATGACTACGTTGCTTGAGCCATCGGAGTAAGTAAGTATTATGACTACAGCCTAATGTACTCTAACACTAATAAACCCAACTACGACAAAAAACGACGCTGAAAAAGTATAAAACAAGCCTTCGTTGTCAATTTACAATAATTCGTACATAAAGGCGTAGTCACACGTTGTCAAAGTGCTACGGTAGGTAGGTAGGTAAGGTATGAACGTAGAACGTATGAAAGTAGTTGGGTTTTAGTTTTCTTACTTTTTTTTATTTGTACTATTTTGGTGTCCAAGTGCTAGTAATATATATATATTCAAAATGTACAATTCAAGCGCTTTGAAATGATACCAAACACGGCATATTTATCATAACTTTATTTTTTTACTCTGTATGTTTTGTCCCCCAGAGGGCGCCACATAAGATTTTGTCAAATTTCATATAGCCTATAACCAGCGGACAGTTAAGACGCTTATAATGATATGCCATTTATCGAATTCTGATAAGTAGTTTAGAAGTTACGTGGAAACAGATGAACATACATACATACATACATACATAGCCTGTCAAAATCATAACCCTCCTTTTGCTTTGCCGTAGTCGGGTAAAAAATAAAGACAAAAATCCCTTACGACTCTAAGCAGTGGCCCGCTGTAAGCACCCACTGCTCATCGATGATGGACCCCCCACACCAGTGCTTCCCGTTCCTGGAGATGGCCACGTTGTAGGGGTACATACTGATGCTGGTCTCCATCCCCCCCACGATACGGCGTACGGCGTACGAGCGGAAGGCCCATGCTATGTGCTTGTCTTCTGTAGAGAAGAACGGAATTGTCAGAATAAAGTATCAACCTGGACATAATACCTACAGTTCCACTGCAGGGCAAAGCCCTCCATTATAGAAATCAAGTCATCGCTACTATGATGCGATTAAGCTTTATCACAACGCTTGCCTAATGCGAATTGATGATCAAAATCTTGGAAAAAATTGGAAAATTTGTTTTGCTCTACCCGGAAACCGAACCCGGGACCCCGAGATCACAGCCCGGTACTACCGGTACCGGCTACGGGGCGTTGACTCTTCGCTGAAGACTTTTGAAAATTCGTAAAAATAAAATTTCTACATACCTACAAAATGGACAAGTCTCGTGACCGACTGTGTATGAAAAGTTAATTTATTTATGTGTATGAATTTCCAAGTAAAAATTTTGTGCAACATTATTTGAAGAAGACGTGGCCAAAGGGATACAAACATCTTCTAAAGCGCGCAAGCCGATGTAGAGTCCCTAGTTTAAAACTATTTTCAATTATTTTGCACTTTTTATTGTTTTTCGGAAGTTGATCAACCTACAATTCGGACTGTTTTACGGTGCAATATATATAAATACCTGGATATATCCCATCATCATTCGATATTCGATACCTCTTCGACATTTCATCATTCTTAAACTTATACTTCTCCTCCAACAGCGTCTTTATATCTTCATCTTCTTTACTATCAAACGTAAAACCTTCTCTTAGTGCTGAATTATCTTCTAAATGACCTAAATTATCATAATCATGTCCATGTTTAGCATCTAGTTCTACAGGGGCCACGTAATCTTCAGTCTTAAAGTCCAATAAGTCCATAGGTGTAACATTTTTAATGATAACTAAAAAAATCACAGTATGTATATCATTGATATTTTTTGAAGTGAACATATCTGTTTCATTTTAGTGTGAACGTTTATCTTGCATTGCTTTTTCTTCTTCTGTAATAGGTTTTTAACGGTTGGATGGTGAAGCATTTCACGGTCTGGCTTTTATGATCCCGTCGTAAAGTGAAGGTTGGATTCTCGTATGGTATTCTTAATGCCTTTGTAACAAGCTTGCTTTCTGATAACGGTCAGACGCAGAAATTCGTTGAAATACTTTTTTTAGAATCCAATACAATCGTAGGAGAGCCACGCTTCGGCATGAATGGGCTGGCCTGCCTGGAGTGATAGGCCTCACAGGAGATCGGCGTGAAGCAGCGCCTGCGCTGTGTTTCGTCGAGTGAGTAAGGGTACAGGGGCCCCAATGGAGGGGAAAGGGTGTTGCAGGTGACTATAGGCAGTGGCAATTGCTTACCATCAGGTGGTCTGTCTGCCACCTATCACATAAAATAGTTGGAAAACCCGAATTTTCAAGTGTCAATGGAAGAATGGTTATAATTTGATTCTGATTTAAGTATATTCCATAATTATTATAGGTACGCAGGTACAATTATTAGCTTAGGTTACCTACCTATTTCCAAAGATTTTATACTATAACAAGATGGCGCACTTATTACTTACATTCGAGCCTAGCGAGATGTCTATATATTGGTTAACTTCCTACTCTAATAAGGTGACCACACGTTTTAGCGTTTCGATTACAATTATTGTTAGTCAAACTTAGTCCACCCACGTGGGAGTCGGACATTGCGTTCTCTAGGAAACTCGTGAAGCCTATTCAAACTAGAAGGGCTATCACGAACGTTTCAAAGTATCGTTTGAGTATTTATGAGCAATTTTGTAGAAAAAACACAAGTTCCCAATTAAAATTCCTTATTATATATACGTACGATACGAAGAGACTACCGACTTTTCGAAAAGTTTGTGCTAGCCTTATTAGATTTTCTATTTACCTACCTATAATAATACACTCTGCGGCACATTTAACCGGTCATAGCGTATTATTCATACAAACTTTACGAAAAATACTTTACGATTTGATAAATCAAAAATTAAATAGATCTATTGCTACACTTTTTACGTAACATGACTTTTTTATGGTCGTCCATTATCATGCAATTTATTCGACCATGAAAACTTTCCGATTTGTCCAAAAAAAATAAAAAAGTAAATCCGGCTTTAGATGACAAGCGAAATGGACACCCTACTCAATGCAAAAAAAAAAACTTTGACTAAATACTTACTTATGAAAAATACACCGCAACTTTTATAATAGACTACTGGCCCGTGTTAAAAAAATGATGGGTCATTTGAACCACCAGATGACCTATGTAGAACGATATAAGAGCATAAAATAATAAGATTCAGCATTATGCCGTCACTTGTAAGCTGTCCAACTGAGTGCAGGTGAGAATTCAAAAGTACAGGTAGAGTGGGTATATTTTGGTCATATATTTTTGTACGGCATTCTTACTTATCGATAGATCCATGAAAAATAATAAGACAACGCGTAGTGCCGTACAAAAATGGTGGTCCAAAAAGTCGGATTTTTCTTTTGATTTTCCGACAATTTCCACGGTGAATTTGATCATTTGATTTTGTACGGCATCAGCTTCATGCTATTTCAGTACTGCTTCTAATACATTATTCCGCAACGCCGTACAAAAATCATGCGACAAGGGGAAAAAACCGAGGGTTGCAACCCCCTCTCTTTCCGTGGTACAAAGGGTGATTTGAAAAAGTACGGCTTTGGTTCCAAAACATTATCTGACACTTAAAAGTACTATTAAAAATAATGCCGTCAACAAGTGATTGTTCATTTGAATGTATATCAATAATTATCTTAATTTCATCGTATTCTTGATTTACAAAGGTGTAAAATCATTTGATCCTGTACGGGAACTTTTTTTTTAACATGATAATGTAAAATACAATTGTTATATAGTATTGCCGTTCAAAAGAAACTGTTCTGAAAAAAATTATAGAGAAACACAAAAACTGTAATTTTTCAAATTATTGAAGAAATTTAAATATCATACATTAATGAAATATACCAGTTTTCTACATTGTATCTCATGTTTTAAATAGTATTAACATAAATAAATTAGGAAAAAATGATGCCGTACATTTTAATGCAGACCATATCTTTTAGGCTGATGAAAATGACGCTGCTATCTAAAGGGTACTTTATGGCCATCTGATACAGTACGGCATTAATATATTTTTGAAGAGAACAATTGATAATATGATTAAATCTCTATTAAGTGAAACGGTGTGTATATATATATATACAAAAATTTTAACTGTCAACCACAGTATCAACAGTTTTGTATACTTTTTGGTTTACTATATACTTCGAACATTATTGATACATATATATAATTGATTTGTTTCATTGTAATGATGTGAAGAAATAAAACAATTATGTTTAAGAAAAATTTGATATTTTAATAATGATGATAATACAAAATATGGTTTTCCCCTTTGAACCAACGAAAATGTACGGCATATGAAAAAATATTATCTATGCATAAAATACTTTCGAAATAAATTAATTTGATGTTGTGTCAAATCACCCCGTGGACCACAGAAAGAGAGGGGGTTGCAACCCTTGGTATTTTCCCCTTGTCGCATGATTTTTGTACGGCGTTGCGGAATAATGTATTAGAAGCAGTACTGAAATAGCATGAAGCTGATGCCGTACAAAATCAAATGATCAAATTCACCCTGGAAATTGTCGGAAAATCAAAAGAAAAATCTTTTGGTACGGCACTACGCGTTGTCTTATTATTTTTCATGGATCTATCGATAAGTAAGAATGCCGTACAAAAATATATGACCAAAATATACCCACTCTACCTGTACTTTTGAATCCTCACCTGCACTCAGTTTGACAGCTTACAAGTGACGGCATAATGCTGAATCTTATTATTTTATGCTCTTATATCGTTCTACATAGGTCATCTGGTGGTTCAAATGACCCATAATTTTTTTAACACGGGCCAGTAGTCTATAAGATTCACTTTTGCATCCTATCTCACAACAAGTGAGAACCATTACAAATAAATAATCACAATTTTTACACGTTATTTTTGTCGTCACAATAATACAAACTTTCAAATTATTTTTGCCGCCGCCATAATGGTGATGTCGAGACGCCAAGATAATCTATACTAATATAATAATCTATACTTAATATAATAAAGCTGAAGAGTTTGTTTGTTTGTTTGTTTGAACGCGCTAATCTCCAAAACTACTGGTGCGATTTGAATATTTTTTTTTTTGTTGGATAGTCCATTTATCGAGGAAGGCTATAGGCTAAATAACATTACGCTATGACCAATAGAACCAAAGACAGAGCGGTAAATGTGTAAAAAACGGGGAAAATTATTCATTTTTGAAGGCTTTCTTTGCGTGCGCTGCGAAAACGGTTCAAGATACACAAAAAATATGTATGAAAGAATTATTCCTCTATACATGATCTAAAAAAAAGTCTGCGACGGCATATGTCTATCTTTTAAGGTTTAGTCACAATGACCGTTTTTATGGTACCAAATTTGGTCGAAATAATTTGTTTAAGTTGTATCAACATAATAATATTAAGGGGGTTGTAAGGGGTTAAAAGGGGGGTAAAAAGTTACTTTTCCACGCGGACGAAGTCGCGGGCGGCCGCTAGTTGATTATAATCAAAACTACCATATCACCGACTTTTACATAAAAACAGTCGTTTATCATGGTTTAAAATAAAAAAAATAAAAAAGACTTTATTTATTCCAACGTATCATTCCTTTAAATTATTAAATATTGTGAAAGTTCCCCAGAAGAATAAATATAAACATTGCTTAAGTTATACCACAAAGGTATTTTTTTTTATGATGGCAACCCATTAGACAAGGACATCATCCTATATAGCGACATCTCGCTCGGCTCGATTTTCTGTAAAGAGATTTGGCATTTCAAAGCAACCTTTATTCCCACTACATAGAGTCGAAATTAACATTGCATTCATTTTCATAGTGCACCATCTTGTTTTATATCCAATATCTTTGCCTATTTCTTTACAGCAGCTGTATCATCTGTATCAGGGGCTAGTTTAAAAATAATTTAGTCTATGGCTGTATCGTGCTTTAAAGTAGGACTACGATCAAAAGACCTCTCAATGACATTAACACTGGGGGCGTTGTTGTACAACATTTTTTCTATGGTTGTGGAAGACTGACAAAATTACTGACACTTCTAATGCACTTCTAAGAGAAACAGAATTAGTTCCGACTTTTTCCGTGAGCCAAATGACCGAAGGATATAAATTGACATTGGATTCTGTCAACATAACATATTGATAGCATTTGTAAATCACTGAGCAAGTAATCACCAAAAATTTAAATCATCACTACGTTTTATTTTTTTTACCAACCAACGCAGTGTTTATTATAATTATATCATGTTTTGAAATGCTAGCTAATTACAAAGTATAAGACGTTATAACTATAGTTGAATAACAAAAATGTGATGACGAGAACTGCTTCTCTCGTTCTGGCTTTCTCTTTGCTTGTGAATGAATTTACATTACTTTACACAGGTAATAATTAATAATGTAGTTAACTATTTATTGGACAAAATAATATAGATACACGAGAAAACAATAACTAGAATCTGAAAATAAAAAACTACCAAAAAGAAAAATTAAAACAAAGTAGGCCCCAGTGGCAATGTCCCCAAATTGCTGGCAACATTACCTCGTTGGATAGCGATGGAAATTCGCTGCGCGAAGTAGCTCTCTCTTCTTCTTCAGCAGTTTTTCTCTGTCGTTGGTCTTCTTTTATGTCATCGGACCATCTGGGTATTTCTCATTTTTGAATCCAAAAAAATGACATCAAGCACAAATGATATTTAAAAAAAATTGATGATACATTTTAGTAGTGTTGGCCTTGGGGATCATGGTAAAAATGGTCGCTGAGCTTGCAGACTCATAAGTACTGAGATATGAGGACTTAAAAAAAATTGCCCTCCATGGAAGTGACCGCAGATCCAAGGAAGTGACATTCCCTACATAAGTAGGGATTGTCACTTCCTTGTTCTACAAATATTTGTCATGGAAGACCAAAAGATGTGTTGAAAATAAAAGATCAGTGTTATAATTTCAATATATTTTCTTAATCTTAAAGAATATTATGTAGGTAACAGGAACTTTCTAGTAAACTGTTTTCAATTTAAAACGCGACACTGCGCGACGGCGCGCGACACATCTATCCGCACTGCGACCGGTCACGCTACGTTCTTCCCCTGTTAGCTTTGGCCGCAGCGCTCACCACCTTCCGGCCGTACTCCATGAAGGCCTCCTAGCAACCACGGTCACTCATCACCTCCGCTACCGTGGTTGGGTTGGGTCCAGCCGAATCCCCACCCTGCATTCGCAGTCGTGCTTGAGGGAGGAGAACCTGGGGCACTCAAACGGGATGTGTTCCAGGGTCTCCTCCGTCTCGCCGTCGCAAATGCAGTGCGGGGAGTCAGCCAGACGGAATCTGTGCAGGTAAGCCTTAAAGCCGCCGTGGCCGGTGAGCAGCTGCGCCTCTATATTAGTGAACGCCCTTCCTCCCATCATTATCATGACCTCACGGACGTCGGGCAGGAACATGCGCGTTACCGCTCCTGTCACCGACGTCTCGTATCTGTCCTGCCATTTCCCTATAGTGTTTTCTCTAATCGCTCTGCGCGCCGCCGAAAGGGGGAAACAGTCGTAGCGGGGGGTGGTCTTGGATTTGAGCGCGACCTCTTTCGCGAGCTCGTCCGCCCTCTCGTTTCCTGGAATATCGGCGTGCGCCTTCACCCAGAAGAAATTAATTTCACCCCCCTTGCCTTCGAGTTCCACCAGCACCCGCATAATACTGCCGACCAGGGTGTGTAGGGAGGCGGGGTCCGCCAGGGCCTCTAGCGACGACCTAGAGTCACTTCACTGACTATTGAGGCCTTGTGCCACCTCACCCTACCCGCCGCCAGCCTGAGCGCCTCCAGGATCGAGTACAATTCGGCCTGGTAGACGCTGCAGTAGGAGGCGAGTGAGATCTTGGTTTTCCCCACCTCTCTCCCCCCCCTCCCAGACTGTGACCGCCTCGCCCACTTTGCCTTCGATGTTGCTGCCGTCCGTGTACATGTACGGCAGCTCTGGGGGGGCTCTGGGGAAGCTTGGCTATCTCCCCCTCGTCGTGTATGAGATCGAAGGCTATTGGGCTCCTTCAGGCGGGATGCTGAAGGAGGAAAGGGCTTACCCTTGCCTCCATCAGCCTCCCGGGGTATTCCTCGAGGGGTTTACCCCTCTTGACCTCATACAGTTGAACCTGCTCATCATCCCCTGAGGTCAAGAGGGATAATCCCCGCGACTTACAGGCGACTCCTTAATTTGCGTTCTCTCCACTCTTTTTGCTGCATCCGATGTTCTCTAGCTGTAATATCAGCTACCAGCTTCACAAAATCAACAAAAACTAAAACTTGAACAAGAAACATAATCACTGAAGGGGCACATTTAATCAATATGTAATTTCTTGTCCTTTCCGTGGATCGAAGGTCACTTCCATGGCACGATTTTTATACACGGAACCAAGGAAGTGACCTCCACGGACGTGACTTTTATCCGTTTAAGCTCCGATAACATCACCTGAAAAACAGGAATGAACATGCTTGTTTAACCATGTCTTTTTCACACCAAAACACATTGAAATCACAGAAAGTAAAAGCATAGATGTAAAGTACATACCTTTGATCATCACCACAGTTGTGACCACTTGAGCTCGACGAGTTTTGAGAATGATTTTTTTTTTTATTTACTCACAGACGCTATGTCTCTGGCTGAAACTGACAACTGGGGGTAAAAGATGGCGTCCTCTGGCTTGTGTGTGGCCACGTGCGTTCGGATAAACACTTGTTATTTTTCTTGTACGGCCAGCGTGACATTGATCCATGGACGTGAAAAAAAAATTGATCACACATTTTATGAGAAAAAAAAAGTATCTTCTATTAGTTGCATATACATATAATCTCGTATTTAGGGAGCAAATGCATATAAGTTAATAATAGCATAGTTTTTTATGTATTTATAGTAGCAAAAAAAACGTAACATTTATTTTTATTCATAAAACCTATGTGATCACATCCACGGAAGGGAACATTTTATTAATAAAACAATTAAAAAAAAATACTATTTCTATAGAATATCTAATTTTCTTTCTCTGAAATAACGCTTATTCATACATACTTTAATATCAAAAAGTAGGACTGTTTAGTTAAGTTAGTATCAGTTAGAAAATTTCGAATCACAACATTTTTTTTGAAAAATGAGAAATACCCATCTGGCAGTTTGTCCACCAACACTCCTCTTCCCATCTCTTGGTCTGTATACAAGGACATCCTTACTCCGCCTTCCATCTCCCCTTCCGCATACATGGTCTGAGCTCAGTGCATAAGAATCTGCGTCATTTGGATGGTTATACTTACCTATATAACATCTGCTAAGGCCCTTAATGATCTTTAATATAATACTGGCTATGAAATCTAATCAGGCAGTTCACGACCCGTTTACTTACATTTTGATTAAAATTCATTCCAGGAAATGTTCTGAAAGACAAATATTTTGCTTCCAACTTAGTTTATCTAGTAACCGTATGCTTACTTTGGAGAAGAATAAACGTTTTCCCAAAAGCACTGTGGAGAGTGTGTTCTCCATTATGTTTTCTATTGGAGGTTAGTTTTGAAGAATATTTAACTTATCTACCTATCCTATTATTTATGCTATGGTGGCCAAACTCAACAACCAGCCGTTGACGTTTTCTAATACTGTTGGCTTAGGCTATCGATAAAAAGTAAAATAAATAGTATCGATATTTTCAATTCTATCCTGAATAGTTTTCGAGGTCAACAATCAATAGTGAAACTATCGATAGCTCAGCAACACTATTTTTTAGTCACAACTGTGTCAGGTTTGAGCACTCTTTATTTCCTTACCCTCATATTTCAATGGGACGCCAGTGTAACACTGCCGAAGAAGACGCAGGGTCAACAGCTTAACATTTTCTAAGCCACGCGGTACCTTCTACGTAAACTTCCAGACTTCGAGGCTGTCATTGAGAATTTCAAAAAAAAAAAACCCAGGGAAAGGAATAGAGAGTGTAATTATGTTTGCACACACACATGATCACCATGGGTATACCCAGGAGGGGGCAGGGGAGGGTAGCTGCCCCCTCCCCCTGGATCATGTTGACGTCCCTACTAATTTAACTAGAACTTTTATCGATAGAAATGAAAAAAAAAACATTTGAGGGGAAAGGGGTCAAAGGTTGGCAGCGCACTTGTACTCTACTGGTGTTGCAGGTCTCTATCGCTTACCATCAGGTTACCGGTCTGCTCGTCTGCCACCTATCACAAAAAAACACCTAGGTAGTTAAAAAATGATGGTAAAAACATAAGTAATTTTTAAAAAACAAAAGTTTTTTATTCTTTACAGCACTTAGCTTGTAAAATATCTAATTTGCCTGATCAGTATAATAATTACGCATGTTATAATTATTAGATATAGCATGCGTAAGAGCCTGATCGTTAAGACCGGCCACCGCAGCCAAATTGGTTGGAAGGCATACCAGCTGGTGTTTACCTACTCGTAATATTAACGAGCTATCAAATTTTTGTAAAGCAACAGGTATTACGAAATATGCATTTTCAGCCGATTATGGGAACCGTAAATGAATATGACCTATCGAAGAAATTGGATTATTTCCATCCCATATTGTAAAGAATCAGCCTCTAGGTATATTGTCACACTGCAGATCCTACATCATTGAAATCAAGTCATCGCTACTATGATGGAATTAGGCCCACCACGCTTGCCGTGAATGAGGACGTGGTATTACTCCGGTCGAGCCGGCCCTTTCATGCCGAAGCGTGGCTCTCCCACTGTTAAAAAGCCTAAAAGTATCCAAATAAAGATTACTTTGACTTTGATAAGTTAATGACGATCATTTCTTAAACAGACGTAGGTATCTTTCGTTTGCCACGTCTTATCAATTAAAAATCTTCTTTCCAGATATTCCTAACTCTTCTACTCCTTAGAATCCTCTCTAATTCACGTATGGAAACAGATCGAAGACTACATATTGAGCAATTCCGATGGTCTCCTGGTATATCTAGTCGAGAGACACAATCTGGACTGGCTCGTGTGCCACATGTGCTGCGGCAAAACTGACTGCCCGAGCATCTTTGCTGCCCTGGTACTGAAGGCGTGTAGCTTCGCCATTTTGGTTTGTGCTTGTATGGTTTTTTGTTAGATTTTTATTGTTATTGTTTTAATTAGGTGCCTACCTGCATTAAAAATAAAAACTATTTGTCTGTGTCTGTGTGTCTGTCTTTTTGCTGCCCTGGTACTGAAGGCGTATAGCGTCGCCATTTTGGTTTGTGCTTTTATGGTATTTTGTTAGATAATTATTGTGTTTTTTTTAATTAGGTATCTACATTAAAAATGAAAAAGGTGTTTGTTTGATTTTTAATTAGGTAGGTGTCTGTATTTAAAAAAACTACATCAATATCTGTCTGTTTTATGCTGCCCTAGTACCTACTGAAGGCGTGTAGCTTCACCATTTTGCTTTGTGCTTGTACAGTTTTTGTTAGATTTTTATTGTTTCAATTATGTAGTATCTACATTAAAAATAAAAACGATTAATGCCTGTCTATTAATGTACTATGTCCTGTAGCTGGAGCTTGATGCGAGTAGCCGAAGATCGATCAAAGTGGCGAGCATTTGGAGAGGCCTATGTCCAGTAATGGACTGCAACAGGCTTATGATGATGATGCCTGTCTATCTTTTTGCTGCCCTGGTATTGAAGGCGTGTAGCTTCTTCATGTCGGTTAGATTTATTATTTCATCATCATCATTCATCATCTCCCTGCCCTGTTCCCAGGTTATCTGGGGTCGGCGCAGTATGTTTTCTTCTTCCATTCATCCCTGTCATTCGTCATCGTAACATCCACCCCCTTTTCAGTCACACAATCCATCCGTCTCTTTTTCGGTCGTCCTCTGATAACCTCCATATTCCACTGATATACAGGGTGTATCTGTAAACATTTGCATCCCTTTAACCACGTGTTCTATCAACCATTCTGAACAACATTTGTTCAACAACTTTTCTAAATTCGTCGAAAAAATTTTCAACTCCCCATACAAAATGACCAAGTCACGTGACCGACTTTGTATGGAAAGATGAAAATTTTTTATGCGAATTTGCAAAAGTCATAGAACAAAATTTGTTAAGAATGGTTGGTAGAACACGTGGTTAAAGGGATGTAAATGTTCACAGATACACCCTGTACTTACAACTATTGTCAGTCAAAGATTGTTGTCAGTAGGAAAAGTACACAGCGTAATAAAAGGAAACTAAAGTTAACACATGTCCCTTAGGACAGGGTGGGGCCAGCCCACTACAATTATAGTTATGGAGTCCACGTGTTACAGACTACATGGGGGTAATGCTGTCGGCGCAATTATTGTGGGTAGAAATAGATTGACTGGCTAGTCGAGGAGATAGGGAATTAGTAAACATGGAGTTACAGGTCGATTCACGAAAGATGACCACAAATGACGATCGTCTACGCATGTAATCTCATAAAGAAATGGCTCATACTCAATTTGAGCTTAGACTATGTTAACACATTCTATGTTTAATTTAACATGTTTCTGTCATAAGTCTTTACTTCATGAGATTACATGCGTAGACGATCGTCATCTTTCGTGAACCGACCTGTACACCGTATATCAAGTTAGCATTTTGGACCATCCTTATGTCTGAGGAACAAGCGCTAATTTTGCTGTGCACTGCTTTGCCATAAAGGTTGTATTTGTAATTATTTACATCACTTTAACCCACATGCTCTACTACTTACAACATTATCTTCAACAATTCTTGTAAATTCGGTTGAAAAAAAAATTACTTTTCATACAGAGTTGGTCACAAGACTTGGTCATTTTACAATGGAAAGTGGAAACGGAAATAAATTTAAACTAATTTTCAAATGTCGTAGACCTACGACTTTTGAAAATTCGTTGACTAAGAACAAATTTTATTCTACGACTTTTGAAAAACTTGATTTCGTAGAACATGTTCTACGACTGTCGGATTACTGATAGGTAATGCTACACGTGAACATCTGCGGGATACGATGTGTGTAACGCCCAAACGTGGTTCTCCCACGGTGAGCAAAATAGGTAGCTCTTAGTGACTCCGGTCCCCTCGCCTATGCACTCATAAAGATCATCATTGGATACCCTGCTGTAACATTTACAACGCACTAATTGTCTTTATGGCTTTCATAACAGCAGGTATCGTTGTATTAACGAAAGCTGGCCAAGAGCGAGGCGGATTTACGCGCCTAGCTCCGTGACTTATGATTAGATAGTGCAATTTAAGTTCAAAGCTTTTTTTTTATGTGATAGGTAGCAGACGAGCAGGCGGATCACCTGATGGTAAGCAAATTGCCGCGGCTCATGAACACTTGCAACACCAGTGGAGTTACAAATACGCTGCCAACCTTTTATCCCCTTCCCCCCCGGGTGGGCCTCCGGTACCCTCACTCACTCGGCGAAACACAGCACAGGGGCTCAAACATTACATTAGTATTTTTAACGGTGGGAGAGCCACGCTTCGGCATGAATGGGTCTGCTCGACTGGAATGATACCACATCCTCAAAGAAGACCACCATGAGGCAGCGCCTGCCTTGAGTTTCGCCTAGTGAGTTATGGGTCCGGAAGCCTAATCGGAAGTGTCACCACGGCCTCAGAGAACACGTAACTGCGCTTTATTTTATCGAGTGAGTGAGGGTTATCGGAGGCCAATTAGGAGGAAAGGGGGTTAAAGATTGGCAGTGCACTTGTGACTTTACTAGTGTTGCAGGTGTCTATGAGCGGCGGCAATCGCTTACCATCAGGTGATCCGTCTGGTAGTCTGCTACCTATCACATAAAAAGGTCCTGACTGAAACACGTCCAAATAACAACATCAGGGTTCCCTTGTTTCGTGTGGAACCCTAATAATGAATTAATTAATAAACCTTTTTGCTTTATGGAAATTTTTGTTACGTTAATTTGATTTTAAAAGCTTTCAGTTGGGAAAATTGATGGTGAATCGGGTGACATGAGGGTTTTCAGAATTTAATTACTTACTTAGGTACACCGATGGCTCAACGACCCGAAGTGTATATTGGCCTTCGAAACCAAGCAGGGTACTAATCCTAGCAGTGTAATGTGATGAAATGGTGAAAGGCCGCCAACCCGAAGTGCAATGAGTCGATGACGTCGCCGCCTTTCGTCGGCTATCCCGTGTAAAAAATCCGCTAGATGGCGTACTGTAAGACTGATGTTCAACTTCAACGTCATTGGTGGTAGGAAAGGGGGTTACAAGTCGGCAGCGCACTTTTGACTCTCCTGGTGTTGTAGGTGTCTATGGGTGGCGGCCATCGCTTACCATCAGGTGATACGTCTGCTCGTCTGCCACCAAACACATAAAAAAATACCGTATCCTACCACTACCTCAACTGAGCACCAGCGCGGCGCGGCGGAGAATTTGTGCCTGTTTGGGACTGGTCCTAGAGGTCGGATGGCAGTCGCTACATTTTATTTTGTAATTGTTTGAGCTATTCAACACTGAATCATGATCACACTTTCGCTCTGTGAATGAGTTATTCATTTTCTGAAATGAAATTCATCATAAATAAATAAATATCACGCTAAATATTTTTGCAAGTCCACGCCATCTATCTTCGATCGGGTATAACTGTTTTAGTTTTTCTACTCACCGGTAGATGGCGTTGTACGTGCTTTTAAGTACATTACTTTTAGTTCAACTATTGAACACAAGATGGCGTTACGTGTATTTTATTTGTGCTCGAAAAGTTGACTTATTATTTTTTTATCGAAAAGACTTTTTAAATAAATTTATTAATTCAGAATCCATAAAAAGAAATTGTAAACCAGCATTTTCCTGATTTATCTAAAAATATCTATGTAGGTATTCGGTTGGTTCTTATTTAGGTATCATTGTCACTTTCAGCCATTGAGGTAAATGTAAAACTATACCTCAATGCTTTCAGCTATTTTCTAAGCTCATTTTCATGGCTAAACCAATACTAACGACTTCGATTTGTAATGGGAGAGAATAATTATCGAAACTAGAGTGTCATTCCCAGTTGCGTCCAAAGTTGTTCCATTTAAGCCCGGGGTACATTCCAAAAGGGATTTTTTTACATATTGTAGGCATTTTCTTTAAAACAGATATAGTGGTATAAAGTTAATTCCGGATTAAAACTGATCCTGTGCCTTTCATTTGTGACGTTTACAAAAGTGACAGCATGTTTTTTTAAGCCATGACTAACTTTTACCCCGACCCGACCCGTTTATCGCAGTGGCTAGAGCGCCGGTTGAGACGTAAGGTTCGATTCCCGCACCGACACAAAATGTTTGTTGATGAAACAGATATTTGCATTGGGTCTGGGTGTTTGTGGTTCCTTCTTTGTTTCTGGTTCCAGAAACAACTTACTTAAACCTTTAGGATGGGACCTGGACAATGTACAGACAGCCACACATCAGGTTACCACAACCTGTCAAATTTCCTCATTTGATATTCAACCTTATGTGTTTGACAGTAAGATGAGAGTCGATTAAAGAAATTTGACAGTTTTGTATACTTTGATGTGTGGCTGTACGTACCTATGTGATCTTGTCCGAATTTATTTATTTTATTATAATTTATTTATTCTTTAGTCTCGGTTTTGCAATACTGAAATGAGAAGTGGGATACTGATCATAAAATAAGTTAGGTACATAATAATAATTGCCTATTAATTTTATTAATACTTATCTAAGCTCTAATAATGATTTATCTAAGCTCTGTTAAATAATAATAATTTAATACGCTTCCTTACATCTGAGAAAATTGAATAATACAAATAAAGCCATGTGAAGGTATTTTTATATACAGGGTGTATCTGTGCACGCTTACATCCCCACGTTTTCTACCGACCATTCTGAACAAATTTTGTTCTACGACTTTTAAAGATCAGTCGAAATTTCTTTCGACTTCCATACAAAATGAACTAGTCAGGCCGACTTTGTTTGAAAAATTGAATATTTTTTACGCGACTTTCCAAAAGTCATAGAACAAACAATATTATAGAATGTTTCACGGTCAAGTCAAAATATTTTTTATCTGTATACGTTTGTGACACGACACTTACAAATCGTCATACATGTAAACTATTTAGATAATGTGTAATTTGAAAATAATACAAAAAAATAAATAGACATATTGCGATTCTACCACCGGAATCGGAAAGTTGATTCACAAGAGAAGATCCGGCAAGAAACTCGCCTTGCTGTATGTAATCGCCAAAATTGATACAATGATACGCCCTGTATAAGAAAAAAATATTTTTAGTTTACCGCAACACCAACGTGACATGGATCTTGACGCCGATCGGATTGTTGTCAACCATTAACATTGTTGTCAGTTGTGTAACGACGCGTAATAGAGTACCAGGAGCGCATAGGATGCAAGGAATGTGCGTAATCTGTTGTTAATATTACTTAACTAGGATACAAGCCTACTAAGATGGTCTGCTGTCATATAACTTATCTATAACTATCTATTCTTCTTCTATCTTTTATTTATATTTATACTGTTAATAAAGAGATAACTTCTATAGACAACGACAAGGCTTATAGGTAAACCGAAAACACGAAACGCTTGCGCGATGTAAATTGAGCACAGCGCCATCTATTGGTCCGTTTTAGAATTATGGTCCCGAAGCGAAGTGAGGGCGGGCCACTAGTACTCTATAAAGTCGTGAAATGTATTCTTGATGAACTATTACGGAGTTCCATAGTATAATGCATCAAAAAATTCATGAAATTAAATGATGGCGCCACTGCCGCTTACGTCATAGAGTATGGTAGCCCCAATGGTTTTAATAATATGGAACTCCGTAATAGTACCTCGAGAATAAATCTCATGTCTTTATTGACAGAGTATATTATAAATTTATAATCAATGGGGTTACCATACTCTACGACTAAAGCAGCAGTGGCGCCATAAATTTCATGACTTCCTTGATGCATGCCTACCTACATTCTAAATCCTTAGGCCCAGTTAGAACAATGTTTATCCGAGAATGAATCTACGGTGTAACGCTCCGATTCGTAGGTATGGGTTGACGGCCTTAGGGTCCATTTCAACCAGAGATGTGCAATGCTACGATGCTATGGTTACGTTTGATATCCACCAATCATATTAATCGGTGCACTAAACATAGCACTGGTGGAAACGGATTCAACTAAGATAATGTTTTTAAAGGGAAAAATTCGTGCCTATGATATGGATGTGTGCTATGGATGCATCCTATAGATGCCAGCTATGGGCCAGATTCGCGAGTGGTGTAGCTATGTGCATACTTCCCTACTATCGATACATGACATAGGTACAAGTACCTCGAGATGCGCATCTTTATCGCACAGTTACTTTGCAGCGGCGCATCTTCGTAGTGGATGGCGGCGTCACAAAATATAAAGGACACAGAAAGGAGACTCAGCCATAATTTTGAATTTAGAAGAGTTCGTTGACATATGCTAGGGTTGTTGCCCGGCATTAGTACATAAGCGCGCGGCCTCTACCACAGACCTCGACAGTTCGACAATCTTATGTCATAAGTTAGGATTAATGTGGTCGAAAAGGCGTATTTGCCCGTTAGTGCGCATGCGTGAGTACATGACATGTTTTTAGCTCTTAGTGGGCAATCTACTTTCTGTGTCCTTTATATTTTGTAGCGGCGTGTTGTAAAGCTTGCCACCAATGCCTGAAGTGATGACCACGACCATCTGCCAAGAGTGGTACCGACTTAGAAGAAGATCTTCGTAGCGAATCTTTCTCGCAGAGCTACATATAGCTTAGTAGGTATTAGTGGAAACGGTCACATATTTTCATAACGCAGTTTTCACATCTTAGCAACATAGCTGCATAGCACATCTCTGGTGGAACTACTGTATTTAGACTGTCGGATGAAGATTGGTCAAATCGCACCTTATAGAGATAATATCCAAAGACGAGCGATGTTAGCTCAGTCATATTTTAAGAACAGATCTAATAAGAAATTGCATGATTTTAATTTTTATTTAAAAAGTCCAGTGATTTAAATACAAACTTATGTATTTTTTACTGAAATTACTTTACCTTTCAAAATTATTAAACTTACATAAAGCTTTTTGAAAAGGACAAAATATATGAAATAGTTGACTTATTTTTATTAAAAAAATTGACAATTCTATTGAAATTATAAACTACTGAACCCGCATAAAAAAGGCCAACATTAATGTAACTGCTTGAATCTTGTTGCATAACACCATCCAAAATCGCGAGGTGGAATGAATTGTATTGCATAATATCGTCCGGACCTTCTGTTCATTGAGTTTTCCTCAATTTTTATTTCAATGTTATAGATGGCAGACGAGCAGATAGGTCACCTGATGGTTAGCGATTGCCGCCGCCCATAGACACCCAAAACACCAATGGCGTCACAAGTGCGCTGCCAACCTTTTAACTCCATTTCCCCTCCTTGGGCTCCGTTACTCGCTCAGTGAAACACAGCGCAAGCGGTGCATCACGCCGGTCTGCTGTGAGGCCATCACTCCGTTCGAGGGGGCCCATTCATGCCGAAGCGTGGCTCTCCCAAAATTACGTTCTGAAACGACGTGATCGGGCTAGTCTGCAATACTATTTATAAAGAGATAACTTCTATAGACAACGACAAGGCTTATAGGTAAACCGAAAACACGAAACGCTTGCGCGATGTAATTGGACACAGCGCCATCTATCGGTTCTTTTCTGAATTACGGTCCCGAAGCGAAGTGAGGGCGGGCCACTATTATTTAATAAAACCTACACAATACAGATTCTTATCTATAATTTATGTCTTATGATATTCTTCCACTTTTAATGAGCTAATGATCTAACAATACAATATCATGTTCGCTTCGCGTGTGCTATGCCAGTTATGACATAGCTAATTGGTAATTACTTATATATGGAGCGATTTCTCGCTTCAGTCGGTTTGTGTGTCACTTTTATTAGTAAAAGCTTTGTTGATAAGACATGATTTTTTATATCATGATAGTGTTTCGGATTGATAATCACAAACCCGAGCTACGTTCGAAAAATTCGAAACATACTTTTGCTCGACTCAGGAATCGGGACCCTGAGATCAATAAAGAAAAAACAGATCAAAAGTACGAGTATGTTTCAAATTTTCGAACATAGCTCGGGTTTGTTTGTGGTCACCAATCCGCATTAGGCAAGCGTGGTGATTAAGCCTAATCCCATCATAAGTGATAACTTGATTTCTATGATGGAGGCCTTTGCCCTGCAGTG
The DNA here is from genome assembly GCA_014851415.1 of Cnaphalocrocis medinalis. Taxonomy (NCBI): domain Eukaryota; kingdom Metazoa; phylum Arthropoda; class Insecta; order Lepidoptera; family Crambidae; genus Cnaphalocrocis; species Cnaphalocrocis medinalis. The sequence continues at coordinate 10,771,899 of CM026297.1, forward strand.
GGACAGTATTTAGGCTGATACTTCTTTTTTAATGTGTCGGATTGTAAATTTCGCTTATACATAATTACCGGATATTATCAAAAAAACCCAGCCAAGTACAGCGAGCTGGATTATAATCTAACTATGAAAGAGTAAAATAAACTTATTGGACGCTCTGTTTCTGGTAGCGCCTACAAAATGACATTGTTCTACTTATACATTCTACTACGAGTTAACTATTACACTTAAACTATTTAAAAATGCATTTATATGCAAACATTACTCACACATTTAAATGTAGATCAAGAATTAATTAATTGTTATGCATTTAGATCTATTTGACATACTGACTTTGTCTACTATTATGAGCACATTCTTTACTGACCTCATGGTTTGTTTTTGTAGATAAATACAGTTACTCTATTTTTACTTATGTATTTAATTAACTGTATGTTATGCAAACTGAAATTGCGAATTAGCAAACTGAAGTGGCAGTGGGCTGGTCACGTTAGCCGCAGAACTGACAACCGTTCGGAGCCATAAAGTCCTTGAGTGGAGATCGCGACTCGGTAAACGTAGTGTAGGACGCCCTGCTACAAGATGGGATGATGACATTCGAAGGCTGGCTGGAGTGAGCTGGATGAGAGTGGCCGAATATCGGGAGCGGTGGCGTGCATTGGGGGAGACCTATGTCCAGCAGTGGACGAGCGTGGGTTGCTGATGATGATGATGATGTTATGCAAAGAAATAATGTTACTATTTCAGTTTCTGTTTTGGTTTCTGTTTCTATTTGTTTATATTTTTTAAGTAGGATAAATGAGCTTTATTCTTATTGAAATCTCGCCATTCCGTTTTTACTTTTGGAAATACTTCGAGGAATTATTTTGAGGAGATATTATCAGAAATAATGCTATATGCTTAGGTTTTGATCGAAATATAATATTTTTATGCATAAGTTGACGGCTGAATGGGGGGTAATTTTTGTATGAATTATTATCATAACATCTCCTGTGCCTATACCCTACTTAAAAGCAAATACCTAAATGATTTCTGTTTCTGTAAACTTGAATAACAATTTTAACATAGGTGCGATTCGACCTATGTTTACCTGACTGTAAATCTGTAATATTGGGCTGTCTGTGTTATACCATATTTATCCTCGAATGAAGATTCGTCGAATCAGACCTTTGGGGGGCCAAAATAGAGTACGTAATTGTTACTATGTAAACGACAAAATGTGTAAAAAGCTAAATAGATTAAATATCAATAAAATAATCAAACAAATCAATTATGAATGCGTAGATAATAAAAACCGCGGCGTCTGCTCCCGCGCAATCTAAATGCGCATTTGGCTTAGGGCTGTCACAAAGGATTTACCTTTTTGTGGCAGGGTAAGAACACTGCCAAAGTGTACCTGATGCCTTATAACGGAACTATTTTTAAACTTTGGAGTTGCATTATACAAGTACTTCATTTATAAACGGGACTAAACGCGAGGAGATTTAATAAATATATTCTAGCACTTACTGCTTGACGTTTCGACTGCGTTACAACAGCCGTGGTCACAAGCGGATTGGTAAAGTTCACATATGAAATGGAGAGTAATCGCTCGTTGGCGTTCTTAGATGTGCAAGTTATGGTCAAGGATGATGGTACATTGAGTCACAAAGTCTCTCCTAAAACGACACACACAGCAGGTACCTACATGCCTCTTCACATCACCATAGGGCGTTGAGAAAACTGCCATAGCGTTTCAGTCCTTTAACACCAAACAGGTTATCCCTCACAAGAAAGGGCGAAACCCCAACAGATTCAGTGAAGGTCGAATGCGGGTGGCACAGGACCGATCTGTGTGGAGAACATTGGGGGAGATGTCAAGAAGTGGACGTAATATTAGCTGATATGCTGAATTATGGTCTCTATTATAAGGCGGACATAGTCTAAAATCTACAACAGCCCGGCCGATCGAAAACTGAGGAACTGGAGTCAAACCGGGGCCTGAAGTCGGTCTACCTAAATGGGGGCCGCGGCTAACACAGGACCGCTCTGTATGGAGAACATTGGGGGACGCCTATGTCCTGCAGTGGATATCTATTGGCTGAAATGATGATGATGATGATAAAATGGGGGGTAAAATTAGAGTAAGTAAACGTTGAAGTGAAGCGACAGTTTTAGGAAAATAACTAACCATCTTTGACCACCATAACAACCACAACAAATGTGGTAAACACCCATGTCCCTACAACATCGACAGCCCTACAGTTTAACGCACACACACAAACCATGCGTACACGCAGCCCTATGTTGCAATCCCTTAAATAGGTCACACAGACGGCAATAGAAAGACAGGGCCGGCGCCAGACTGATAGGAATCTTTAATTTGTTAAGAATTAGATAATCTTTTTTTTTGAGGGCAGAATTTGGGAGGCTAAAAATAGCATGGATGAGTTTATTTTAAGTTTCTTCCGGGTTGGATGCGGAAGTGAGATGGATTATTGATTGGGATTAGTATTTGTACGACCAATGGGGCGACGACCTATGGGTCGTCCGAAATACCCCTGGAGGGACGAAGTCGCCGACGCCAAGGGCCTCAAAGCACTCAACGTGCACGATTGGGCGGAATTGGCACAGGACCGCAAAAAATGGCGAACTTTGACGTCGGAGACCCATTTTGGATCGCTGAGCCAGCGTAGTAAGTAAGTATTTGTACGTGATAAGGTTAGTTTCTCAATTCACTGTGTCAAACCTTTTTTATTTTAACTTAAAGAACTTAAAAAAATCCCACTATTATTATAACGTGAAAGTTTGTAGGTAAGTATGGATTGATGGATGGATGTTTGCTCGTCTTTCACGCAAAAACTACCGAATGGATTTTAATGAAACTTTACAATAATAATGATAGAATATAAATAATGTAGCTTATAGGTACATACATCAGAATACATAGGCTACAATTTATAGAAATATATTGTGTGGATTGTCCAAAATATGACGGTAGCTACCTCTACGCAAACGCAGTCATGGGCGGCCGCAAGTATTTCATATCTAGCTTTTAGACAAAGATCCACGCTTTGGCATGAATGGACCGGCTCGACCGGAGTGTTGATCTGTAGCATTACCATGAGTTTGAAATACTGTCCTGGCTATCGAAAACTATTGCTTTGTCTCTTTCATTGTGATGCATTTCAAAGAGATAAAGCAATAGTTTACGTTATGTCAGTTTAGATGTCAACTCATGGTAGCGCTACTGATCCTTGCGTGTCGAATATAAAACTATCCAAATCCGCACCTGGTATCAAACTTAAAAAGATTGTTTGCATCTTTAAAATTTTTAGGTCGCGAGCCCTTCCGAGCTCGTCGGCGTGTGTGTGACTATTTTAGTTGATAACTATATTGGATACTGCTGTGTGTGTGGAATTTTTGTAGCTCGGGTGAGTCTGGTGGAATGGGGAGTCTGGGATGTTTCTGCATAATTTTTGATAGTATCAAAGGTTTCTTGAAACGACTGCGGTTGGATCCTGGGTTGGATTGATGTGTACCTGAGTTAGTTATTCTAATTTCCAAGTCCTCTGCCAGAGTTGAGACGTTGGTGATGTTGTAGATCAGTGGTTCTTAACCTTTAAGTCATGAGGGACCATTTTACCAAAATTCTGTCGTGTCAGGGACCACACACTTCGGACTTGCGTCGCGGCGTCGTTTGCGTTGTGTTGACTCGACTCATCACGTCACGTCACTTGTTTATTACGATATCTTCGCGGACCACTTGGAATGCCTCCAGGGACCACCAGTGTCTGAAGACGAAAGTCTTTAATGCGTGTTTGTTGCCAGTGATGACATGGAGCTGAAACGTGGCCGCTTACAATGGGCTGCTTAATAAGGCTCAAAGTCACTTGGAGGGCAATTGGAAATGGCTATGCTCGGAATCTACTCATAATTTCTAACACGATCTACGTAATCGTGTTAGAAGAGAAATGATGAGATCCGCAGGAGGTCTAAGGTCGCAGACATAACCCAAAGGATTGCGTGGCTCAAGTGACAATGGGCAGGGCACATTGCAAGGAGAACATACGTCCGTTAGGGTGGTAAGGTCCTTGAGTAGAGGCCGTGTGCAGGAGGCCGCAGCCTTGGCAGGCATCCCACCAGGTGGACCGACGATCTAGTGAAGGTCGCGGGAGTCCCTTGGATGCGGGTGGCACAGGACCGATCTGTGTGGAGAACTCTGGGGGAGGCCTATGTCCAGCAGTGGACGTCTATTGGCTGAAATGATGAATGATAATGAAAAGTATGAGGATATGGATGAAAGAATGGAGCGGGAATGATTGGTTCTGAGGAAGACAACAAGTCTTACCGATCTATTAGCTTAGTGCCCTAGATTGTAGTATATTTTAGTTTCTCTGCCGCATCAAACGCGACTCCTCTAGAAGTTCTCAGTCCCAGTAAGATACAACCTAATTGAATAAACTTTTCCCGATTGTTCGATTCCCGGTCAAGTCAATTTAAAAACTACATTTTCTACGTTTTCTTGGGTCTGGAGTGTTCTAGGTTGACGTCCCCAGTTAATTATCGTCACCTGGTACTCATAGTACAGGGGTTGCCCTAGTTTGAGACCAGGTTGGTTGGTGTGATTGTTTGGCGCATTTCACTGATTTAGTCTATTATCAAATAATCTTATTAATCCTTGTAGTTGTGTAGTAGGTACCTTTATAAATAGTAATAGATTTCAGCGAACTCGGGATCGAATTCAATTCGTTTACAGCTCAAGGTCATCCACAATATAGGCCGTAGGTCAGATTGACCAACAAATTTCGATTATTGTGTTAATTAGAAGCGTCTGCGACTAATCGGGTCTTGTTTGAATTTTAAATATATTTACTTACGTGGACACAAAGTCATCGTGGACGGATTTGCATTTATAAATAAACTAGCGGCCGCCCGCGACTTCGTCCGCGTGGAAAAGTAACTTTTTACCCCACTTTTAACCCCTTACAACCCCTTTTTTCGCAATAAAAAGTAGCCTATGTCCTTTCTCAGGGTCTAGACCATCTGTATACCAAATTTCATTTAAATCCGTTCAGTAGTTTTGGCGTGAAAGAGTAACAGACAGACAGACAGACAGAGTTACTTTCGCATTTATAATATTAGTATGGATGAATGAGGTACCTAAGCAAACGCTGCACGTCTTTGATAAGTACAGAAACTAGTTGGGTTACTGCAACTGGCTTATTTCTTTAAGGGCCTCAGTTCACCATCTCTGAGTAAAGCTTCAAGTAATTTACTCCTCAATTTAAGTGGGTTTCGAGGAAACTGGCCCCTGATCCGCGGCCTAGTTAACAATTTTAATAATTTATTCAATACAAAGACCAAGGAGCCAATTTTCTTCGAACCCACTTTAATTGACAAGAAAATTACCTGGAACTTTACTCAGAGATGGTGAACGAGGCTCTAAGAGTAAGAAAACATTTATTGACAACAACACATTTACACAGACAAAAAGACAAAATAAAGAAACATAGAAGTTGCGGCCAACAAGGTTCAGCCTCAGCATGATGCTGCAGCCGCCGCGAGCAGCTGCTGCAGCGCTGGTTTCCAGGCTGGACCTTGGGTGACGCCTTAAAGTCGTAAGACCCAAAAAAAGTTAAAAAAACTAAAACCCAACTACGACAAAAAACGACGCTGAAAAAGTATAAACAAGCCTTCGTTGTCAATTTACAATAATGTCAAAATAAAATACTAAGTTCTGAAGTATGCAATATTCACTATGTAGAAATAAATTTTCATGTTTGGAAATCCGCAGTCACACGTTGTCAATGTGCTACGGTAGGGAGGTAGGTATATGGGTATATGTTTGTACATAGCCTGTCAAAATCATAACCCTCCTTTTGCTTTGCCGTAGTCGGGTAAAAAAACCTTTTAAAAGGCGTAAAACAATTCATTTTCCATTGTGTCTGCTATCTCGGCCTTACGACGTTAAAAAGTAAGATTCTAATCATAAGGACTCCTTAAAATATGCAAGGAATTTCACAAACAAGGGCAGAGATGACTCTATGCTTCTCGGAATTACGTTTTTCCTTACATCAGTAGTAAATAGCATGACTAGATTAACTAAGTGTCAGTATAACGAGTTACGATTGATGGTAGTCCTGGTGTACACGGAGGAAAAACAATTAACATTTTTTTATGATATAGAGAAGGCAAACGAGCAAGCGCGTTACCTGATGTTACATCAGCTATACCAGAAAAGAGTGCGGATGAAAATTGACGACCCGTTTAGCGCAATGGTTTGAGCGCCGGTTGAGACGTAAGGGTTGCGGGTTCGATTCCCGCACCGACACAAATGTTTGTTGATGAAACAAAAATTTGTGTTGGATCTGGGTGTTTGTGGTTCCTTCGTTGTTTCTGGTTTCCATACCACAAGGGAAAACCAGGACGTGTGATGTCGTCTCAATTTAAAAAAAAAAACAACCAATCACCGTGTAGAAGAAAACGAGTTCTAACAGTACGCCATCTAGCGGATTTTGCAGACGCAATAGCCCCTATTGACAATTAAGTATGTTCGTTCAATCACTTTGATATTTGATAAAAATGAAAGGCTTAGGAATTTTAGCCTTGGGAGAGCCACGCTTCAGCATAAGGCAAAACGGCCTCACAGAAGACCGAAGTGAGTGGGGATGCCGGAGGTCCAATTGGGTATTGAACGTGTCTATGGGCGGCTGCTAACCGTCAGGTGAACCGTCTGCTCGTCTGCCATCAATCAAATAAACAAAAATGAAATGTTGTCGATTGCGACCAAATATCAGCGCTCGACTTAACAACAGTACTATGCCATTCTGATGACTTACCTAGTTCGTTCGTTTTGAACCTCTAAAATGCTCCGTTCACCCATCATATACCCACCTTAACGTTGGGCTGGGGAATACCATCCCTACCACGGCCTACGCACACTCGTGACACACTTTCGCCGCGGTCCGCGTTCGACGACGTGCGAAATTTGAATGGCTGACTACGGTTAGTGTTGTTGGTTGAATTTCGATAGCCTGAGGTGTAGATATACTCTGATTCATAATCATGTAAAGTAAACTGACAGATGAAAATGACAAGTTTCTATGCATTTTGACATTTTGCTTGTGTCAAATTGAGTGATAATGTATGGGGATGACACATTGACATCTGTCAGTTTACTTTACATGATTATGAATTAGAATATAGATGTGCAATGAAAATAAATGAAACTGAATAAAAAAGTGTGTAACATAATGAAAATGAATGAAAATAGTTTAATAATTAAGGTTCATATTAATTTTTAAAATGTTAAAGATGGTTTCGGAATGTAATTTATTTTGTTTAGGTATTTTTCTGTCGAAAAGACATCAGCATGAAACTCAGCAGTAGCTCTTTTCAAGGACCTTTCGACCCCAACGGCCGTCTGTTCTCCTCGCAATGTGCCACGCAATTGTACAGGCTATATTTCTTCTTGAGCCACGCAATTCTTCGGGCTATGTCTGCGACCTTAGATCTCCTGCCGATCTCATAATTTCTGACACGATCACGCAAGGAGAATAAAACTACTAAAAACCATTTTGCACACATACACGTACAGAAATTTCAGAAAGGTCGTAATTTTTTTACGTACCCTTTTATCGTAAATCTACCTCTAAAAGATTAGAGCAGAGAAATAGTGAGTTCGCTTTTTCTCTATCGATAACTTGACAGCACTATTCTAATCCTACTCTATCCGTTTTGATTTCTAATGCGAAGTTATGGTTATTGTTACATTTTGGATCCGTTTTTTCAGATCTTTGTGCTTGAGAATCTACTTCCCATTGTTTAGAAATGGCCTATTAAAATATAAGATTTTTAAGATTTTGTTTTTGCCAAAATTATAGTAGCCATTGTGACGTAGCGAGAAAACAAAAGAACGATATAATTAAACAGATCTATTCATCCACGTTTTAAAATTTTGCAAGTCCTAAATATTATAAGGTACTTTGATATTCTTCTACAGAACCGTTTCAGGTAACGGATAAAAATGACATTGATCCTATGGAATATTTTAAATAGAAATGATTTTAAATATAATTATTTTGAATAGATTATTAGTATCTAGTTATTTAAATATTAATTATAGAATGCACTAAATTGTGTATAAAGATTAACAAACAATCAGAATATTACCCTTTACGTGATACGCGCTGAAATTAGAAAAAAAACGTATCTATCTACTTATCTACCAATATTATTAGATACTTACAATGTTTAAACTTACTGCTAGGCTAAGTATTGTAAGTATCTACATAAGTTAGCATTTAAGTGTTCCTGTAAATTAAAAAATGGCCTCAGGTAACCACAAACATACTACTAAATGAAAAATAGAGATGAATTTCACAACAATAATAACACAATTATTGTAATTAAAAAATACTTCTATATACCTAAACACATATTAATATTATTATTCCCATTGCTCACGTCCAACGAAGTACCAGGCAAGCATAACCGCTTGGTAGGTTCTATTGATGATTTTAGCACAAAGCTCGGCCTCAGCGAAAGTGAGAGTGGGTCGATTGCGCAACACCACTCGACTCTGCCGCCCTAGTACTTCCAACGATCTTTGCTATAATATTATTCTTATTCCGTACAGTTTAAGATCTATTTTGCTTAGTTATGTTGGGGTTTCCGTTGAATACCGGCTTTTTGTCACAAATAACTTTTTGTTTCATGAACACGATTGTCTTTAAATGAAATTATCTTCAATTTTGTAATAGCTTTACTTTTCGTTTGTTTCAAAGGAGTTTCAAGTTCCAAGTACAGTCGCCGGCAATAAAATTAAAACACCGGAGTTCTTATGCTAGGAGTATTAAGGTTTATATTTGAATGATATTGTAGTATCCTTAATGCATGTGACTGTACATACTATAATTTTTTTTATTACTTTGTATTACTATTTTCCATGCATTTATTTGTTTTCAATGACAGCTACTCGACATTCATACATTGTAACTGACAATTTAATGACTATCAAATAAATTAATCAACCACTTGTGGGTGTATTTTGATTTGTCTCCAATATTTACAAAAACACGTTATGTGCGTGTGGGCATAACGATTTTAGACAAAAACTATAGAGCTGAGTATTGCTAAACTTAAGTCAGCTAGTTTTAAGTATGGTGACATTTAAAGTTGGTGTTGGTGGGATCGGTAACTTAGTGGATAAGAACTGAGCTTGCGTCTATCAAACAGGAGATGCAGGTCAATTTAGGTGGCAAATGAGCAGGCGGATCATCTGATGGTAAGCAATGGGGGCTACCGCGTGTGGAAAATCCATTAGATGGCGTGCGTGTAGACTGGAGGTCCAACTTCCACGTCATTGGTCGTTTAGTGACATTTTGACATCTCATCAAAAATAACCATTCACCGTGTAGTTGGACCTCAGTCTACGCCATCTAACGGATTTCCCACACGCGGTAGCCCCCATTGCCTCCACACATGGACACCTGCAACACCAGTGGAGTCATAAGCACGGTACAAAATTTAATCACCTTCCACCCGGACTAGGCCCCTGGTACCTTCACTCACTCAGCTGCATGCACAGGTGCTGCTTCACTCCGGTTTTCAGTAAGGTAGTGGTATCACTCCTGCCGAGCCGGGCAATTTATGCCGAAGTGTGGCTTTCCCACAATTAATAAATACGAGCATGGAATGTTATTATCCACTGAACTTCGTTCATTTCAATACATTGCAAATCAATTGCAATAAATCAAGTTTTCTCTGGAGTGGACTGGATGAAAATAGACGAAGATCTAAAGCAGTGGCGTGCATTAGGGGAGACCTATGTCCAGCAGTGGACGAGTGTGGGTTGTTGATGATGAAATGATGTGAACCCCAACTCCGCCTGATGGTTAAGCGGCCGTGCGATCCAAACGAGATTGACAGGCACAAAAGAACTGACAAAGTGTCCACTGTCCATTGAGTCTGTCACTCTCACCCTGAAGGCCTGCTGAGATGCCAATTTACGCCTCGCTAAAAAAAACCAAGGATTGTAAGAAGGAGGAAACACTTGAACTGGAAGGGCATTTCATGACTTGATGGTTCGGGGCAGGAACGAGGAGCTAAACCTTTTGATGCCCGCCGGCATTGTCTGAATGGTATGCGGTTGGCAACGCTGTCCAGCACGTGTTGTTCGGGAATGGAAAGGGGAGGATGGGATTATTTGAAGATGGGATCAGGCTGGTACGGCACGGCGACTCATGAACCATCACCAACGTTCCACAGTGAGCGGTGGTAGTCTACTGAAGATGAACTATCAAGAACGTTTCACCGCGAGCGGTGGTAGCCTGCTGAAGATGATCTATCAAGAACGTTTCACAGCGAGCGGTTGTAGTCTGCTGAAGATGAACTATCAAGAACGTTTCACAGCGAGCGGTGGTAGTCTGCTGAAGATGAACTATCAAGAACGTTTCACAGTGCGCGGTGGTAGTCTGCTGAAGACGAACTATCAAGAACGTTTCACAGTGAGCGGTGGTGGCCTGCTGAAGATGAACTATCAAGAACGTTTCACAGTGAGCGGTGGTAGCCTGCTGAAGATGAACTATCAAGAACGTTTCACAGTGAGCGGTGGTAGTCTGCTGAAGATGAACTATCAAGAACGTTTCACAGTGAGCGGTGGTAGCCTGCTGAAGATGAACTATCAAGAACGTTTCACAGTGAGCGGTGGTGGCCTGCTGAGGATGAACCATCAACATCGTTCCACAGGGAGCGGTGGTAGCCTGCTGAGGATGGTGCAGCATCAGGCTGGTACGGCACGGTGACTCATGAACCATCACCAACGTTCCACAGGGAGCGGTGGCAGCCTGCTGAGGATGGTGCAGCATCAGGCTGGTACGGCACGGTGACTCATGAACCATCACCAACGTTCCACAGGGAGCGGTGGCAGCCTGAGGACGGTGCAGCATCAGGCTGGTACGGCACGGTGACTCATAAACCATCACCAACGTTCCACAGGGAGCGGTGGCAGCCTGCTGAGGATGGTGCAGCATCACGCTGGTACGGCACGGTGACTCATGAACCATCACCAACGTTCCACAGTGAGCAATGGTAGCCTGCTGAAGATGAACTATCAAGAACGTTTCACAGCGAGCGGTGGTAGTCTGCTGAAGATCAACTATCAAGAACGTTTCACAGCGAGCGGTGGTAGTCTGCTGAAGATCAACTATCAAGAACGTTTCACAGCGAGCGGTGGTAGTCTGCTGAAGATGAACTATCAAGAACGTTTCACAGTGAGCGGTGGTAGCCTGCTGAAGATGAACTATCAAGAACGTTTCACAGTGCGCGGTGGTAGTCTGCTGAAGATGAACTATCAAGAATGTTTCACAGTGAGCGGTGGTAGCCTGCTGAAGATGAACTATCAAGAACGTTTCACAGTGAGCGGTGGTAGCCTGCTGAAGATGAACTATCAAGAACGTTTCACAGTGAGCAATGGTTGCCTGCTGAGGATGAACCATCAACATCCTGCCACAGTGAGCAATGGTAGCCTGCTGAGGATGAACCATCAACATCGTGCCACAGTGAGCAATGGTAGCCTGCTGAGGATGAACCATCAACATCGTGCCTTAGTGAGCAATGGTAGCCTGCTGAGGATGAACCATCAACATCCTGCCACAGTGAGCAATGGTAGCCTGCTGAAGATGAACCATCAACATCGTGCCACAGTGAGCAATGGTGGCCTGCTGAGGATGAACCATCAACATCGTGCCACAGTGAGCAATGGTAGCCTGCTGGAGGATGACCACACATCGTGCCACAGTGAGCAATGGTAGCCTGCTGAGGATGAACCATCAACATCGTGCCACAGTGAGCAATGGTAGCCTGCCTGAGGACGGTGCAGCATCAGGCTGGTACGGCACGGTGACTGGGTTACCGTGGCGCGTTGCGTCACTGCCCACTTTCTGTGCTGTCGCTCGCCTACTTACCCACTCACTGAGACATGGCGCCGTCGTGAATTGGTCGTTGAGACTTTTAAGTAAGTAAACTTGAAATGCATAGGTCCATCACTTAGATAGTCGACAGTCTTTAACTGTGCGTTTCTCAAGAAATTTTCTTTGAGTTATATTAATGCATCTTCTAACCCGCTCTTACTCTTATAGGAATGTAATATCAAGCATCGTTGAGTATCCAATTCTATAAATATTGTTTTTAATAAACCGGGACTTAAGATGTGTATTACTCCAAAATTATAATATTATTCTACTTTTACATTCCCCAAAGTGCAGACTTGGGGATGATTAGAGTTAAGGGAGGGAGCTATCTTAATGTAATGTGACTTGCAATAAACTATTTGAATTGAATTGAATTGTGGTAATAGTAGCTAACATAGTAATAACAACAAGTTATGCTACTACGTGTCAGAAATTATGAGATCCGCAGGAGATCTAAGGTCACGGACATAGCCCAAAGAATTGCGTGGCTGAAGTGGCAATGGGCAGGGCACATTGCGAGGAGAACAGACGGCCGTTGTGGTGGAAAGATCCTTGAGTGGAGGCCAAGTGCAGGAGGCCGCAGCCGTGGCAGGCCTCCCACCAGGTGGACCAACGATCTGGTGAAGGTCGCGGGAGTCCATTGGATGCGGGTGGCACAGGACCGATCTGTGTGGAGAACTTTGGGGGAGGCCTATGTCCAGTAGTGGGGGCATAGAGAGTGCACTTGGTGCACACACTTGTTCACTTATGTCCTGCGTCGATGGCTGATCATTAAAATTGGCCGTTATAGTAGAAATATACGGTTACAAGAAGATAATGATTTCATTGCATGCATTTTTATTTCATGGCATGTCATTTAAATTCAAATTCATATGTTTTATTGCATTACATGTGGTAGTTATATAAGATACTACAAGCATCACATGCACCCTGTAAGGGCTAAGCAACTTAAATAAATAAATGTTATTGCAATAGACTTGCAATATATTTTTTTTATGTGATAGATAGCAGACGAGCAGGCGGATCAACTGATGGTAAGCAATTGCCGCCTCCCATGAACACATCGATACCTTAAATCTCAAAGGGCGTAATCACCATTTTGGCCAAAATGACTTTTGAATGCTATCTTACTTCCATTTTTTTTCTCTATCGATCTGTATTATCAAAGTTTTAAAATTCGCAAAAAAGTGGTGATTACAGCCCACGTGTTACCGTCGATAAAACAAGTTTTTTTAGTCGTAAATACCTTTAAAAATTCATTATTAAGGTGTTCGGTCGATACACCAGTTAAAATTATAATGATGTGAAAAATACTGACTATCGAATGAGGCGTATAGGACAGATAATGTGTAACAGTGGCGTTTACGACTCGAGTTACTTTAAGAATTAAACAAAATAAATAACTGTAGGAGGTATTGGCATAGGAGTATGCGGTCCTAGCTTCGGCCGCCGCTTTTGCTGCTGGCGTCCGCTGCCTCGTTCCCATCTATAACCGATATGAGCCTTGACCCAGCAGAATTGGATGGATTTTTGCTTGCATTTAATAGCATGAAACGTAATTTTTGGATGGAGCACGCCATTGGGTTGGTATTGCTTCCTGCCCTTGATAGCATATAAGGCGGACATGCTATCGCACAAAAGAGTCACAGCTTGGCATCTATCGTTTAACGCCTTTTTGCATGCTTGTTCGATGGCAAATAATTCTGCTTGGAATACCGAGCAAGCTGGGTGCAGACGGAATTTACGGGTTGTGTGATTCTGATTCCGTTCAGGATGGAAAGCGATAAAGGCTGCTGTACTCGTAGAAGACTTATTAAAATTTAAGCTCTAAGTAAAAGTCCTGTCGATTATTGTTTATACTAATTTAAAAACAAAACAAAATTATAGAAATCAATAACTTTCGTTTGAATTATATTTATTTCAATTATACAAACGCAATCATTTTAGTTTGAAACTAAAATGATTGCGTTTGTATAATTGAAATAATAAAATCGTTTTCATTTCTGTACTTGCCATAAATTTTGTAATAAGGAAACTACCCGTAATTTGTCCTCTTAATTTGTATCTTCCTCATAGTGTTTTACTTATAAAAAACCGAAAATAGCTTTTTAAAATGCATTTTTCTATAAGTTAACTAGGCATAGAGCAGAATAGCCTTTTTTTCAAGTCGTAAACGCCATTATACCATAACTTATTGCAAAACTGCCTTTTTTTTAGGTCGTAAAGGCCAAGTTTGTCAATATTTTTGGCGTAATCACAATCAGTTTGGCAAACATTGGTTGTATTTTGAATACATATAACTGTGTTGATAAAGCTCGTCGATACTCGATAATTAATCCATTTATTTTATGGCATTGAGGGGGGGGAGACGCCGAACAGTTGCGCGGCATCTCCCTCAACTTCAGCGAGGAGGCCAGTCGGCAGCCGGTGCGGGGGCACCGGTGCCGACATTGCACTGGCCTCTTCTGCAGCCCGGTAGGGACGGCTCGGTGCTCCCGGCCGCCCCTATCACTCCCCCCACTCCATCGGGGGGGAGTAGTGTCGGGCCCGCACTGTAAGCGGGCTCACGCCTGGGGAGGGACGCGAAGGGAGGCTTCTTAGCCAGTTTCTCGTGTCCCCTCCCCACTCCGGCGTATGACGGGAGCACCCCTGGGGTTTTAGTCGGTAGGCCCCGCGTGTCAGGCGGGGGAGTCCGACATAACCCGTCCGCCCCCCGGTGGACGGGTATGCGTAAGGCATTTCCCCAGGGTGATCAAAAAAAAAAAAAAAAAAGGTATCTTGATGTAATGTGACTTGCAATAAACTATTTGAATTGAATTGTGGTAATAGTAGGTAACATAGTAATAACAGCAAGTTATGCTACTACGTGTCAGAAATGATGAGATCCGCAGGAGATCTAAGGTCACGGACATAGCCCAAAGAATTGCGTGGCTGAAGTGGCAATGGGCAGGGCACATTGCGAGGAGAACAGACGGCCGTTGGGTGAAAGGTCCTTGAGTGAAGGCCACGTGCAGGAGGCCGCAGCCGTGGCAGGCCTCCCACCAGGTGGACCAACGATCTAGTGAAGGTCGCGGGAGTCCATTGGATGCGGGTGGCACAGGACCGATCTGTGTGGAGAACTTTGGGGGAGGCCTATGTCCAGCAGTGGGGGTATAGAGAGTGCACTTGGTGTCACACACTTGTTCACTTATGACCTGCGTCGATCATTAAAATTGGCCGTTATAGTTAAAATATACTTACAAGAGGATAATGATTTCATTGCATGCATTTTTATTTCATGGCATGTCACTTAAATGCAAATTCATATGTTTCATTGCATTATATGTGGTAGTTATATGAGATACTACAAGCACATGGACCCTGTAAGGGCAAAGCAACTTAAATGTAAATAAATAAATGTTATTGCAATAGACTTGCAATAAACTATTTTAATTGCAAATTTGTGTCATTTTCTTACACGGGCCAACATCCATCGCCGTGACAACAGACCGCTTGAAATTCATTGCATCACACCGCAGTCGGCCGCTCACCGCACCCCCCACTCCGGAGAGGGGGGAGTACCTGCTAGACGGTTTAGGAAATAGCAAGCCTGTCTCGAGGTGTATTCCATTACGCTCCCACTCGCATGATCCCAGGGGTCATAGAGAACTGATCAACACTGATTCTATAATTATATAATATACTTACTTAATCGCTACTATGATGGGATTAGGCTTAATCACCACGCTTGCCTAATGCGGATTGGTGATCACAAACCCGAGCTATGTTTGAAAAATTCGAAACATACTTTTGCTCGACCCGGGAATCGAACCCGGGACCCCGAGATCACGGCCCGGTACTTAAACCACTAGACCAACGGGGCGTTAATACTTGATTTCTATGATGGAGGCCTTTGGCCTGCAGTGGGACAGTATATAGGCTGATACTTTTTTTTACTTACTTTATAGATATTAATAAATTCACACAACATCCCATACATGTTGACCTGACTCCGTACTAAGTTGCTCTAGCACTTGTGTTACAGATATCAGACAACAGAGGATCACAAATATAATACACTAGTGGCCCGCCCTCACTTCGCTTCGGGACAGTAATTCAGAAATGAACCAATAGATGGCGCTGTGCTCAATTACATCGTGCAAGCGTTTCGTGTTTTCAGTTTACCTATAAGCCTTGTCGTTGTCTATAGAAGTTATCTCTTTATAAATAGTATAGAAGATAAATAAAATATAAGGTAAAATCCTTGAGGGTGACCGCGACTCGGTAAGCGTAGTGTTGGACGCCCTGCGACAAGATGGGATGATGACATTCGAAGGCTGGCTGGTAGTGGCTGGATGAGAGTGGCCGAAAATCGGGAGCGGTGGCGTGCATTAGGGGAGACCTATGTCCAGCAATGGACGAGTGTGGGTTGCTGATGATGATGATGAAAATATAATAAATAATATAACACTTAAATACATACATAACACTCAGACACTGAACAAACACAATTTTATTAGTGTTCCATGAAAGTTTAAAAAAGTTATATTATTGATGGAAAAAGCCTTCCTTATTACCTTTATACTCGGTATTTTTTTAAGAATCGGTTATATATTTCGGAGGAATATTGGATTTAAGGACTAACACGAAAGTAAGATCTCAAATTAAATAAATAATAATAAATAAATTGAGACAACATCACATACATTGTCCTGGTCCCAAACTAAGGTTTTTCCTTGTACTATGGAAACCAGAAACAACGAAGGAACTACAAACACCGACCCAAGACAAATATCTGTTTCATCAACAAACATTTGTCTTGATGCGGGAATCGAACCCGCGACCCTTGCGTCTCAACCGGCGCTCAAACCACTACGCCAAATGGGTCTTCTCTTCTTCTTAATTATGACTCGTCCTTTCATCAGTAACTGATCAGTGACTAAAGATGACTGGCCGGATGGCGCATTTGGTGGCGACCCTGCCTCATACCACTACGCCAAAGGTCGTGGGTTCGAACATTGATGTTTTAAAAGATCTCAACTCAAACTTTCGATTTGCCCACACGTGCACTCGACGCGTCGTTTCGCGCGCGCCGACGCATGCGTAATTTGATATTATGTCACTGCGCAAGCGGTCTAGTGGTTTTAGTAAGCGAATAAAAGTAAATAACTATGCTTAGCGTTGTTGTATGAAGAAGCCTTGTTTCTACAGGTAAGTTAGCATTTATTGATCACAGAAAATAAATACATTACAACAAGTGATGAACTACTTTAATAGCGCACGGCAGTGGCGCAATGTTGTGCCATATTGGTAACAGATTTTAATTGTGGGAGAGCCATGCTTCGGCATGAATGGGCCGGCTCGACCAAAGTGATACCACTACCTCACAGAAAACCGGCGTGAAGCAGCTCCTGTGCTGTGTTTCGCCGAGTGAGTGAGGGTACCGGAGGCCCATCGGGGGGAAGGGGATAAAAGGTTAGCAGCGCACTTGTGACATTCACTGGTGTTGCATGTGTCCATGGGCGGCGGCAATTGCTTACCATCAGGTGATCCGCCTGCTCGTCTGCTACCTATCACATAAAAAAAAAAGATTCGATTCCCGGTTGGGTTAGGTAAAAAAGGGTAAAAAATCACTACCAATTACAACCGTGGGAGAACCACGCTGTGGCAGGAATGGGCCGGCTTAACTGGAGTAATACCACGGCCTCATGAAGACCGGTGTGAAGCAGCGCCTGCGCTGTGTTTCGCCGAGTGAGTGAGGGTATAAAGGGGGTTAAAGGTTGGCAGCGCACTTGTGACTGTACTGTTGTTGCAGGTGTCTATGAGCGGCGGTAATAGCTTACCATCAGGTGTTGCTCCGTCCGTCTGCTCGTCTGCCACCTATCACATAAAAAATTACGGCTTCTGGCTAGTCAATGCTGAACGTAATCGCTTACCATCAGGTGATCCGTCTGCTCGTCTGCCACCACTCATATAAAAAACATAACGCCATCGGGCTAGTCAATGATGAATGTAAAAATATCTGTTCACATAGATAGATATTTATTTATTATTATTTATTTATTTGCAATACATATGACTACAGGTAACAGAAGATAGCCTAGAGAACATATGCGCCTGGAAGGCATTGCAATTTGGAATAGAGAGGGGCAGATATTTAAAATCTATACTAAATTTAATTTACTTGAGTTTTGTATAATAAATTATACTTCTAACTATCATAAAAATGTGTGATAAATTTTACAATATTTATATATAGATAGATAGAGAGATTTATTGTACAAACATCACAACTCCTGGGCACATGTGGGCTTGTATTGTAAACAAAGGTGATGTGGCTGACATGTCTCCCAATCACCTAACACGTGATGCATTCTATTTCTTATCTAAGATTTTCAATAAAACGTTTTCTCAATCTCACCCTTAGTTAAGATTGCGCACGCGCATCCGTGCTTGATCGACACTTTATCGATCGATCGTTGATCTGAGTCCGTTCGTGCCGATAAGGATGGGTGACCGCTCTGCCGTCCGCACGTGACGAAACGTGTAGGCCGGTTGTTTTTGAAATATTTTGATTTCAAAATTGATAAAAATTATGGAAAATTTCCTTATCCGATTCTTACTTTTTCTTCTCATTTATCTAAACCTAAAGCATTTTTTTGTATCCCACAAATATTATAAACATGGCCTCGATGGTGCAGTGGCTAAGATCTGTAATATGTTGTGCAATAAAGAGTATCTATCTATACTCTGATTCATAATCATGTAAAGTAAACTGACAAATGTCAATGTGTCATCCCCATACATTATCACTCAATTTGACACATGCTAAATGTCAAAATGCATAGAAACTTGTCATTGACATCTGTCAGTTTACAATTACATGATTATAAATCAGAGTATAACTATGTAAGATGTTCACCCGAAGCACAGAATACATAATAGTATGCCTGAAGTGCGACCTTTCGCATTCCCAGTCAAGTCAATTTGGGAAACTACATTTCCCAAGATTTCTTTACATTTTAACATATGTATGTTGTATGTAGTTCTAAATATGTATTTAGGACTCATATTTCCTTGTTTATATATTGCATCACCTATACCTCTTCTATTGATCAAAGGTTCTTTGTCCAAAGGTTGTTTGGTAGATAGATAGATAGATACTCTTTATTGCACAACACATTACAGAACTTAATGCTAATAGTAATTTACAATACAATATCGGCGGCCTTATCGCTAATAGCGATCTCTTGCAGACAAACTTTGGGTAGAGGAATAATGCAGCGAAATAACAAGGGGTAAGGCAGTGCAGATCAAGGGGTAAGGTAGAAATCGCTTCAAGTAATAAGACCACCGAAATTGTACATTGAATTTCTGTAATATATTTTTTTATGTGCAGACGAGCAGGCGGATCAGTTCATAGTAAGCGATTACCGCCGCCCATAAACACATGCAACACCAGTATAGAGGTAGTCACCAGTGCGCTGCCAACTTTTAACCCCCTTTCCCCCAATTGGGCTTCCGGTACCCTCACTCACGCAGCGGAACACAGCGCTTGCATTGCTTTACGCCGGTTTTCTGTGAGAACATGAATATCAACTCCGGCGGGTGATCACAAACCCGAACAATACCTATTATAAAATAAACGTTGTCGAAACATACATTTTGATCGACCCGGGAATCGAACCCAGGACCCCGAAATCACTAGACCAAACGGGGCGTCACTTAATGAATGAGTCAGTTCATTCATTAATGAATATTAATTTTAAAATGTTCACCATAATAAAGGATGTTTAATGATAAATAGGTACCTAATTATTCGATCTATAGCCGTTAATTAATAATTTAATGATTTTTGTAACAATCACATCCTAGAGGTAATAAAGTTGTAACTGTTAACAGGATTAAAAATATTAATCACGTAGTATTTTAAAATAAAAGATTCATAATAAATTCCAAAGATAACACTTCGCAAGCTCAGCGACCTGAAAAAGATAAAGTAAAGTATCAGCCTATACTGTCCCACTGCAGGGCAAAGGCCTCCATCATAGAAATAAAGTCATCGCTACTATGATAATCACCACGCTTAAATAATTGCACAATATTATGTTATTAAATGATTCCTATTCTAACAATAACAGAAATAAATACACCCGAATCCCAAATTAAACCCCCAAAAAATAAAAGTAGACGAACGAGGAAAACGTCCTCCGCTGAAAACTGCAGCGCCGAAAAAAGTCCGTCGCACGGAAAAAACACGCGCCCCGGCCCCACAACTTTAGTAAGTTCAGTTTCCTTCCGGGCAACCTTGCCGCGCGGCGCCCGCGCCGCAGTCAGCGCCCAGCCGTCGCCGCGCACACACGCGCCACGCGAGTGCCGTGAAGTGAACTTGTGTCGACTTTGTGCTTTGAAGTGGAGACTAGGGCTACCGGCGCCGCTGGGCCCCCCATCGGCCCGAGCGGCGGTATGGAGTCCCCGCAGATGTACGACGCGGCCGCCGCGCCGCCGCCACCACCCCAACCAGACCTCAAGAAAACAGTCGAAGAAAAACGCACCCCTTTCCCACCCCCGGACTTAGACGACCTCAATGGACAGGAAATCAGCCTCGATCTACAACACCTCATCGAGGACCAGTTCCGAGGGGAGGAGACCATGGCGCTGTTCCAGGAAATCCTCCCCGGTGGACGCTCGCCTCAGCCGCGACCTAATTACGCTAGAACCACGCTAGCGTATATGCCGCAGCCGGTGCACTCTGGAGCCTCGTACGCCGCCCCTGTCCAGCCTAACTCGGGACACGAACAAGCACCACCTATAAAGGAGGAGCCTCCTGAACCCCATGACTTTAGGAGATCAGTCACATGTGCTCAATATACAGGTCAATACAACCCTCAACCGCCTGTTGGAGTGAGCGGGCCTTACGGTGGAGGATTCACACCTTTGCCACCACTGGGGGCTCCGCTCCTACCTCCACTATTGAAGCACAAGCCGGCACCGGCTAGGCGCTCCTCAGGAAAGATGATAGATAAAGGCACAGATGAGTACAGAAGGCGTCGTGAGCGCAATAACATAGCAGTGCGAAAGTCCCGCGAGAAGGCAAAAGTTCGTTCTAGGGAAGTTGAAGAAAAGGTGAAGTCGTTGTTGAGGGAGAAGGATGCGTTGCTGAAGAGGCTAGAGGCGGTGTCGGGGGAGTTGAGCCTCCACAAACAAATGTACGTGCATCTGATCAACTTGAATCACCCGGAGATAACGGAGTTGTGTCGATCGATGTTGCAGCTCGGCGCCCCTCATGCGCAAGACCATACGCTCTGACCATAGGTGAGTGAATTGTGTACATGTCGTAAAATTGTGTTAAAGAATTTATGGGTCTTACGCAATTGAAGCGTGCATTGGAAAAGTAACACTTTGACAGTGCTTGAAGCATTCAAATGGTGTGTTCGTTTGTGTGATGGAAATGAGTAAAAGTTAAGTACGTTTCGAGTGTTAGATTGTTGAGTAAAAGATAAGTTTAGTGGATGTTGACACAAAAATAAAAGTGAGCTATGTAAATGAGGTTTGAAAAAGTTTTTGCAGATTATGCATTAGAAAATTCAGCAACGCTATTGAAATTTATGATGACTCAGTGACTTGTTGTTAACCGGTTACGAAGTATTGGGGACAAAATATAAAAAATATTTGTGACGGTGAAATAAATTACTGCGTGCAAATTTTCGTTACTTTATGTTTCTATTAAGTAGATCTGCATCATAGTGACAAATTACAGGATAGCCTGGACTGTAATTAATTAG
This sequence comes from Cnaphalocrocis medinalis, assembly GCA_014851415.1. Taxonomy (NCBI): domain Eukaryota; kingdom Metazoa; phylum Arthropoda; class Insecta; order Lepidoptera; family Crambidae; genus Cnaphalocrocis; species Cnaphalocrocis medinalis. The sequence goes on from CM026297.1 coordinate 10,793,614, forward strand.
TTGTCACAGTTAAATACGGATTATCTATGATTCAGTAATGCTTAGGTTAATGTTTTCGTAAGGAATTTGCAAAAAAAGTTAATATACCTACTTAATGATGTAATTTTTTTGATACTGAGATTTTGAGTAATGATCATTGCGTAGAAAGGACACTGTTACTTAAATCTATTGTTTCTTCTACCTGTGATTAGCACGTGCAACTAAATTACCTACTTATAAAAGAATGTTATTACTTAGGTAGCAACTTTTCTGATGATTGAATCATTAAGTGCGCCAAAGAAATTATTGTTTAATTTGCATTTATTTCTAAAAGGGTTTTACCTACTGTAAAATATAAAATGATGTAGTTTAATAAAATTGCTTCAATAATAAGGTTAACCTTATTTTTATCCAAATGTTATCGTCACTTTGTAATATTATTTTTTAAATTATAGTCTTTAAAAACAAACACGATAAGCTACACTTTTGACTTCGTAAATATTAAAATTTATTTTGAAACCTCATTTTGTGTTGATTTTTGTGTGCAGTGGCGCATTTTTTGTTGTTACACCCGCCAATTATTGTTTTTTTAGTTTTTTGTAATGTAATAAATCAATTTTGTTTGACAAATGTTTAATCTCAATACGAGCAAAGTTATACGTGCCAGTTTAAATCCCGAAAGAAACCGTTCATAGTATTTTTATTTTACTAATCTTCATAACTTTGCTTGGACTGTGTTTACAGGTATAGTTGTCATGTTAATTTTGTTTGTATAGTATTTGTCGATGTAACAGTGACATACAATATACGCTAAAATCAGTTATTGGCAGGTTTTGTTTAGAATGTCCTCAATGATTCTCTATTAGGAAAAACGTTGGCATTAATTCTAACATTAACTATTTCAAGATTTTCTGATGTTTGATGATTCTTGACCTTTCCTATAGTTAGGTTCTTGATTGTTCCTACAAAGTCACGTGCAGCTTTCATCACGTGTCTCACATCGGATGTTATTAGCATTTTATGTAACATTATTGTTATAATAACTAATATGACTCAACACACGTGAACGATTAGTATTGCGTGGGAGAAAAAACTGCAAACAATTTTTTTTAACTCATTTAAGAGTTTTACTTCTTCCAGATTCAAATTGAACTTGACTGAATTATTTTAGGCTTGCTACTTACAGCTAGTCAATCAAAAAGAGGGTATAGTCGACGAAGTATATTGTGGCGATAATCGCTTGAACTTGCAGTCTTAAGTTGTTAAGCTATCCTTAGCTTATCACGAGGCGAGTGCAAGCAATTATCACATTTCAAGAAAATTTCAAAACTCACGCTAAAAGCTGATTTTATGTTCAGCTCTTACATAAGTTTTATTTTTGAGATTGGGGAAAAATTGCATACCAATTTTGTTGCAAATATAGCTATTTAGTCCTGGGTTGTATATGTTTTGTAAAATAGAATAGCCTACTTATTTTAAAAACATCATAAACCTCACTCAAACATTTCTTCTCAAAGGATAACCCTCAGTTAAACTGAGTCATTAAATTCCAAGAATTCCTAGTCATTACAGTTTATTTCCTAGCAAGGTATGCTATGAACTGGTTTGCTATAGATATTTAGACCTTTTGGTGTCATTACATAGCATTGTTGAAAATCTTTTAATGTCAGTCAAGTAATGAATTGTCTAATTTTGTTCTGTTTAGTTTTGCTATATGTTATTTCGAAAGCATACTTTGATAGGGATTTGTTTTAGTATCGTTATTTTTGTTCGTTAATAGTATTTGAACTCAAAACTTTTGATCGATGTATCATGATTTTTGTCAGCATTTCATTAAAAATATCACTGCACTGCAGGTTGGTCAGACAATTTTAAATTGATTGATAACCTACACACTACTAGACTACTAAGTAATTAGACCTAGAAAACCGCACATCACATCACACACACATCATTACAAACATAACACTTTTTTACAAAAATTGCTACACAAAAAGTAGACTTAATAATTATTGTACCCTGAATTGAGTGAAGAAAAGAGACGAGCATGAGAGACACGATATAACCTATAATGAAACGAGATATTTATGTCAGCCGGAGCCAACTTTCTGCTGTTAAATTTTGTAGCTAAACTGTTGAAATGCCGACTATCTACTCTATAGGATCATTTTGATGAATGAAATAATGATATTCAATTTTTAAATAATATTTTCAAACATAATAATGATTATTTTAACCATAAGATCAGTTTCCACGGATGTCACATACAAAATCTTCAAGAAAACAAACCAACGTGACCTGAAGCACGAACTAAAAGATACACGTTGTGTCAACAACTCCTTATTGCAACGGGATAGGGTTCAGAATCGACTGCGATGCGCACGGGCATATATACTGTCACTTTCGCAGAGCGCATGCGTGAGGACTGAGGATTAATTCTGAATACAGTATCGTAGCTGTAGGCGACTAAGTACAGCTTGGTGACTAACTAATTGCTATCAAATCTTGAGATCTACGTTTCACCTACTTTAAGTAAGCGATTAAAATTAAGTCAGTTGGTACCAGAGCTTTGTAAAATGACAATCGGGATTTTGAACTCACAGCAGATTTAATAGAAATTCACATTTTAAACTAGGGCGTTCCTTTTACTATGCTTAAAAAATGACAATAGCTAATACTCACCGTGCAAAATTATCGATCTTAAAAAAGAGTTGAATCAATAACAACTTAAATCAGACTATCTACACTCATTTTGAAATGTTAATTTACAATGAATTTTGAAATTATTGCTAATAATACTGGTTGTTTTATCATATTCATCAAAATGTTTACAGCTAAAACTATGTCAAACGCTTTGCAAATTGCAAATCAAAAACCAGAAATTTGTCAGCGCTTACAATTAAAGCAAAGATCTGTCCACGAGGTACCAGGAGGCCATAAATCAATGTAGGTACCCTCATAACTACCAGATCGAGAATTTTGTATTCAAATTCGTTTGTGCAAAACGTGGACTGGTTGCAACTTTCGTTTTCACCAGAACCTCAGCGACCATATTGAACTTTACCAAGCGGGTTTAGAATGCTTTTTTGAATGGCATAGGTTCAGTTTTCGCCTCTCGTGCCCTACTTAATGGCTTCCGTCGGTTTGACTTGTTGATTTTAACTATTTTATGTTTGTACTCTTATGGAACAATGGTTGGAATTAGGAGATAGGAGATTTGGGTTAATGTTGGCGAAAATGTTAGAATGTGTCCTTTTCAAACATTGTTGTAGCATTACTGTCACAAAACGGAGTAATTTCAATTTTAGCTCGTTGTTTGAAAAATGTCATTAACATTTTTATGTTGTAAATTAGTCCAAAAGTTATCCCTTAATGGCTGGCAAGGGGAAAGTAGCTACTACCTGATTTCGAACCTTATTAATATCATGGCGTAAGAGCGGAAACCAATGAGATTTTTGGTTGACTTATGTCCTTTTAGAGGTTAAAAGCTTCACCTTTCCCTAATCTAATTCCAACAGCATCAATAGCTTCTATAGTTGGTCTGCTAAGCTCATTAGTTTGATTGCTGTTTTCAAGGTTCATCATAACTTGTGAGTAGGTATTTATCACATTGTAACAGTCGCTAAGGAGTTTCCTATCTTCCTAGTTGTATTTTATTTGTGACCCTAATCCATTTGTTTTAAATGCCAAAGAGCAGTTTTTTGTGAATGGAGCCATCATCGGCAGATACATTTTAACTGCGTTCACACTCTACGGTTTCTATAATCAAAGGGTCTAATCCTTCCTACCTTGTATCTTTTGAAGTCGTCAACGATACCGCACTTTAAGTACTATGTTTCATTACGCGCATAGATCATATCACGTTTAACAGAAATTAACCAAAACTTGCAGGTTACCTGACCATGTTTACATTCACCGCTGAGCTAATGGTAGAAGTAGAAATGGGCACATAGATTTGTAAATTATGTTTAGTATATCTAATTATTTACAAGTATCTTAACTGCAAGGACAGTATAACGCCTACAGCCGATGAATCAGCTATGTAGTATCGAATGGCAGGACTATTTCTGAGTGATTCTAAGATGTTGATATTAAATTTATAGTTCGTTGATTAGTACCGTGGGATTATATGGCTTCTGTTCCATAACTAACTATAAAATAATTTATATATTTTGTCACTGTTTTCTGTCATTCCTGTATTCCATAGATCTAGATACATCTACCTATACCAAAGCACAGTATTAACACACTAATTCATAAATTAAAGAGGACAATGAAACTGTCTTATACAGTAACTATGTTTCTAAAGGACTCTTTTGTTGACTGTGGAAGATCTATGCTTCTGTATGAATGAGCCGTCTCAACCGGAGTACCAAGTGTGAGAATCTGTGCTGTGTTTTCCCGAGTGTGTGAGGGTGATTTAAGGTTGGCGTTGCGCTTGTGACTCCACTGGTGTAGCGGGTGTCTATGGGCCATAAAAAGCTTGCCAGGAGATCCGTCTGTTTGTCTGACAGTATCACGTTATGCTTAAAAAAAGTGGATTTTTGCTCGCTGTATTATTGCTCTCGTTGGTTAAATGAACAAATCTCACGAAATAGGTTTTTTTTCATAGTAAAATGTTACTTCTATAGCTAAAAGTACAATTTTGTGGAAATTCAACGACCAAAGCCGAAATAGGTCGCTAGTCGAAACATTTTGAACTGTTACTTCACATCTACGACATCAACAAAACACCGCCTACTAACTACTAGTTACCTATGAATCAACCGAACGTTGTCATAATGTAGAAAGTAACAGTATAGTCACATAGGCCCGAGCAATCTTCATCGAAGAATAAATCTCTGGTACATATTACGTTCCGATCCATTTGGAATGACAGCCTTAAACCATAAAGGAGAAGGGGATCTCTGGGCCTAAAGTTATCAAGATGAAAAGCATCCTCTAATTTTGGGCTATGTGTCCCGTATAAGTACCTATATTTACCTATTATAGGTAAGTACCTTCTTAACCTCACTTTTACTATTAATTCAAAAATCTCGATTCCTGGATTGCCTAGTTTTCCTAAAATGTTTGTGGTGAATTGTTATTATGAATCTTTCATAATAAGGCATCTTTGATTTGTATAACACTTAAGCCCACAAAATATAAACCGGTTTCGGTTTCCTTTATACAAAACGAGATCCAAGTTCCGGAACTAAACTCGAGTCGGCCTCTTTTAGTATTGCACATTGGAATGGGATAGAATGAGCTTAGTCCGGTAATAATAACTCAAGATCGCGTTTTTTAAATATGAGTTGTAACTTTCAAAAGCGGCAAATACAAGTTGTATGGAAGATTCTTTTGTGAAAGTGAAGGTATACATGATTTAAATGATCTAGTTACTAGCTTATTAATTTAAGGGTAGCCATAATGTCAGACGGCTGTCACTTCATCGTATTGCTTCGGAACCCGGAATAAGCTATGATCAGGGGATAGCTGATTCCGAGTTCCAAAACAACAAATGATTTTTTCAACTTAAGCAAAATAAAGGTGTTCTGGAGGCCAATTCTCGGTTTTCGCCTTCTATATCGAGTCGAATTCATGGAACGCATAGACCAATAGGAGAACAAGATAAGGAATGTCGACTGTAATCAGTGTTCTCCTATTGTTTGTGTGTTTCATGAAGTCGACTTAACATAGAAGGCGAAAACCGAGAATTGGCCTCCTGATCAGTAATTCCAAGGTTGAACAACACTTTCGTCACTGTCATTTTACTGACTGTGTCGTTCATATAGCTGCGTACGCGCACGGGTCGACGCAACTTTCACTTTTTTTCGTTAATATGCCTTTTGTGTTTTTGGATGGGCTTATGCGGGATGTCTGCGGGTTTTTAAGATATCGTTTGAATCATTAAGATTAAAAAAGCAACGTATAGAAATATATTTTAGAAACTTTGCCTTATTTACCGTACCGTACTTACTGTCGTGGAAAATATAATGTGCATGGACATGATAAAATAAGATTTAAGCAACTTACTGCCAAATAAGAAGATTACGCTAATACGGAGACAAATCTGTAAATAATTCATAATTTTCTTAGTGACAAAATATAAAAAATAAGTTTAAAATATACATACAGCAAGCGTAACATAAGACGCCTAACCACTTCTTGGGCTGATGTTTCAGTAGTAATAATTTGGTGAAGTATGGGATATAGATCTCTGGCGGAGCATGCAAGTTATGAATGTGCAACCGTGCTCGGTGATATTATTTTTTAACGTCAAAAAAAAAACAAAAAGAACTAAAACTTCAAACAAACATGAAACAAATGGAAATGAATCAACAACACTTGTCCGGTCGAACGCGATGCCAGACGGCGCAAGCGCATGGCGCAACAGACGAGTGTCTAGAAATATCTAGAACTAATCGTCATAATGGTCACTGGACATTGGAATTGTGCTTAGGTAATAGTTGTCCCTGAATACGATTATTTTGGAGTTAAGTCTTTCTTCCAAACACTTTTAAGCGCTTTTTAATTTTATAGTCTCCTTAAAAATTAATGAAGTCGCTTACTAGCTAAAGTTTATAAATAAGATAAGTTGTTGTTAATATGTTGTAATAATGTGGCTCTCAACGATAATAACGTTTTTGTATAAATAACTGTGATTTGTTATTTCAATTTATTTTGATAAATAAAGACACAAAAGGTAAAGTATCAGCCTATATTCTGTCCCACTGTAGGGTAAAGGGCTCCAACATAAAAATCAAAAATTATCATCATCTCAAAACGATCAAGTGAGAGGAGCATCTGCAAATAAGCTTTGCTTGGTTGTCAGAGACACCATAAATAGGCACCGGTGGAGGTTACACAAGAAAGTGCAACCTGTCCACATCCAATGATGACCACGATCTTTAGTCATGAGGGAGCGAACGAAGAGAGAGAGAGAAAAACATAAGAGATAGAAAAGAAACAATAAGAAATCCGTGTAGTCTATTTGTGAAAAAATCTAAATCAAACGAAAAAACAGACTTAAGTAAGGAAATTATGAATCAACTAGTTGTCCGAGGGTTGACCGCGGTGCCAGACGGCGCGCGAGTGGCGCAACACACAAGAATGTGTGTCAAACGATCGCCTTCTGCGCACGAAAACGCGCCGTTTGTTCGGCCTTTTACTTTTATGTTTGTTTAACTGATTTTACTTGACTGAAACGTATTGTTGTAAAGTAAAAAAAAGTAAAGTATCTTGCAGGGCAAAGGCCTTCATCATAGAAATTATAAATCATCGCTGCCATGATGGGATAAGGCTTAATCACCACGCTTGCCTAATGCGGATTGGTAATTACAAACCCCGAGCTATGTTCTAAATTTTTCTTACTTTTTGCTCGACCCAGGAATCAAACCCGAGACCCCAAGATCATGGCCCTATACTTAACCAACTTGATAGTTTGACTGAAACGTAGGATTGCTTTATTATTTTAATAGCAAATTTGGCCTTCATTGGGAAAAAGGTAAACATATTTGTCTACAAAATGTTCAATGTTAACTATTCGTCAAAAATTTAACTCTAAATAAAAACAAAACTTTTGAGGGCTACGTCCAGTAGAATTTAACTGTATTTAAAGATTAATTCTCCATTGAGTTTCCATATTTTGAGTTTCCATCCTAAAAATGGATCAAAGTATAAGTAGTCCGAGGCAAGAAAGTGTAGTTATGACCTTGAGTGCGCAGAAACCAATTTTGATATAAAGTCTTCTTTTTTACAAGTGCGCAAAATAACGGTCATCGCTATACTTTCGTGCCTCCAGCTATACTTTTATCACTTTCTATGCAATATCCAGTGTCATGGGCTATACAAAACTACTTGAACAACTAGTAAAGGGCTTACTAAATAGTAACTAACAGGTATATAAGTGAGCCCTTTTTCTATTCAGTGATGTACAAAATATTAACATTTTTAAATTTTCGAATCTTGGCAACATCTCGCATTCCCACATCCACAGGCTCAGGACGCCATATTGGAAAGTTTTCGGCAGGGAAATCAGTGACAGTACATTTTCGCTCATAATTTTAAATTCTGCATACAAATATACCTTGTGAAAGACAAAAAGTGTACTTATTTCGACACGGATGTTTCTATGTTGGTTTAACGAACAAAAGTGAAATTTTGACCTATGGCCCTTATTAAAACGTGACATCTAGGTGAGAGGCAAAGACAAAGATAGGCATGGGGCCATGAGTACAGTAGAATAATCGTAAATTCATACAAGATATCATACATTGACCTGATTCCGTACAAATAGCTTTTTAAAGCATTTTTGTTAAATATCAGACATTTTTTTTATGTGATAGGTAGCAGACGAGCAGGCGGATCACCTGATGGTAAGCAATTGCCGCCGCCCATGGACACATTGCAACACCAGTGGAGTCACAAGTGCGCTGCTAACCTTTTATCCCCTTCCCCACCGATGGGCCTCCGGTACCCTCACTCACTCGGCGAAACACAGCACAGGAGCTGCTTCACGCCGGTTTTCTGTGAGGACGTGGTATCTCCGGTCGAGCTGGCCCATTCATGCCGAAGCGTGGCTCTCCCACTATTATTTCACTGGTCAGCGTAAAAACTGAAACCGCGTGGTTTTTGAACTGAAATCATGCGGTCACCGAATAGATAAAAATTCAACAAATGCTCTGATAAATAACTCATACAACTCAAACATACCACATCGTCTCGTTTCCAATCATTAGCGATAAGTCACAGGAAGAACTGATAATACTGTGTTTTAGTTTATTAGCTAAATTTAATGCTTATAACATGATGTGCTAATTAATAAAATTGTCTTCTAAAAGTGCAGCATTCTAAAAAGTTATATTTAACTAAATCTCATTTTCGTTAAAGGTGAAACATTCAGGTCGTATCTGTAAACATTTACATCTCTTAAACCACGTGTTTCACTAATAATTAATAACATTTAATTTGTTCAGTGTTTTGGAAATTCGCATTAACAAAAAATATCTTTTCATACAGGCGGTAATTTTGGAACAAAATTTGTCATTCAATGATGTTCAAAATAGTGGTTAGAAGATGTACTTAAGAGATGTAAATGTCTACTAGAGATGGGCGTTGTATGAACGAACCGTTTACCTAAACTGTTTTTTGTATGTGAACGATTCGACTAGTTTATAGTTCACAGATAAACTAGTTTATTCGTCGACTGGTTGACGAAGTCCGTTGTCGTGTCGCGAGCGTCTGGCCGTTCGTTCACGTTCACCAATCGTTTATGTGATGAAGTAGTCTTTTCGACGACGACGTAAACTAGTCGAAAATTAGACTGTTTTTTAAACTAGTTTATCGTCGACGGTAATCGGTCTCGTTGCGTCGACTGTAAAATCGTCGACGACCCACCACTAATGTCTACAGATACACTCAGATAGATAATGCGTGCGCATTAAATTCCATTAGGATAGTTAAAAACTCTCAAATAAATGTTACGTCGTAAGAGCCAAAAACCTTTTAAAAGGCCAAAAAACATTGAATTTCCAGAGTCTGCTGTCTGTTACGACGTTAACAGTCTACCCGATATTTTTTTAGCAGATAATAAAAAAAACGTTTTGTTTATTTCGGAAGTGCAAACTTCGCGAATCGATTAAAAACATGAAGCCACTGACCGGGTGACTGACACCTTAACAGTCTCTATATTTAGCCACAAGGTCACGGAGGTTTACGCAATAACGCATTGGTACAGATTACGGGTATTTATAAATCTTATCTATTTTTAGGTGATATCTAAAACTGGATTTTCGTAATAAAGAAACAAGAAAAAAAAGCAATTTTGGAATCATGTATTCCTTTTTAAGGGGCTATACGAATGAAACTAGCGCCACCAACCTATTTACATTGATTCAGTCGGCAGCGCGCTTGGGTTGCCGGTGTCTATGGAAGGCGGTAATCGCATACCATCAGGTGATCGTTCGTCTGCCCCCTAAAACATAAAAAAATGTAGTGACCCTAACGCATACGTCAAAGCAAACATTTAAATCGTCGTCAAAGAGTTTGATTAACATTCTGAACCTTAGATTATTGATTCTCAGTTTCAAGTTGAATCTCAGTTTTATAATCTGTTTCTAAAGTCTTAACTAAGTATACTCTGATTCATAATCATGTAAAGTGACAGATGAAAATGACAAGTTTCTATGAATGTTGACATTTTGCATGTGTAAAAATGAGTGATAATGTATGAGGATGACACATTGACATCTGTCAGTTTACTTTACATGATTTACATGTCTTATAATTTATTATTATGTAAGTACCTACAATTGTGATTTCATTTTTGATACCTACCTTATTTACGAGTAACACGATGTACAGTCAGCGAAGCAACACATCAAATAACGCTTTTTGGACTTAGCATCGTTTTTATGTTCGAGTTAAAAAGGGTTATTTTTGAATCGCAAGAAGTAACTTTTAACGCTGTCAGTATGTGCTATATGATACTTAGACGATTTCCGAAATGAAACTACATTGAAATGCTTAGAAACTATTTTTCATCTTTCAATGTCGGATCTTCTTTCATCTGTCAAAGTATTGCTGAATATACAGGATGGAGAAAAAAACACTGGGATCTTGAGGGAAACTTTTACTTAAATTAAACATTCTTATTTCTTTTGATTTGGTTTAATCACCATGCTTGCCTAATGCGGCTTGGTGATCACAAACCTGAGCTACCCATATTCAGTTACTATTAAAAATGATTTTAACCACATATTTACTGTGTGCGATATCCATAATACCAAATACTTGTGTTCGTTCTATGGCTTGACTGTCAGCTGCCAGCTACTTAGTACGGAGTCAGATCAATGATGGGGTTTTGGTTGTGTTTGAATTTAAATACTTTGGATACAACTTCTTCTCCCGGAGTATTTACTATCGCAAACTCTATAACATAATCAGCTACCCACACACGTCCACTGCTGGGCAAAGGTCTCCCCTAATGCACGCCACTGCTCCCGATTTTCGGCCACTCTCATCCAGCCCACACCAGCCAGTCTTCGAATGTCATCATCCCATCTTGTCGCAGGGCGTCCAACACTACGCTTACCGAGTCGCGGTCTCCACTCAAGGACTTTACGGCTCCAACGGTTGTCAGTTCTGCGGCTAATGTGACCAGCCCACTGGCCACTCAGTTTGTAGGTATAACATGTATTGATAATAGCCTAAACCGATTCGCATTTCGTGGGCCATTGAAGTATTACGCCATCTCAAGAAGCCGGAAAAGCTAAAATCTCGACGGAAACTTTTTAAATTCTTTCGCAAGCCAGGAAAGTTGAGGAAATAACCAGTAAACAAAATAATTGTTGCGAGTTTCAAAGGCACGTTGGAGAGGGCACGTTTAGCTTTGACTGGGGTGTGAGTTTGTTATGAACTTTGTTTCAACTAGGTATATTGCAATGTCCCAACAAGCTACCGTATTACTTTGGGTAATAATATCATCATCATCAGCAAACCGCGCTCGTCCACTACTGGATATGGGTCTCCCCTAATACACGCCACCGCTCCCGATTTTCGGCCACTCTCAGTCCAGCCCACACCAGCCAGTTTTCGAATGTCGTCATCCCATCTTGTAGCAGGGCGTCCAACACTACGTTTACCTAGTCGCGGTCTCCACTCAAGGACTTTATGGGTAATAATATTTAAAGTTAAACTTATCAATTTCATATTTACTTACTTACTATGCTGGCTCAGCGATCCGAAGTGGTTCTTGGCCTCCGACACAAGAATTCATCACTCAATTAAATTAAATCATCAGATCATTAAATTAAATTTTATTACTATACGAAATGCATTAGGTATAACAATTGTATTGGTAACCAAGTAACAAATAAAAATGAGTTGCAGGATCGATAAATCGATTTATTTGGTGACAAATCTACCATTTTGGTCACAAAGCTATTATTTAAGTAATAACTCTATTATCATGAGAACAAAGTATATATTCTTGTAACGCACTACAACTTTGTTGGTGATGCTTATTTTTTTGATAATTTGTATTTGGGAACACTTTATTTATCTGGGAACGAAAATATTTCCTGGTGATAGATCTACGATTATTATTAGGTGATACAACTTGGTGACAAATAAAATTTTGGCGACAAAAAGTATTGTTCCCTACTTATATCTAAAAAGTTGATAAAACGCATTTGGTTGATTTTGTACTTTGAATCTTAAAGGTAGGTAAATAATAATTACAAGGTTGAAAACTCAAAATCAACCAACAGCAGTTAATTCCTTTTAGATATAATACGGCAGCTTGGCTTGACTTAAAACTAATGTCCCGAAACGCAGTGATCGAATGAAACGAAGTGGCAGCTTGCTTTTCCCCGCACTAACAAACCTTTCTGTCACCCAACACGGCAAAACTGTAGAATGATCTATGGCATGCGGTGTTTTCGGATCGATTTTGACAAGTTTAGACCTGGATACCTATTTTTGAATTTTCGCTTCGTCCAAACAAAACTACTCGTTTTGCAAGTCACGTCGTCTCTGTAAGTCGCATGATTCATAATTTTCCCTATTTTGGAAATCACTGCGTAAGTCTGTCCGACCAATCTTGTCAAAGTACCTATGTAGTTAACATCGTTAATGATTTTGATCGTGTGCACTTTTGAACAATGTACACCACTCGTTGCCAAAATCGCTCCGTTTTACGAATGAATTCGAAAATACGGATGTTGTATGAACTGACGTATCGTTACGAATAATTCGATATCGTTTGGCGGAGTAGACCCCCTCACCCGGGAATCCGCAAAGTGTGATCCCTTACCCACTAACCTTTTTTTATGTGACTTTGTTTTAAGATACTAGAGAACCTGTGCCAGTTGCTTCCAAAGTTATTGCTTTGAATCCTGGGGTAGGCCCAAGCTTAACTATAACTATACTCTCAACATGTAATTCCCGGTTGCGTCCATTGTTACAGTACTGCTGGGTATTTTCAGGAATTATATCAAATTCTATCATAGAAATCAAGTCATCGCTAGTAATGATGGGATTAAGCTTATCACAGCGCTTGCCTCATGCAGATTGGTGATCACAAACCCGAGCTATGTTCGAAAAATACGAAACATACTTTTTGCTCGACTCGATGGATGCCTTTGCCCTGCAGTAGGGGCTAATACTTTACTTTAGGTCTAAATTATTAACTGGCTTTTTAATGACATTTTGATACCGATAAAATAGTTTCTCTCTACCCTCTTATTCTCTTTTACCCGACTAGGAACTGAATGTTATACCGTCTACGCAAGAACAAATAACGATTACGCCATCGAGGTCGTTGACCGATGACTTTAAAAGCAAGCAACCCCTTTTGAAATCGAAACACAAATCTATACACCCCCCCCCCCCCCCCCTTCCATTGAGAGCTCGGAACGCCGTGGTCAACGTGACCTCTTCGGAGAAAAAATTACGGACGGACGGAACGTGATGGAAGAGTTACGAAGAAGTAGGGGTAGGATTAGGGTTGCCAGCTATACTGTTAAAAAACAATATTATAGAATTAAAATTAATACATAGTAGCTAATAAATATACTATTAGTGTGAGACTAAGTGAGTGAGTGAGAGAGTGAGTGAGTGTGTGTATAGTAAGTACAGGTTGATTCACGAAAGATGACCACAAATGACGATCGTCTACGCTATGAAATCTCATGAAGAAATGGCTCATTCTCAATTTGACCCTTACAAGGGCTTAGACTAAACATATTTAATGTTTAATTGCCCATGTTTTTTGTCTTAAGTCTTTACTTCATGAGATATTAAGCGTAGACGATCGTCATTTGTGGTCATCTTTCGTGAATCGACCTATACTTATGTTAGTTAAATTAAACATACAATAAATAAAATACTGTTCATTTTTCTAAAATACTGTTTCATTTGTTTTCTTAGACCTAAATATACTTTATTTCTTGTTAAAAAAGTTGGCTACCCTAGGTAGGCTTGACCGCATGTTCGGCGCGTGCCGAAAAAATTCGGAAGTTTAAAGACGTGACAAGGGCGAGACGGTTAATATGGGCCAAGTTCCGTAGTTTTTTCTAACGCTTTATTCCTCCGGTAAATTGTTTTATTTAGATAGATAACGTTTTTATCTACAAAAACAAAAATAAGTGTCAAAATATTACAGCAAAATGTTAATATTTTGCGGCCAACAAGGGAAAACATCAGCATTTAATCTTCCATAATCTTATTTTTTATTCTTAAAAGGCCCAAAAAAGGATGGGCTGATGACCTCAACAGCTTTGCCAGCTATTGGCCACAAATGGCATTGGATAAAGATCGGAGGAGGGATTTGGGAGAGGCCTTTGCCCAGCAGTGGGACAGTATAGGCTTAATAAAAAATATATCTTAATTCTTATTCCTTCTTTATTTAATCGGGGAGAAAGGGGCTAAAAGGTTAGCGGCGCACTTGTGACTCCACTAGTATTGTATTTATGGGCGGCGGCAATAGCTTATTAACACGTGATCCGTCTGCCCGTCTGCCACCAATCACTAGTAATACAATGTTTCTACGAGTATTCATTAAAATCCTGAAATTCAGGCTTGTGATTCCAGTTTAGTACAATGAATTCGATGCTCAATGTGCATGGATTCGCGCCCCCGTGACTTACTAAAAAGTAGTAATACTATTAGCCTACATACATAAATCACTGACAATAATTGTAAGAACGAAAACAATTTTTTAATAAGCTTATTATATTTTGCTTGCGACTCGCCACGCGAGTCGACACAAAAGTATCAATGCTGTGCTGGCGACTCATTCTGACGAGCCAACACAAATTTCGTTGCTGTGAATGCATTAAGAAAAATGATAGTGGTATCGAACGTGTACATGATGTTTTTATGTGATAGGTGGCAGACGAACAGACGGATCGGTTTCAATATTCTAACCTTTGACCTTTATTACCCGCACTCTACGAGCGTACTCCTTCTTAAACGGCCGGCAACGCATCAGCGACCTCTCTCGCAGATGTTCATGGCCAGCGGTGATTACTTACCAGCAGGTGATCCGCTTGCTCGTTTGCCGCCTCTAGTATAAAAAAAAACTGTGCAAAAATCGCACCGCAGGTTTTTCCCTATCACCAGCCGGATCCCTAAAAAATTACGTTGTTTGAGGAAACAGAAACAATTAAACACGTGGTTTTATGGAAAATTCGAGAAAAAGTTGGAAAGCCTTAGCAACTTTGAATAACCGAACGGCGTTTGTGCGTCTGTCCCTCTCTGGCCTATGGCTGTTTGTATTGACGTCCCTTTCTGGTGACGCGTTGCGTTTTGTTTCCTGGAGACTTGAGTATTAATAGATTGTTAATTTGAATGATGAAATAAAATATATGACTGGTCTATAGTATGATATGTGTGGCCAAAAACGCCACATACCACATATGGGTTACTCATCATCATTATCTTTTTTTTTATGTGGTAGGTAGCAGATGAGCAAGCGGATCACCTGATGGTAAGCAATTGCCGCCGCCCATGAACACATGCAACAAGTGCGCTACTAACCTTTTATCCCCTTCCCCCGATGGGCCTCCGGTACCCTCACTCACTCGGCGAAACACAGCACAGGAGCTGCTTCACGCCGGTTTTCTGTGAGGCAGTGGTATCTTAGGGCCGTTTAACGATGGAAGAACCACGCTTCGGCATGAATGGAGCTCGCTTGCAATACCACGGCCTCACAAAAGTGCAGCGTGAAGCAACGCCTGTGTTTCGTAAAGTATGTGGGCACTGTAGACTTAATAGAAGAAAACCTTTTGATCCGCGCCTGTTCCCTCTTCTGTCGTATCACACTGGTATCCCATCGAAAAATGAGGGAATAGAGAGCGCACATGTGTCTGTACACACACTTGTGCACTGTAAATGTCCTGCGTCGATGGCTGATTCTTGTGATTGGCCGTCATAGCCGAATTGGCGGTTAGGAGGACATTATTAAAACACTATGCAAAGATCTTAAAGACCTACACACACACATTTTCTAAGTTGTCTTGGGTCTAAGTGTTTTGGGTTGACGCCCCCAGTTAATTATCGTCATCTGGTACTCATAGCACAGGGATTGCCCTAGTTTGAGACCAGGTTGATTGGTGTGATTGTTTTCAAAATTCACCAATGCTTTTTTTAAAGCTATTATATATGACAGTCACTTAAACTACTTTTTTTTTCTACGTTGAGCCATAAAAATCGAGTAAGAGAATTAGCCAAGTAAGTGTCACCATTGATCTTGGCACCTATTACATAATATCATTCCTTTTGACGATGAACTCTACAAACAAAACTTTTTTTTTTGTTTTTTTTTTTATGTGATAGGTAGCAGACGAGCAGGCGGATCACCTGATGGTAAGCAATTACCACCGCTCATGGACACTTGCAACACCAGTGGAGTTACAAGTGCGCTGCCAACCTTATATCCCCTTCCCCCCAGGTCCGGTACCCTCACTCACTCAGCGAAACACAGCACAGGGGCTGCTTCACGCCGGTTTTCTGTGAGGCAGTGGTATCACTCCGGTCTTAACTTAAACTTAAACTTTTTTAACCTTGGCTACCATTTCACATAAAATTTATGTTTTTGACGGGATACATTTTTTCTACGTTGAGCCACAAAAATGACTTATCAAATTACACATAATATTATTATTTCATTCATTCTCACCTATTTTACAACCATTTGAGATTAATTTACTTAACCGCCGATCGCCGATAGTATCAGATATGTTTGTTTGTTTGTCCTGTGATAACGCAATTGTGTCAGTGCTATCACGTACTGCCCTAAATAACTATTCGCTGAAGCTGAAGTACTTGTAAAGGGCAACATAATATATGTTGTATGAATGAGAAAACTTGTTAGAATAGTAAGTGAGAATCCCATCAAAAACAATCGTCAAAAAAATCTGATAAAAAAAGTGGTGAGATCCATGTTTTGCCAAGTCGGTTATTCATTTATTGACTTACTAGCGGCCGCCGCGACTTCGTCCACGTGGAAAAATAACTTTTTACCCCCCTTTTAACCCCTTACAACCCCCTTTTCGCAATAAAAAGTAGCCTATGTTCTTTCTCAGGGTCTAGATCATCTGTATACCAAATTTCATTTAAATCCGTTCAGTAGTTTTGGCGTGAAAGAGTAACAGACAGACAGAGTTACTTTCGCATTTATAATATTAGTTAGGATCAATATTATTAAACAACCGAATCAATTTAAAGCATAACTTGTGAGATTGTGTTTTAATGTGATTGCCAAGTCAATAAATGACACATTTTCGATTTGATTGGGCTGCCTCAAATAGCACTATAATAAATATTTGATCAAATGAAGATCAACGGAAAATCTTAGTTATACAAAGAGACACTCGTTTTTTCACATTATATTCGCTCAACTATATCTTTGTTATCAAAATATCTTGTAAATTCTTTAGGTATTAGTATAATAATAAAATACCGTCAGCACAATCCTCTTGGTTTACTCATACTGCGTTTCTTATCATTTTTATTTTATCTTTAAGAGTTAAGTAAACTATTGGAGGAAAATAAACGTAAAAACGTAATCTTAGAATCTATCTTTCCAAAGATTTATACGTCACTAGCTTTTGCCCGCGGCTTCGATCGCGCCCCCCACTTCCCTAAAATGGGGCAAAAAAGTAGCCTATGTTACTCTTCATTGCCGGTTGAGACGTATAAGAGTCGCGGGTTCGATTCCTGCACCGACACAAATGTTTGTTGATGAAACAGATATTTGTGTTGGGTCTGGGTGTTTGTAGTGCCTTCGTTGTTTCTGGTTTCCATAGCACAAGGGAAAACCTTAGTTTGGGGCCAGGACAATGTATGTGATGTTGTCTCAATTTATTCTTTATTATTTATTTTATTTATCCCTTCAACTATCACCACATAAAAAATCATGTCAATTCGTTGCTCCGTTTTGCCGTGAAAGAAAGACAAACATACAGACAGACACACTTTCCCATTTGTAATATTAGTATGGATGAATTATTGTTTACTTCATGTTTAGGTTTAAACTAAAATATATTCTGCGTATGTAGCTGCTCGTTAAGATTGGGTGCCGTAGCCTTATTGGTTGGAAGGTATTATAATTTTTATTATATCGATGCATTTATAAAAAAAAATCTTATAACAACGCTAACAAATTTTAATAAAAAAATATAAGTTCTTATATCTTTTTTATTTATCATAGATATAGGATTTTTATTGACTCATTGTTTTTTGCTCTCAAGGTGAATTCATTGAATCATCCTTAGGCTGTTCCAGTAGTAGTTATTTTTATTAACTGATAAAAATAATTTTATCTATATTCAACGATTTTTTTTATAAAATAGGTAGGTAGGTAGTCTATTGCCCTCTTCTTTATCAGAGCGTTTTTTTACTGATGGCACATTACCATTTAATAAATAATAAATAAATGCGCCAGACCATCACACCAATCAACCTGGTCTCAAACTAGGGCAACTCATAGTCTAGGTACTATTAGTACCAGGTGATAATTACTTGGGACGTCATCCCAGAACACCCGAACCTAAGAAAACTTAGAAAACGTAGGTTCCCAAATTTACTTGACCGGGAATCGAACCCGGGACCTTTCGCGCTTCGGACGAACACCTTAGCCAATGCGCCATCGAGGCCATCTTTACTTATAGTCATCTATTTACTGATCTATTTTCGACATGATGTCGAATTCGACATGAGCTACACCAAAAGGAGTGCGGATGCGTTGCCGGCCTTTTAGGAAGGTATAATTTGAAAGAAAGAAAGAAAGAAAGAAGAAATGTTTATTTGGTACCAAGGATTAGGATAGGATAGGATTATTGGATTTACAAATGGTGGACAAAGTTAGATCGTGCCGATCTTTAAGGCAAGAGTGAACAGGCATCTTCTAGGCAAACGCGTGTCATCCTAGACCTCATCGTCACTTTCCATCAGGTGCGACTGTGGTCAAGCGTTGGCCTATAGTTTAATAAAAAAAAAGATTTATCCCTTAATAGGGAAGTCAACGAAAAAAATCATTGGTTTTCGCTCTTATGTTTTGAAAGATAAGGTTTATAATCAGGTGGTAACTATTTTGCCATTGCCTTATTAAGGGTTGAACCATCTCTCAATAGCAATAAGCATCATTTTCCATCGATCACTGCTAGCACGTGTCGCCGCGCCCGCGGTCGATGTCCGACTGCGAGCATGCGGCGCGCGCGCACCGCACTTTCACTACACGCGGTGGGCGGGGCTTAAAGTTTTTTTTATTAATTTAACCTACATTCGGGATCTGTTACGTCACTACTCTGGATGTAGGAAGCGCAATGTCACACTGCGTAACAGTTGCGTTTTGTAATTTTGTTTACATTTGGAATGGAATTGTCTATTTTTAGATTACTACCTTCGTTGATTCTGGTACACAACACAATCGTTTGTTGACGATAATTTGTTGACCGTGGGAGAGCCACGCTTCGGCATGAATGGACTGGCTTAACCGGAGTGATACTACGGCTTCACAGAAGACCGGCTTAAAGCATCGCCTGCGCTGTGTTTCGTCGAGTGAGTGAGGGTATCGGAAGTTCAATTGGTGGAAATAGGGTTAAAGGTTGGCAGCGCACTTGTGACTTTACTAGTGTTGCAGGTGTCTAGGGGCGACTGCAATCGCTAAACATTAGGTGATCCGTCAGCTCGTCTGCCACCTATCACATAAAAAAAAACAATGAAACTGATGACAAAGTATTTCAAATTCCACACTTTTGGATCAGCTTGATGAACTTATCTTATTTATGGAATTCAGTTCCTATTCACCAGTTAGTCATAAAAATAAAATTACAACAATAAATTAAAAGATACAGAAAAAATAATAAAATCACTTGCTCTAATATAAATGAATATTCCTCTGATATTGGTAACACAAGTGCTTACGCAATCAGGTCAATGTGAGAGAAGTTGCATAAAATTATTGTATTTTTAACACTGAAAATCAACATTAAATAAAAAGTCACGATTCCAAAATGCGCACATTTAATCTGCACAATACGCCGCATCCATTCTTTTCCAAATGAGCACATTCGTGTAGTCGACTTTATTGACTTCATAGTGAACGAGCACAATAAAACAATGTTTTGGTTTACATAATACTTTTATGTAACGTATATTATATATTTGGAAGAATATGTAACCTTGACATTTTTTCTCGTAATTAAATGTATGAAGTTGAATTACATAATTACGTTACAAAATCGTTTGTTTATTCTTTTTATTTAAAAAGTATAGAGCAAGCTACTTTTTTACTTATTACAATACTAATGTAGACTAGAATGTAAAGTAATAAGTATCAGCCTACTTACTGCAGGGCAAAGATCTCCATCATAGAAATCAAGTCATCGCTACTATGATGGGATTAGGCTTGATAACCACGTTTGCCTTATGTGGATTAGTGGTCTAAAACCTGAAATACATTTGAATAAATCGTAACATACTTTCGAACCTAGGATCCCTTGATCACGGCTCAGTACTTGAGCATCAAAGAATATCTTATAATTTTTACCTTTATAGTCTTAGTGTAATTTAAAAAAAAACAAATTTTAATCGTAAACATTAAAAGACTAATTAAAAATTAAAAAAATCCTCGAGGCACCAATTTCCTATACAAATTCCATAGAATTTCTTATTAATTGGTAAGATTAAACATTGAAACCTTATTTCAAAATATTATCTTGGCGTTAGCATGTGAAAAAAAAACATTTTATCAAATATTTCATCCTCAATACACAACTGCGACAACCCTACCTCGCTACAAGTGAATCCACAGAACCACACAAAAAACAAAGGTCACCGCATCCAACTAGAGAGTGCCATAAAAAAATCACACTACCGAGTTCAATGACCCACGGGTCGGTACCCGAAACGTGGCCAATGCACTCCGGCGCATCTCCTCACCCTCCAACGGATTCCCAACCCTATTCCATAAACGTAACGTCCATTCTCCATTCTGGAGCGCTTCGTAATTCTATGGCATAGTGCTTTTCTATAAGAGAAAGAGTTTGTTCAAAATTCAACCCTGTTTTTTGGAGTTTAAGTTGTTAATTGGGTGAGTAGAGCTATATAAAGATCAGAGGAAAGTTTTGTTGATAACGAAGTAGGAAATTATGGGCTTCAAGTTGACACATGCGTGAAAGATTTTTTTTCTAAGTACTTGGGAATGTTACTTAAAAATCAATGTAATCCTACTTACTATTATAAAGGCGAAAGTTTGTAAGTATGGATGTATGGATGTTTGTTACTCTTTCACGTAAAAACTACTGAATGGATTTGAATGAAACTTTACCACAATATAGCTTATACATCAGAATAACACATAGGCTACAATTTATAAAAATATATTGTGTGGATTGTCCAAAATATGACGGTAAGTGTCAATAATTAACTCCACGCGTACGAAGTCGCGGGCGGCCGCTAGTACCTTATAAAAAGCTTTCAGACTTTATGATACAGCCTTTCTCCAATACAAATATAAGTAGGTATATAAGTATCTAATACTTCTTAATTTCATTCAGCAATTTCTTTGTACTAGGTACCTACCTTACCCATTGCTAATACGCTGTTTACTTTCATCCATCTAAAGCGATAAGGCAGCCTTATTGTAATGTTTATTGGTGTTGTTTTACTCATGTGTGTCTATTTTTGTGCAATAAAGAATATCTATCTATATATCTAACCTTGATCCTTCCCTGAATTACCTGTGAGAGTAATATTTTTACCCCTGAATATCTATCACTACTGTATGCATTTCTGCTGGTTATTTTTTTTAACTTTTAACTACAAAAGAGCTTCATCAGGTGACCCGCGTGCATGTTTGTCACCTCTAGCATGAATAAAAATCATATGTCCCACTACAGGGCAAAGGGCCAAGGCCTCCTGTCAAAGTCATCGCTACTATGATGGGATTGTACAAATCAATTTACGTATGAAATTTAATGTTCTTTTGTTCAGAATGATTGGTAGGAGACGTGGTTAAAGGCATGTAAATGTTCACCGATACACTTGTATTTGAAAGCTGTGTGATAAGAAAAAAAAATCTATTGTAATAAATAGTATCTTGTTAGTCATAATTTTAAATAATAAGTTAAGAGCTCTCTCTCATATTGTAGTGCCCTTGCAGGGTCTATAATAGTGGTTGCTATTTTGTTAAGATTCGACCACCTACTGAATACACTATGGATGCAATAAAGATATTGAGTATTGAGCTGTGCAATAAAAAAAAACTTATTTATCTTTATAGGTACCTGCTCAGTACTGGTCCGTGTGCGACTATCTACGCTGTTTTCTTTCCTCTACCTAAAGATTGTCTGGATTCGCTATAAGCGATAAGAACGCCTTCTTCTTCTGTTTATTGGTGTTGTTTCACTCCAAATGTCCACTCATGTATTCTATTTCTGTGCTAACATCTATATTTTTGTCTATCTAAAAAAATGGCTTCATAGACAAGTAGAACAATTTTTTTTCGCTGCGTTCATAACGCACTGATGTGCACTATCTCTTCCCGGATAGAGTTTGGTGACCTGCCCCAATTCCACAGATGTATGGTTGTCACACAACCAATCCTTTCCTATAAACAATAGACTGTTAACTTTTTTCATAGCGGTATCTCCTTCTACCATTAGTACAGGTCAATTCACGAAATATGACATAGAAATAGTTTCCGATTCAGTGGGTCTAGGTCCCTTGTTAAAGAGTTGCGAAGGTCAGACGGCCGTCGCTCTATTCAACATCATTATTTCAGCCAATAGACGTCCACTGCTGGTCATAGGCCTCCCCCAAAGTTCTCCACACAGATCGGTCCTGTGCCACCCGCATCCAATGATCGTCGGTCCACCTGGTGGGAGGCCTGCCACGGCTGCGGCCTCCTGCGCGTGGCCTTCACTCAAAGACCTTTCCACCCCAACGGCCGTCTGTTCTCCTCGCAATGTGTCGCTCTATTGTAATTACCAAACTCCTTAAATCCTGAATCATGGTCTAAGCGTACCCCGGGCTCCGATGCGATAGCTTTGGACGCTACAGGGAGTTGCACGTTAAGATGAGAGAGAGGGGCGTATTCCGCATACTTAACTCCACTAGTATAGCGGGTGTCTATGGGCGGCGACAATCCCAGACCATCAGATGATCATCACATTATAAAAATCCCTTCTAAAGTTACAGTTTCATGTTGCCAAAAATATCAACCGCTTAGTTGGTAACTCATCTTTGTAATTCAGAAAATTTAAGTTGTAACAAATTTTGACCCGTTTGTGTTGGTTGTCATCATCATTTCAGCCAATAGACGTCCACTGCTGGACATAGGCCTCCCCCAAAGTTCTTCACAGATCTATCGTGTGCCCCCCGCATCCAAGGAATTTCTGCGACCTTCACTAGATCGTCGGTCCACCCTGTGGGTGCCTGCCACGGCTGTCAATTCCTCTTATGGTTGGTTGTTACCACTTTCATTTTTGAAACCAGGATCTAAAGCGATAGCTTTGTATGCATCTGAAAGTGGCACATTAAGATTACGATGACGACCAAGTAGTAAATGACTAAGTCGACCTACGACAAGAATATCTCGAATAAAAGTCAGACTTTTTGTACCCCGCATTGTTTATCGACACTACTCCTCCAATTAGCACAGCTCATCACAGATAGAACAATCAGTATAATTACTCAGTAATAACAAACTCAACTCAGCAATTATGACAGTACTGAGCTAAAAAATCGAAGTATTTCTAGACCCGGAAACATAGTAGTCTTGAGAAGGATGAAGGATGAAAATAATGAAGTATTTAGATTCTGTGAAGGCTCGATTGTAAATTGTCGACTGATGCAATAACATCTATTTAAGGGATCAATTCAGTAGCTATATCGACAAAATCTATTGTGCATTGATAAGGCAAAACCCTAGCGCGATGCAATGGAACGCCTCGTGCCAGAGCAGAAACGAAGCAAAGACAGGAGTTAAAGGATATTAGTATTTTTTGGTTTTAAGTCATCACATTTTGTAAATTGTAAATGTCCGTATTTTCACTTGAAAAACAGTCTCAGTGGAATTAAATCTATTGGGGAACAGAACAGCTATTCAGGTTTATCTTATATTTTGCTGGTTATTTCCTTCTCTAATTTTTTGGCGACTAACTTATAACTGGCTATTTTCTTGCCAGATCTTCTAAAAATTTAAATCTTTGGGATTTTCAATTCAAAATCAACTTTCCGATTCTGATGTGAGAATCGTCTATTTA
Organism: Cnaphalocrocis medinalis; assembly: GCA_014851415.1. Taxonomy (NCBI): domain Eukaryota; kingdom Metazoa; phylum Arthropoda; class Insecta; order Lepidoptera; family Crambidae; genus Cnaphalocrocis; species Cnaphalocrocis medinalis. The sequence goes on from CM026297.1 coordinate 10,817,847, forward strand.
GTTTTCAGTTGTACAAAAAACTACAGTGAATACCAATTAATTTTTTTTTGTCTATTTATGTTTTAGTATGCATACCTAAAACTAAATTATAATACTTTTTAATGTTTGTAATCCATTAAAGTTTTGTGGACAAAAACAATAAATTGATATCGGTCATCTAGTTTAAAATGCGGAGATGTGTACTTTTTTACTTAGCTACATTAATGACTAATTTAATGAGTGTGTTGGCTCATGGTAATTCTAGCCATGCTAACCCAGGGAGCAGAAGTTTTTTAAAACTTTCACGGACTTCGCGATGTGACCTCACTTTTCCAAAGATTTCTTAACCTTGACTAGTCTCACCACGGGTTTCTGCCAGCAAAGCCGGAAACAAATCTGTTTAGGAAACTTCGTTTACCAAATTGACCCGACTGGAAAACAACCCGGTACCTTCCGTGCTGCTTGAGTGCAACGCGCCATCAAGGTCATCAATGTTGTTATGTAAAAATAATAAAGACGAATATGTATTTTCTACGATAGGTAGCAAACGAGCAAACAAATCACTTGAACTTGAATACTTGCGTCCTATAGACTCCCGCAACACCAGTAGAGTCACAAGTGTGCAGACAACCTTTAACTCCCTTTCTTGGGCCTTCGGTACCCTTCACGAAACATAGTGCAGACGCTGTTTTACGCTGGTCTTCTGTTCGGCTGTGGTATCACTCTAGTCGAGCCGGCCCATTCATGCCGAAGCGTGGCTCTCTTACAGTTATTCCATGGGATGAGAATTAATAATTTCATACAAATATTCGTATATTTACCAGGTCAATTGTAGTGGAACTCAATACTATGTTCACATCTTTTAATGTACCTATGATTATTCCGAATAAATAATTTCATTAAAAAAAATGCTTGAATGCTTAGAAGAAGCTATAGTAGCCACCGATACTAACTCGCTAATCACTTCCCTCTCTATAGAAACAAGATCTTAACCCAGTTCTCTGATGGAGAGCTACCGATCGACCTCAAACCCCGACTTTTTGTACCAAAACTGACCACAATTTCAACCCACTTCGCTCCTTACGTCACCGCGGAAGCTGACCGACCGACTTTCTCACGTTATGCAACGCCAAAATCACTGTGCGCTTGCGCAACGTCCTACAGACCCGATGTCCTACTGATGGTGTTATGTCACTAATTTTGACGGCCCAAAGTTGAATGTTAGTCGAAAGTGGAACGTGCGAAATGTCAGTTTTAATTACATTCACTTCATAGGAAGATGCGTCGTTGAGATCAGTGGGTCAGAAGAACAATTGCACTCTGTTGTTCGATGCCATTGTAGTCATGACATTTGATTAACGTTTCTTTCAATATATCAATATCCTGACCCAATCCACTGCTGAACATAGATCATCCCAGATCCCAGTCTTTCCTGAACCTCTTACGAGTACATATACGGATTTGGCCAATACACGGCAAAGAACAAATTATTGTTTTACTGCCTCACTCAGGGGTAGCTGGAGGGGGTTGACCGAGAAAGATAAATGGATTTCATCAATACTTTTACGCCAATGCACGAGTCGAGGAAGCGACTTTCTTAAAAATAGCCTAATTAGCCTTCTGCCTCGGGCAGCCCGATACAGACGCTGCGCCACTGAATCATATGTATGAGTGTCATGTATATATCTTAGTATGAACAAGATATTTGTATGTTTTGTATGTCGATGTAATCATTAGGTATGTATGGCAGAGAAAAAAATCTATGTAAGACTGAGGCATGACTGTTTCCCGGCATTTTCAATGTCTGAGCGGCAGCTACCACTTCCATCAGATAGGCATTTAGCTCGTATCATTAAAAATTATGTGCTTATCAAATTTCAAGACTGTTTTCCTTGTTACAGATGGATTCAAGCGGACAGACGAACTCCAGCTTCGTGTGATAACTGCATTAAGGCGCCTGCTAAGATAGTTAGCGAAATTACTACTTTGTGATTTAACCGTTATACATTTTATATACACCGAGAGTTCGGCCGGGTACCTCAGTCCAAAATTACTACGAACCTGGAAGGATGATAGTGATGATCGTAGCGTGATATTCCCAGTTGCATCCAAAGCCGTTGCTTTGGAGCCCAAAGCGCGGGGACCTTGATTTGGTGAGTCTAGTAATTGCAATAGAGCTTGCCTGACCTTTGCAACCCATAGATAAGGGAAGCCAGCTAACTTGCTTATGGTTCCTCGTTCAGAATATCTCCAACTCTTTATTATATTCCTAGTGTCATAATAAAAAAATGTCAATGCAAATTTAGCACTGGGCATAGATATTTTAGTCATTGTGACATTTTGGAAGCATTTTTGATACACGCTATCATCTCTTTCTAGGCGTCTGTAAACTAGGACCTAGATATCCGGACGCTCTATATCATGCGAGTAAGGAGTGTTCACAGGAAAAGTAGTGTTGTTGCTTGTAAATAGAGATTGTTTTAGGAAAACTCCGTTGTAACACCTTTTCAGTTTAGTAAATTGTATGAATATCAATGATATCAAGGTTAAGCGTACAAGCTTAAGTTAAGAAAAAAAAAGAGAAAAAATTGGGACTGAAAAAAAAATGGAAAAATTATTTAAATTTTATACTTGTTCATTAATTGATACATATCAGAGTTATAGAGCAAAGTTTTATCTACTCGTATCAAATAGGAGTAGGTACGAATAGGATCGATTTCTATGAAGTGTCACCTCTTTACGTTCCTTACTCGTGTGTATTAGTTATAAGAGAACAAAGATTGAATATTGACGCGGACGTGGCATTTTTGGCGGAATGTCCCCAGGGCTGTCAAAAGTTTGTAAAAAAATATATATTTTTGTATTTTTTTAAACGTTTATCGTCATTATTTAATCTTATAGTTGTAACCTATATCTGACAAGGCGGGTTCTGGCAGCAAAGTAGCGATCTCATTTGGGCCGCCACAATCCGCTGTAGCTCACACGGTCACTGCCATCGTTGTCTCGAAAAAGGCTCTTAAATTAGTTGAATAAAGTCTAAGTTTAACTGTAAAGGCTGCTGTAGGTAATTTCATTGGACATTTGTATCATTTTTAATCATTGTGAAAAGTTAACTAAAATAGATGTCGCTAGTGTCATCAAAAAGAACCCATCTACTTTCACCTTTTGACTGATCTTTTTCTTTTCCTACGTTGGAACTTGAAATCAATTTTGGGTTTAAGCTAATGTAACATATAGAATACGATGTAAATTGGTTGTATATAATTTTGGATCAGTAATTATTCGAATGTGTTAGATATATTTTTTTCTTGTTACTGTAACTCCTTGAACTTGTTTTTATCGCATTAAAATGTTTTTGTTCCACTGATGTGATTTAAAATATAAAGGCTTACTGATTGAAACGTAGTTCTTTTGTTAGCAACCAATGATAACAATGAAGACTGTTTTTATCTATCGTCATCTTTAAAGCTACGTTTCCAATAGAATACCGAATTGTTAAGTTTCTAAAATCCTATTCTAAAATCTATGCAGTTCTTTTATTTTTAATTTAAATTATTTTTCTGTCTTCCAATGTTATTGTGTTGAAAGATGCTTCTATTTTTTTGTTTTAAAGATAATTTAATGTATGTAAATAGAAAATCTATTTTTAATTTTAACGCTAAGCGATTTAGTATAAAACTATGGGTTATTATTGTTGATTTCTAAAATTTTTATTCCTAATGAAGTACCTTTTAATAATTTTTGTTAAGTATTTTTCTTGTCTACTTTTATTTTAAGGTGTAGAAAGGAGGTTTTGAAAAAAAAATGATGAAATCATGGGAAGTACAAGGAGTTATTTATATTAAAATAAAAATACGTATTGATGTAAATTTCTATAATAAATTCTTGGTACATTTAAAAGTTGCTCCAAGCACGGGTTTTAGGCTGCTTAAACAAATAATTATTTTACATAAAAATATGTAATGGAAAACTAAATAACTGAGTGCCAACCCTAATGTGATTTAGTTAAGACAACGTTGCTTTACGCTTTTTTTTAATGCAAACAAAGAAATAGGATGAAAAACTGTATTTAGCTAAATGGGAGAAAGCCCGCGTATTTATGATATTTTGTGCAAGCATTTTGGGTTGGATCACTTAGTGAAAACGGGTTACGAAACATATAGTTACCAGATACGAATCCTACAATAATGTTTATAAATAGAAAAATGGCTCTACACACCAGTTTTTTACCACTATAAAAAGCAATGTTCATTAAAAAAATAAAAAAATATGAAAAAATATAAAAAAAAACATATTTTAAATTAGAAATATTTTCATAGGCAAAGATATTAACGAATTATACATGTTTACAATTTATATACACATTTACAAGTAGTTTTTATAATCTGGTGTGTAGAAATCATAGATATATGAATAAATCATAGTCGATGTATTACTCCGTCCCGATATTACCTGCGTTTGTATGTCTGAAATAATTTTAAGAAAAAATAAGTACATAAAAACAAATTATATTTTCATTTACCGATGTATATATAGTGTAAAACTACTGAACTGTTCAAAGGCCTTTCTTGACTTTCCTAAGCATTTGTTGATGTATTGTTATTTTATTTCTTATTATTCGTTTTTATTTTCTCAACGTCCACACGGTGCTACGAGATCAAATCTTTCTCTTTCTGAGCCAAAGATATTATTTTATGCTCCATCTTTAATGGGACGAAAAAAAACCATTTTTGAAATGGTTCAAAAAAACATTGGAAAATTGACAACCCTGACTTAGATGAAAAACATTGTAAGTAACGTTAAGGAAATTAACGAAAGGTTTTTAACGTTATAAAAAATAACGTTTTAATTTATTTTAAAGTCCCTATTTGCTTACTTTTTGTTATTTGTGTATATTTTTGCTTATATCCTGTTTTAAAATTGAGGCCTTCAGAATTTTCTCTGACAATAATGTTAGCGTTAAGTGGTTACTAAAACCGCAATTTGATGTTATAGGTGCAATTAAATTTAATATATACCTATTTAATATAAATTATAGTTTTCTTTACACTACTCCCTATATACACACATGGACACAACCTCCCCTTGTTACATTTATACACCGTTAAATTTTAGACGGTTCAATCCCGAAGGTAATACGAATAAAGTCCCTTTAGCATGTTGAATCTTCAAAACAAAAGTCATTACAAATGTATGTAAGAGGTTATTATTAATTTGCTTATTTTTATGATCTAACATGCTAATGCTCTGGGCTATATTCGTGTTAACTATTATGAGGGCTGCAGGAATTTGGGATTAAAACGCTAAATTTAACAGCTTAAAACTAGCAACTGTCTTACATAACTAAAATGGCGACGGCGACACAAAATCTCATAGACAACTACGTCAAACATAGTTGTTTGATGAGTCTGCGTAGACGCAGATGCCAATCGTGCTTGGCGCCAGTTTGAACCAAACTTGGCCTATTAACACCTGGCTTCTATATTTATAACACTAATACAATTGTTATTAGCTCAATTAAAATTCTTATAAGCTCAATATAGTTTATGGTTCTGGATGTGACGAGAGACACCCCTGGCTCGCAATTAAGGATGCGTAATAAAACTTCTGTTGTAATTTGCTTGAAATAAATATTTTCTATTCTATTCTAAAAAGCCCGATGGTGCAATTGGTAGTGACCCTGCCTCATACGCCAAAGGTTGTGGGTTCGATCCCCACCCAGGACAAGTATTGTGTGATCGATACTTTGGTCTGTTCAGTGACTGGAAACGTCAAAATCAAAATGCAATTCGAGAGCAGTTAAGAGGTCAACTGAACAATGGGGGCTATTGCATGTGAAAAGTCCGCTAGATGGCGTACTCTAGATCAGAGTTCCATCAACACGGCCACGGTTGCTTTTAAAAATGTCACTGAACATCAAATGACGTTGAAGTTGGATCTCAGTCTAACAATGCCATCTAGCGTATTTTTCATATCTGATAGCCCCCATCAGCATATCCCTAACAAAACATATTGACCAAGGTGTGACCCAAAGTTGGCCCTAACGTTGGCCGAGCACCTGACGACGGGTCTTGGCAAACAAGCCATCCCCAAAATAATTGTATTGTCTCTTTCTTAACCTTGACTTTATTTATCATTAGTTTGTAAAGTTATCAATAGTGAGCCTACTGCCACTGCCTCTTTCAAAGACGCTTCAGATGACTCAAAGTTACCCAAACGGCAATGGAAGCCTTATTCCCCGTTATCACCTCCCAGGCCTATGTCTGAAATGACGTCTATTGGCTAAAATGATGAATAGGTAGGTCTACTTCTTCTTTTTTTTCAAGATGACCTCACTCCGCCTGATTGTAATATGAGGTTGACAGGCACACAAGAACTAATTAACTGTTGCGATGCGAATCTACCCACCACAGAATCGGAAAGTTGAGAGCCTATACCTTCCTAAAAGGCTGGCAACGCATCCGCACTCCTTCTGGTGTAGCTGATGTCTATGGCGGTGTTCACTTACCATCAGGTGATCCGCTTGCTCGTTTGCCTTCCTATACCTACTATAAAAAAAGTTGATTCTGACGAGAAGATCCGGCAAGAAATTCGCCATTTATCTACTCTTTTAGTAGCCAATTTTTTTATTCAAATATTTTTGATACTACCTCCTACAGTCTAATACCTACCTAACATTAAGAAAATAGAAACATTTAGCACGCACCTCCACATTGTGCAATCAACTTCCCGCGGTATTTTCGAACCGGTACGACATTGAAATCTTCAAGAAACGAGCCTATACCTTCCTACCTCCCTAAAAGGCTGGCCACGCATCCACACTCCTTCTGGTGTAGCTGATATCCATGGGCGGTGGTGTTCACTTACCATAATCAGGTGACACGCTTGCTCGTTTGCCTTAAAAATCCTAAAAATAAGGTAAACCGGAGCAGACCAGTCCCCAAACGTGGCACCTGTTCCCAAGTATGACGTATGTGTCAGCCATCATTTCAGTCATAACAATCTATAGGCCACCATAGGAAGTCTGCGTCTTACCTAACACGGAAAGATGGGTGACCTTGCCTCTAACAAGGCATAACTCATTGATGGAACAATGACGCCCAGTGATTTTCCTGAAGCCAACACGCGACGGTACTGAAGGGAGCCTGAAGTATAATTGTTATCTTGTCAATAAATCGTAGGAACTTAATGATAGTTTTGAATCATCCTGTATAGGTATGTACATGAAAAGAATACAAAATAGCTATGTTTTCTTTTATTAGATTGACGACTGGATGGAGTGGAGACCGCGTCTTGGTAAACGTAGTGTAGGACGACCTCAGGCCAGATGGAGTGACGATCTGCGCAAGAGGGCTGGCTGGAGCTGGATGCGAGTAGCCGAAGATAGATCAAAGTGGCGAGAATTGAGAGAGACCTATGTCCAGCAGTGGACTGCAACAGGCTGATGATGATGATGATGATGACTGGATGGCGCTTTTGGTAGTGACCCTGCCTCATACGCCAATGGTCATGGGTCCAATCCCCACCCAGGACAAGCGATCGTTGTCTTTTTTTTGACATTATAGCGAACAATCAAGAAGACGGCTCACCTGATGGTAAGCGATTGCCATCGCCCATGGACACTTGCAACAGTAGAGGTGTCACAAGTGCGCTGCTAACCTTTTAACCCCCCTCCCCCTGGATTGGGTCTCCGGTACCCTCACTCACGCAGCGAAACACAGCGCACTGCTTCACGCCGGTTTTCTGTGACGTGGTATTACTCTGGTCGAGCCGGCCCATGCATGCTGAAACGTGGCTCTTCCACTGTTTTTAGTGTTTTATGCATATGTATTATGGTCAATATGGTGCATAATAGTATTATGGTAATAGCCGTGGCAGGCCTGTCACCAGGTGGACCGACGATCTGGTGAAGGTCGCGGGAGTCCATTGGATGCGGGTGGCACAGGACCGATCTGTGTGGAGAACTTTGGGGGAGGCCTTTGTCCAGCAGAGGACGTCTATTGGCTGAATTGATGATGATTATGGTCAATAAACGTTTCCTTACTCTTACAAGTTTTTAATGTATTTCCATTCAAACTTTTTATACCATACAGAAGCTCTCCCACAAACCGGTGTTTTAAGGAAGACTGAAATCTAATATTAAAGTAGCAAGCTGGGGAGGGCCAGGGCTGGCCCACAAACGCATCCCACTTTAGAATCAGGCCGATATAAATACGCACTGCACTTGCACTCAGGGTTGACACGCACGGATTAGCTTTTCAACTGATAATTATGCTCAACTAATATGAATAGGAAATTAATGAAGACCATCAAAAGGAGGAAGATTGAATCGCCCTGCTACAATATGGGATGACGACATTCGAAGGCTGCAGCTGGCTGGAGTGAGCTGGATGAGAGTGGCCGAAAATCGGGAGCGGTGGCGTGCATTAGGGGAGACCTATGTCCAGCTGTGGACGAGCGTGTGTTGCTGACGAAAGTAGTATATAATATAGTCTGCGGCAAGAAAGTGTAGTTATGATGACCTTGAGTGCGCAGAAACTAATTTTAATAGAAAGTCTTCTTTTTTACAAGTGCGCAAAATAACGGTCATCGCAATACTATTCTTTCATGCCGCCAGCTATACCAGCTTGTGATTTCGGGGTCTCGGGTCGAGCAAAAGGTATGTTTCGAAGTTATTGAACATAGCTCGGGTTTGTGATCACCAACCCACCACCATTAGGCAAGCGTGGTCATTAAGCCTAATCCCATTATAGTAGCGATGACTTGATTTTCATGATGGAGGCCTTTGCTCTTTGCTATGGGACAGTTTATAGGCTGATAATAATAAATCTGAATTTCAATGACTTGATTTGAGCAGTGGCTTTAGCACTGGAGACATAGACTCGCCGGTAAGTTTAATATTTTAGTAATTCATTGTGAACAACATACTTTGTTCTATGACTTTTCGCATAAAAAATGACAACTTTTCGAACAAAGCCAGTCTTGTGAATTTGTTATCCCCATGTAAAATGACTAAGTCACCAAGTATCTACAAAAAGTGGCGACAAATTTCCAAAAGTAGGAGAACAATAAATTAATGTTGATCAGAATGGTTGAGAGACTACGTAGATAAAGGGATGTAAATGTCTGAAATAGAAATAGAAATAGAAATATTCTTTATTCAATTTAAGTCCTTATAGAACATTTATGAGTGTCAAATATTATGTAAGCTACCGCTGATTCGGAAAGTCGATTTCTACCGAGAAGAATCAGCAAGAAACTCAGTAGTCACTCTTTTCAAATTATGATCAGTAATTACAATTTTCATTCTGATAATAAAAAATATTATTAAGATTACAGTAACAGTATGATGTGTACAATGCTTTATATCGTTTAGATAATCTACTGATACACCCTGTATAATTATAAATAATACACCGCTAAATCTCACTTAATAGGTGTCACAAATAAAACCCCTTTAGCATGTTAGATCATCAAAATAAATCACCTTTTCTATAATACTTAACTGATTCTTTTGATGATCTGATATGCTAAAGGGGCTATATTCGTGGTACCTAGACGGCTTCGGGGTTAAAACGACAAAAGTTTAACGGTGTATAATTATTACTTTGGTCTGAATTTCTCTGACCGCCAGCCCTATGCGCCTGCGCTGGTAGTCTGTAACCAGGCCGCGCGCCCGTGCCGATTTATAACTAGATTAATTTAATTCTTTCATTGCTTATTAACTTATTATAACGTTATATTTTGGCAAAAAACATGTTTTTTTAAAAGTGCTTTATTAACTAGTCCACCTTCCCTTCATTTTTTGGGATTTAACACCAATAGATGGCGCTGGGTGACGATTACATCACACAAGTACATCGCTTCATCATGCTTTCCAACAAAGGTCTCCCCAAGAGCCCTCCGCGAGACTTTGTCCGCAGCCTCTCTCATCCACATCTGTCTTGCTTCTTCTTTCTCTTTTTCTTTTAAAATGTAAGGGACACCATTCTGTGACAGTTTTGGTCCATTTATTTGTCCTGTCCCTGATCATATGGCCAGTCCACTTCCATATCAGTTTCTTGAAGCATACAAATCTAAACTCTTGTTCTTTTTTATATTGTTTTAAGTTTTTTTTTTTCTTTTCTTTTAATATTTAGCATGCTTCTTTCGATGTTATGTTGGCAAAAATACGTGTCGTACATACTGTTAGATAAATATAATATACTATTAAATAAATATTATTTTATTGCAAACAAACAAAGGTATACAATCTTGAAACTAGATATTACAGAAAAAATTCAGAAGTTGCATGCTTAGTTTTGAACCAAGATCCTCCACAAGAAAGGCACGTTTGGATCCACCCAGCTACCATTGTCATTTTATGTGATAAGTGGCAGACGAGCAGTCGGATCTCCTGATGGTAAGTGTTTGCCATCGCCCAGATACCCGCAACACCAGTAGAGTGATAAGGGCGATGCAAACCTTTAACCCCCTCTCTGAGGCTGTGGTATCATAATTAGAATTATATTATACTAGCGGCCGCCCGCGACTTCGTACGCGTGGAGTTAATTATTGACACTTACCTTCTTATTTTGGACAATCCAAACAATATATTTTTATAAATTGTAGCCTATGTGTTATTCTGATGTATAAGCTATATTGTGGTAAAGTTTCATTCAAATCCATTCGGTAGTTTTTACGTGAAAGAGTAACAAACATCCATACATCCATACTTACAAACTTTCACCTATATAATAGTAGTAGGATTTTAGAATTTAATCACTTTTTGCGCACTACCACTTTTTCTTAAAACTACATATTTCAGTTATTTCCTTCAAACTCTTCCGCATCAAATCTCATCTCAAAACAAACATTGGTTTGTTAGTTCCCGCTAACCGACCTATTTAACTAGCAGTTAAAAATAACCGGCGCATTCCGGGCAAACGCGGGCTTGCCAAACGGCCAGCCCTGATCAGGGACTAGCCCTTAGATATATTTATGGAACCTAACGTCGATGGGCTGAGTCACGACTCTCTAGTCTACATCGGATCATCAGCAACGAAACGTCACTGAGACTTGGGCATATGCTGAGTGCAAATCTATTCAGTGACACTTCAATTGTTTTTATTCTCTTTGTATTATTTTATTATAAATTATTGTAATTACCTATTTGGTTTTTTATTATTTTTTGTTTCTGCCTAAGATACAGGATACTCCTAGTTTAGGCAGCGAACTGAAAATTGCGCCCTTAGTTTAAGTAGACTTTTTATTTTGTTTGATTGTTCTGACGATTTTTCAATAAAGTTTTATTTATTTATTTATTTATGTAGGTATTGTAATTTTTGTACATACGTCACTGAATCAACTTATTTTTTTTTTACTTGAGAATAATCAAGATGACCTCATTCCGCCTGATGGTAAGTTTTACCACGTCTTTTGCCAATGAATTTGAAAAACAATTAATCTATGATGATTTGGTAATTTTTGGAGTCCGATTTCAGAAATGAAAATAAACCATGGCTTAATGAAAAACTCTCTCACGGTCCTAAAAAATGTTGATGACTTGAGGCGATCAATGTCTCTCATGTCTTGTCCTGTCCATTTTTATGGTAACCCAGGGGAAATGCGTTGCACGGATATGCTCAGAGCTGCTGACAAATCTAACAATGGAAGCAATCTGTCTGGTCTTCCCAACCCATCAAGGGAACACCTATAAATGTAATGAACTAGATCTGGTTATCTGCATTTAAAGGTAACAATGCAGAGAAATTCCTCACGTCAACCGCTGCGCATGACATCACAATACTGTGGAGCCTACGCGCTGCGCGAGCGCAGCCCAAGGACTCGACTTTCTACACACGTAGGCGATAATTCGATTAGCGTGGTAGCCATCTTTTAACACTTTTTTGATGGAGGATATGAGTTTCCTTTTTTGTTATTTTTTAATGTGATAGGTGGAAGAGAAGACGGATCAACTGATTGTAAGTGATTACCGCCGCCCATAGACACCTGCAAACAAGTGCGCTGCTTACCTTTTAACCCCTTAACCCTGGATTGGGCCCCCAGTACCCTAACTCTCGCAGCGAAACAGCGCATGCACTGCTTCACGCCGGTTTTCTGTGAGGACGTAATCCAAATCTTGTGCTATGTCGGTGACTCTGGTTCTCTGTCGGATTAAATCATTTCTGAATTAGCAAACTGAAGTGGCAGTGGCTGGTTACATTAGCCGCAGAACTGACAACCGTTGGAGCCGTAAAGTCCTTGAGTGGAGACCGCGACTTCGGTAAGCTTAGTGTTGGACACCCTGCGACAAGATGGGATGATGACATTCGAAGGCTGGCTGGTGTGGGCTGGATGAGAGTAGCCGAAAATCAGGAGCGGTGTCGTGCATTTGGGGAGACCTATGTCTAGCAATGGACGAGTATAGGCTGCTTATGTTGCTGATGAAAATGAGTGAGAATTCCAAAGACAGTAAGTAAATTCATATGAGGCTATTGTATATTACAATAAATAATAATGAGAATGTAAATCAGAGAAACAATAAAATGTCGTAAAGCTATAAAAACGAAGTGTAGCATGCGTTTTATGATTCAAATCCTGAAAGTAATTCGTGTTATCGTTCACTGCAATTTAATTCCAGCGTTGAACCCAGATTTTTAACGCTATAGATGGCAGACGAGTAGATGGATCACCTGATGGTAAGCGAGCGTTCTTACCATCAGGCGATCCGTTCTTACCATCACCTGAGACTCCAGTCACGCCGCCCACATTCAGGTAAAACCTTCACTCATTATAGGGCAAGCGGTAAAAATTACACTATCGTGGCAGTCTTCAAAACTCCCCCTTGGTCTTGTGATTTAAGTATTGGACCGTGAAATCGGGGTCCCAGGTTTGATTCCCGGGTCGAGTAAAAGTATCGAATTTTTCAGACATAGCTCTGGTTTGTGATCACCAATCCGCATTAGCCTAATCCCATCATAGTAGCGATGACTTAACTTCTATGATGGAGGCCTTTGCCCTGCATTGAGACAGTATATAGGCTGATAAGTACTTTACTTCAAAACCACATCAAATCCTCTGAGCACCTATGTCTCTGATCGCTGATCCGCTGTTCACTGAGAAAAAAATCAAAAGGAAAGTGTGAAGCAGTTTTCACAAATATTTGAATAAAAATCACAACTAAAATACCTGTACGCCCCCGCGCACAACAAGGTGCAGTGACTGCGCTCGCGCATGTGTGCGTTATCAAAGAAAAACTTCCAAAAATTACGCACACACGCACAGCTGGCTACATCCTTATGCGTGTGGTTAGGGTTGGCGATTATGTAGAATGCGGTTTTAATGTAGGTAATTTTTTCTGCCGTTACTGCTCTTGTCAGAGCAGTTGTGGTCACGATTATTCGTTTTTATTCGCAGCCATCTCTCCCTGTTCGCAGATAGTCTGGCGCAGTCTGACACGGGGTTTCCCACTACGGATTTCACTTGATCAGTCCAGCGTATTGGTAAATCTGCCTCGGGATCTGGCTCCTTCCACCTTCTCCTGAACGATCAACTGTTCTATTGAGTCGTTATCACGCCTGGAGACATGACCAAAGTACTGCAGAATGCTATGGTTGATAGACGCTTTGTGATACCAAGTTCCTGGAGGAGTATAGATACGTTTGTGCGGAATTCTGTCCACGATATGCCGAGCATCTTCCTCCAGCACCATATTTCTAAAGCATCTATGTTCCTCTTCTCCAACTCAAGCACTGTCTATGTCTCTGATGCGTAGAGGATAATTGGGAATACCAGAGTACCAGGGTAGTAGAAATGAATATTTTCAATAAATTGTGTAGTATTGATTTAGACATGTGCCACCCCTACAGCTAGACTCATAGACAAGCCCACACGCACACATTCGTAAACCGCGTTCTATGTTGCATCGTCCCACACTCCTGCGCATGTGTGCGTGTAAGTAGGTCACAGATAGGAGATACACGTGTTGGAGGGCCTGCCCTTTATTGCTGGGCTGGTAGGATCGTGGGATTTTACGAATAGATACAAAGATCGATAGATATATAGATAGGGGTTTATAATTATTTTACAAATAAAAACATTTGAAAATTGTGAACAAAAGTGTTTTAATGAGTTAGGTGGCAGACGAGCAGGCGGATTACCTGATGGTAAGCAATTGCCGCCGACCATAGACACTTGCAACACTAGGTGCGATAGATTTGTACAATTATTTTACAAATAAAAAACGTTATAAAATTATGTAAAAAAAAGTTTTTAACCTCTTAATGGGGCAGCAGGTAAAAATAAAATTAATTAGTTTTGGACCTTATCTCCAGCTGCCAACCTTTTAATTTCCTTTCCCCATGATTGGACCAGTTACAGGCTGACGAAGCATAGTGAGTAGAAAGGCAAAGCTAAACTATAATAGTTTTAAGCCACACATCAAAGTATACATAACTGTCAAATATCTTCAATCATTTCTCATCTTACTGTAAATCATATTAGGTTGAATATCAATTGAGGAAATTTGACAGTTTGTGGTAACCTGCTGTGTTGCTGTCTGTACCTAAACAGTGTCTTGCGGAATTAACTAGTTAAATTTAAAATAGTTTTTTCAACAAAAAGTGTTATTTCCTTACTACAAAACCGCCAGTGCGAGTCGGGCTCGCGCACAAAGGGTTCCGTAGCAGCAAATATAACTTAACCAAAATTACAGTTAAATCAACCTATCTCAAAACTATAAGAGATACTTTGATCAAACCAAAAAATCGTTGGAAAGAGTTTAATTAGCATGCATCACCTCTATTTTTTTTAGAATTTTATACCCCGTAGTTATAAAAATAGAGGGGGGGGGGACATACTTTTTACGACTTTGAGAGATATCTCAAAAACCGTTCACTTTAAGAAAAAATGTTTTTTAGAAAACTTTATATCATTTTTAAAAGACCCTTTCCATTGATACCCCACACGGGTATGTACATCGAAAAAAAAAAAATTTCATCCCTCAGTTACATGACGTATGGGGGCCCCCACCCCCCAATTCTTTTTTTTACTATTTAGTGTCATATTTTTGTAGCGGTTCATACAACACATATTCCCATCAATTTCATCACTGTAGTACTTATAGTGTTCCGAGTAAATCGCCATTGTAACACCAACGCATAGTATTTGGTGTGAAATTAATAAATTTTGGTTTGGACAGTTTAGTGATTTCCTTTTACATTACTATTTTTATAATTATGCCAGAGAACTCTATCTATAAGTACGAGTTGAAAATAGTAATGAAAAAGTTTCGATTCTCAAATTGACCCGACCGAGAATCCAACCCGTAGCCCGTGCATTACACTATAGATAGTTACTGCGCTATCGAGGTTGCCGAGCCCTTAGGCACAGCAATAAAGGCGTGCGCTCGCGCGGATGATAGCACAGATCGTTCACCCGGCGGAAAACTCACTTTCATACTAGAGCACTGGAGCTTTTCTTGCACTATAAAGTAAAGTCTTCATCATCATCAGCCTGTTGCAGTCCACTGCCGGACATAGGCCTCTCCAAATGCTCGCCACTTTGATCGATCTTCGGGTACTTCCATCCAGCTCGAGCCAGCCCTCTTGCGCAGACCGTCACTTCATCTGGCCTGAGGTCGTCCTACTCTACGTTTACCAAGATGCGGTCTCCACTCCAGAACTAGTTTACTCCAACGGTTGTCAGTTCTGAGGCAGATATGGCCAGCCCACTGCCACTCCAGCTTACTAATCCGGTGAGCTATGTCAATAACTTTTGTTCTCTCCCGGATCACCTCGTTTCGGATTCGGTCACGCAGAGAAACGCCGAGCATAGCTCTTTCCATAGCCCGCTGAGCGCCTTTAAACTTGTGGACTAGCTTTGCTTATGATGTAAGTAAAGTATCAGCCTATATACTAACCCACTGCAGGGCAAAGGCCTCCATCATAGAAATCAAGTCATCGCTACTATGAGGGTCAATCACCACGCTTGCCTAATGCGGATTGGTGATCACAAACCCGAGCTATGTTTGAAAAAATAGATGAATTCTGTGGTTCTGAAGCACAGACTATGTTAAACTTCTTCTCAACCCTAATGTTCTCTGAAGCAAGCAATGATGGGCTGAATGTAAAATGTATAAATAAAACTTGGTTATGTCATTTCACTGTTAGTTTTAGTTGGTACTCGGTGTTACTATTGCATAAACAACTTTAGTCAGAGGCCCTTTGACCGGTAATCGAATCCCACGCGACAGAAAATAGTTGACTTGTATCATTTCCATACATCATGTTCAAGTAGAAATATGTTTTAATCTTCAAATCAGGAAAGTTTTTACATACATTATTGTTTGCATTCATTCACTTTCTCATATTTTAACCATCCATTGCTTTTTTTTTCATGCATGAACCAAACATTCTACAAACAAAAGTACCAGGAGCGCATAACGAACCAAGAGGCGACGACCTCAGTGAAATTCGGTGGTCGCACTCGCCCGTCCTTCGCTTTCCAAAGATCTCTTCGCTTATATGCGTGCCTGGTACCTTGTGCCCGTTTACGCACAAAAAATACGACTCGGATGACGTCATTTTATAGTTTGAAACTTTGGTGAGTGAGAGAGAGGTTCTAGTTGATTTTACAGTCTATTAAAAGTTTATTTAATGTATAGAATATGTTAATGAATGTAAATGATATTAGGATAATTTTATTTTTATAGCTTTTAAGTAGATCGGCGCCTTTCTTGAAGTTACGTCTGAAGTAATAAACCTATTTATGTTTCAAGACTATTGTTTTTTCGTCTTCTTACATTTATCACAAATTTCCAGATATGTTCTGCGCATAGTGTAAACGAAATACGAGTATGAGTTGTTAACCTTACCTACGTACAGTCAGCCACACATCAGGTTACCACAATCTGTCAAATTTCCTCAATGAATATTCAACCTAATGAGTATGGCAGAAAACTGACAATTTTGTATACTTTGAGGTGTGGCTGTACGTACCTATACAAAACTGTCAAATTTCTTCAATCCAATCTCATCTTACTGTCTAACAGTATTAAGTTGAATTTCTATTGAGGAACTTTGACAGATTGTGGTAACCTGAAGTCTGTACATCATACCAGCAGTCTTATTCTCAGCATGAATATTGAACTGGCTTGGGGATCGCACGCATGCAGAGGACCTACAAAGAACGACGATCGAATTTTCTTATAATAGCGCTGTGTGTCATCTTTGACACACAGCACTATTTGAGCTGCGTGGAGTTGAGCGAAGACTTATAAAAATTGACCAATCACATTGCTCATCAGAGATGAGATGTGTATTTTGAGCAACGTGATTAGTAATTTTTACAAGTCTCCGCTCAACTCCACGCAGCTTCGCTTTTGAGTCAAAGATGACACACAGCGCTATTATAAGGAAAACTCCGATTCTATCGTCGCTCTTTGTAGGTCCTCTGCATGCGTGCGATCCCCAAGTCAGTCCAATATTCATGCTGAGAATCAGAAAAACCTCACCCTACTCATCAGAGAAACAGCGCAAGCACTGCTTCACATTAGTTTCCTGTGAGGCCATGGTATCATGGATAGGTTTTTCACGTGTAACTGCAGATCACGGAAGTAAAACCTCACAGAATACAGCCAAAATTTTAATTACCCTCGAATCGCTTATCGCCATCTCACTCTGCATAATTAAATGTTATGCAATTTATGGATTTGAGATCGACCGCGATACTCATACAAAATGTGATACAATTCTGTGTGTCAGTGGGTGAGAGTCATTGTGTAACTCAGCCGCGCAGGCTTTGATTAGAGCTGGGAAAAATCATCGATTGTTAAAAAATCGCATCCTAAGAAACAAAAGTCGTAAGAACTCGATTATATTTAAATTTAAAACTCTGATTCTGTATGATAATATTAATAATTACAATTAAGTAAATTTAAAATTTCACTGATGCCTTGAAAAGGTTAATTTGTAATCTTGCATTACCAACTGCTCCAAAATGTGTGTGAATAAATTACTATGACTATTATATTAATCGCTTTGACATAAAGCTGAAAAATTTATAAAACGAATCTAGTGAGATTCGTATTGTTATTTTTCGTATTTGTTCGTTAGTAGGAACTAATACAGTGGTTTCTAAGTATATATTATTTTTGTGGTAAGTGGTTTTCTGGACGAAAAGTAACTTAATTAAACAAAGAAGTACAACTTAAACCACCGTTAAATTTCACCCTTCAATTACTTGAAATTGGCAGAATTAACAGTGCGTCAGCCATAACTGAAATAAATTGTACGAGGTATTTCAGAACCGTTACTACATTCAAATCTTCCTAAAAGCCCGGCAACGCAGCACTCCTTCTGGTGTAGTTTATGTCTATGGGCGGTGGTGTTGACCATCAGATGACCCGCTTGCTCGTTTGCTTTTTACATAGCATGTATCATAAAAAAAATCGACCATTTGCAAATCGATTTCTACAACAAAATCGATTAAAAAATACCAAATTCAACAGCGTCACATCACTAGCTTTGATACAGTTTTTAATGATCTTACGTAAGAGGGAAATAAAAAACCACTGTTCTCGTTCTCAAAAGTGTGCTATGATCAATGGTAATTAGTGACGTAATGCGCTTCGGATTAGTGCCTGTAACCAACTGGCCCTTTTTCCTTCGACCGTAAAAGTGCAGACTACAGATACTTTAACCCCTTAATGGCCTGTAGGTTTAAATACAATTAATTGGTTTTGGACCTTATCTCCAACGCATAAGGTTCAAAATATGGTGTCTAATATATCGACAGTCTTATAAAGGGTTAAGAAGGCTTTAACTTTAAATTAACCGGAACTGCATCTGAAAGGGAGGGAAAGGGGGGGGGGGGTTATGATGATAGGTGGCAGACGAGTAGACGGATCACCTGTAATATCTGACATGACATGTTCTGCGGGCGTGGTGTTGAGTCAGCCCATTTATGCCGAAGCGTGGCTCTCCCACGGTAAAACGGATCTTTTTCGCCACCAGCAAAGTCACAATTGCGGTGCCAACCTTTTAACCTCTTTCCGACGTCTGGGCCTCCACCCTACTAACTGAATACGGCGAAACAGCACAGGCGCTTTACGTCAGGGAAAAAGCCCTGTGAGACCGCGGTATCTCTCCCGTCTAGCAAGCCCACTCATACCGAAGTGAGCAACCTACGGTTAAAAAAGATCCAATGTACCTACAGTTTAGGCGGTTTTTCCGCTGGGAGCGATCTCCACTATATAACCTTCAGGTAAAAAAATTACTGAGCGGCCATCGTTTGAACTATTCTTGACAATGTATCATCACATAAAAATTACATAAATAATGTTTATTTATATGTTAACTTAGTTACCTACTGGTACAGTCAACAGCAGAAAGCTACTATACACTACAGGTATTTAAAGAAGTATAGTATAGTATATAATAATAATATATAATATTTCACTACATCACATACATTGGTCTGACTCTGAGATAGGTAGCTCAAGCACCTGTGTTACAGGTATCAGAACCAACAGTGGAATTACAAATATATACGTATAATACTTTTTTTTTTTTTTGTAAATACATACTAATAATAATATAGAAAACACCCAGACCAATACAAACAAACATGTTCATGCACACACATGTTTGTACTGTGCGGGGATCGAACCCGCAACCCTTAGCCCAGACGCAGCATTCACTACCACTGAACTCAAATAAATAAATATTAATCAACATTAATATTAATGTTTAAACTTTCAAAAAGTGGTTGATTGTCATGATATTAAAAGTTCAATTAGTCTTTTAATACTCGTCCTAAGTATCTTAACAGTTGATATTCATTAATTTCTTAACTTAAAGGAATAAATAAATAAAATATGTGCCAGACAATCACACCAGTCAACCTGGTCTCAAACTAGGGCAACTCCTGTATTATGACCAATCCAGAACACCCAGACCCAAGAAAATTTAAGAAATGTAGTTTCCTTAATTGACTTGACCGGGAATCAATCCGCGAACACCTTAGCCACTGCGCCATCGAGACTTGTTTGTCTTGGTCAAAGCAGAGCGCTGCGTTTCATGAGTGAAGGATCATAGACCCAATTTTAGGGAAAGGGGGTTAAAGGTATTTCTGTTATCATCATCATCATCAGCCTGTTGCAGTCCACTGCAAGACATAGGCCTCTCCAAATGCTCGCCACTTTGATCGATCATCGGCTATTCACATCCAGCTCCAGCCAGCCCTCTTGCGTAGATCGTCACTCCATCTGGCCTGAGGTCGTCCTACACTACGTTTACCAAGTCGCGATTTGTGATATATTCCTACCCATATGTGTTTCAGGCCCGCTTATCACTGTAGCGATGACTTGATTTCTATGATGGAGGCTTTTGCCCTGCATTGGGACAGTATATAGGCTAAAACTTTTGCTTTTATACCCGATCAGGTATATCTGCTGCTGACTGTACCGTAATTATCTCACTTATTACATTACTATGATAGATAAGTATTACGTGGCATTTGTATGAATCAACATAATCGTTGACATAGCTGTTAAGATCACCAGATCATTAGAAAATACCGGGTTTATTCCGGATCCGTAGGCTTGCCGTGGGAAAGCCACGCTTGAGCATGAATGGGCCGGCTCGAGCAAGTGATAACGGCCACGGAAAAGGACTTTTTTTTTATGTGGTAGGTGGCAGACGAGCAGGCGGATCACCTGATGGTAAGCAATTGCCGCCGCCCATGGACACCTGCAACACCAGTGGAGTTGCAAGTGCGCCGCCAACCTTTTATCCCCTTCCCCCCAGGTGGGCCTCCGGTACCCACACTCACTCGACGAAACACAGTACTGGGGCTGCTTCACGCCGGTTTTCTGTGAGGCAGTGGTATCACTCCGGTCGAGCCGGCACATTCATGCCGAAGCGTGGCTCTCCCACAGTTAAACTAGTCAAGTGACCTAAGTATTAGCCTATGGGTAAATATAATAATTAATATCAGATGTGATTATAGGGGTGGGGTGAAAATGTTCACAGATACACCCTGTACTTTTTAAGTAACGTAAGTACTTATTCTGCGATGGAAGTTTATTTAAATGACCATAACATTAAGTTCTGTAACCTATTGTGCAATAAAAAGTAAGTAACTGCGGGAGAGCCACGCTTCGGCATGAATGGGCCGGCTCGACCGGAGTAATACCACTGCCTCACAGAAAACCGGCGTGAAGCAGCCCCTGTGCTGTGTTTCGCCGAGTGAGTGAGGGTACCGGAGGCCCACCCGGGGATAAAAGGTTGGCAGCGCACTTGTAACTCCACTGGTGTTGCAAGTGTCCATGAGCGGCGACATGGCGACATCTGTTAGTTTGTAAGAAAAATTGTACTAAATAAATAAATCTATCTATCAGCTAATAATAAACTGACTTGACTAGTCTAAGGGCTGATTTTTCAATCGTCTGATAACAGTTAACAGACCGATAAAATGTAATCCAATTTATAGTAACTGTCACTCTATGTTATACAATTATAGTAAGATGTAAGACAACTTTAATTCGCCGGGTAACTCTTTATTGGTCTGTTAAATTTTATCTGACAATGGAAAAATCGGCCCTTAGAGTAAAGTATCAGCATTTAAACTGTCCCACTGCATGGCAAAGGCCTCCATCTTAGAAATCAAGTCATCGCTACTATGATGGGATTAGGCTTAATCACCACTCACCACACACAACCACAGTCATCGCTACTATGATTAGATTAGGCTTAATCACCACGCTTGCCTAATGCGGATTGGTGATCACAGACACGAGCTATGGTCGAAAAATTCCAAAAATACTTTTGCTCGACCCGGGACCCCAAGATCATGACTGGTACTTAAACCACTCGACCAAGGGGGCGTATTCTTATATGCGTATTTTTTTAAGTTTTGTATGACTACTGTTATTTTGTAAAGAAAACATAGAAAATACAGTTTTAGCAACCAAAACAAACACACAAGCAATCTTAAGCGTCGATCGATGCATATTCGCAAACGCTACGGAACCGGCTGTAACCGGTTCTGCGAGATCGCCGGTGGTGGGAAATTACGGCAAAAGGGGGGAACAAAGCCGCGGCAACCTACATACCTCCCCCCTTGTCCGCGCAAAGACGGTGAAGGCACAGAGTGGTTACACGGCCAGTGAGAAGGTGAATTCTAATACTTCGGCTTATGTGTTACTAGCGGCCGCCCGCGACTTCGTCCGCGTGGAAAAGTAACTATTTACCCCCCTTACGCACTACGCAATAAAAAGTAGCCTATGTTCTTTCTCAGGGTCTAGATCATCTGTATACAATTTCATTTAAATCCGTTCAGTAGTTTTGGCGTGAAAGAGTGACAGACAGACAGACAGCCAGACAGACGGACGGACGGACGGACGGACGGACGGACGGACGGACAGACAGACAGACAGACAGACAGACAGACAGACAGACACGTCGTAAGGCCCAGACAACAGACGCAATGGAAAATCAATTGTTTTATCTCTTTTAAAATTCTTTTGGGTGTTACGACGTTAGGGCAAGAGTGGACAAGTATCTTCTAGGCAAACGCCTCTTGACAGTATTGGAAATTAGAATAGAAATAGAAATGGAAAATTTCTTTATTCAATTTAAGTCCTTATAGAATATTTATGAATGTCAAATATGTAGCAATATAAATAGTTTTTGCACAAACAAACATAATTACGCAAAAAGGTTCGCGTTTTTATATTAGTAAGTATTAGGATAAGTAATAAAAAATCATAAGTCGGTATGTGACTTAATTCATTTTATTGGGAGGTCGAAAAAAAAATTAAACGACCAGTTGCCAACGAGGGTGTTTACAAGTTGATACGACCATATTGATTTACAAGAAAAAGACCTTATTTCTTCCTTAAAAGCCGGCTTGTCCATGGGCGGCGGTGATCACTCACCATCAGGTTAGATGTCTGCTCGTTTGTCTAAGTATAGTGTAAAAATACTGTTTTAGTATTTAATATAAAACACTTACGAAACTCTTCATTATCAAGACCCGTGCTTTCGTATTTTTCTAAAGAAATGCATGTTTTATCTCCATTTCTGTAGGACACGTTTTCCTACGATTACTTCAGTGTGATAACGTCGTATGTGCTTGATAACACACGTTACATAGTGGTTACGTTTGTTAATATATCTTTGATTACAACTTGCTATGACATGAACGCCAAAAAAATTGGTCACAGACTATAAAACTGGCCGGATGGCATATTTTGGAAGTAACCCTATAGCTGGAGACACGAAAGTATAGCGATGACCGTTATTTTGCGCACTTGTAAAAAAGAAGACTTTCTATCAAAATTGGTTTCTGCGCACTCAAGGTCATAACTACACTTTCTTGCCTCGGACTATACCTCTGTATACCTACACCCTACCTTTGTATACCTACAATATTGATGACACTATCGTCAGCTCATGGCGAATTAGGCACTTACAAAATTAGTGGGCTTAGTAAGGGGATCGGTTAGTATAATTGGTAGTACAGCCACCCGGACTGTGGAAGGTTTTGGGTTCGAGTCCCGAGAACCCGTCGATGAATTTTTAAGTGCGTTATTTACTTAACCGTTCGTCATACGCCAAAGGTAGTGGGTTTGATCCCCCTTGGGCAAACATTCGTGTGATGAACACTTGTGTGTGTTCAGTATCTGCGTGGTATCATGTATTTATGTCCTAAGGTGGTATTCATACTAATATTATAAATGGGAAAGTGTGTCTGTCTGTCCGTATGTTGGTCTTTCTTCCACGGCAAAACGGAGTGACGAATTGACGTGTTTTTTTAAGTGGAGATAGTTGAAGGGATAGAGAGTAACGTAGGGTACTTTTTGCTCCATTCTAACCCCCTATTTTAGGGAAGTGTGGGGGGGGGGCGAACGAAGCCGCGGGCAAAAGCTAGTAATTTTTATATGTCGAAAATTTTTCGAACCCTCATTACCCCAACCGATCACTTATGCTGGATGCCTTAATACAGCACAGCATAAAATACACATAATTATTTGTGTATATTATTTATGTGTGTTTATACACACGGCACTGCTGGCCAATGGGGAAGGACAGTTTTTGTTGTTGTTTTGTTTGTTTGGCAGCTCCTTCCCTCCCCTCTGCGCTAACCAGTCTCTGCTATGGCGCAAGCGCTCATCTCGTCTCAGTCTAAGCTCTTACGCAACCTTTCTCCATTGCACAAGCGCTGACCGACATTTGCGATTTGCGCGCCTTATGTAACGCCAATTGTTTTTTGTTGTTTTTTTTTTTTTGTGTTGTGTCAATTGTTTGTAGCATGTAATATGTGTTGTGGTGTCCAAATTAATAAATGTATTTTCTTTCTTTCTTTCTTTCTTTCTTTCTTTCTTTCTTTCTTTCTTTCTTTCTTTCTTTCTTTCTTTCTTTCTTTCTTTCTTTCTTTCTTTCTTTCTTTCTTTCTTTCTTTCTTTCTTTCTTTCTTTCTTTCTTATTATAGCTCTTAACAATTTTCTTCATCTTGAGTATTGGACTGTAGGAGGTGGTATGAGGAAAACATTGTAATAAATATTTTGGCGATTAAAAAGAGTAACTGGCGAGTTTCTTGCCGGATCTTCTCGTCAGAATCAACTTTCCGATACCGGTGGTAGAATCGCATTATGTCTATTTATTTTTTAATATATCTTATGTAGCAAGATATATATTTAATTTCATTTGAATCATACATTATCTTGAAATAGTTTTAAACTTTAAGAATACTTATTTGACTTTGACTTTGCCTTACTTAGGCAACGAGCGGCCGATCTACCTTTCCAAAAGGTTGGCAGCTCCTTCCCTCCCCTCTGCGCTAACCAGTCTCTGCTATGGCGCAAGCGCTCATCTCGTCTCAGTCTAAGCGCTTGCGCAACCTTTCTCCATTGCACAAGCGCTGACCGACATTTGCGATTTGCGCGCCTTATGTAACGCCAATTGTTTTTTGTACCCCAGTGGTTTGATAAATGATTTCTAATACCCTAAGCGGATATGGGGTTTGGAGTATTTAGGACAGTTCTATCGAGTTTTCTTTCGCTCGTATCTGAACCAATGGCTTCGTACCATCCAATCTGTCCCATTACTATGTATGTTCGCGACCTACATCGTCATCACCTTTTTAGCCACCAATATTAGTTCAAATTCTTGCAAAAATGCAACGAATAAGAATGTCTTAAACAGTTAACAGTCTCCCGTTTCTAAATCTTGTACTTGGTATCATATTATGTGAGCTTTACCCAAATTGTAACGTGTCTGTGTTGTGCTTGTGTCAATTATAAATCCTCATCATCATCATGAGCCATCCTGATCCTTTCAATGGATGTTAATGGTACCGTGGAAAAGACACGCTTCGGCATGAATGGGCCGGCTCAACCGTAGCGATACCACGGCCTCACAGAAAAGGTACTGGAGACCCAATTGGTTAAGCACTTGTGACTCTACTGGTGTTGCAGGTGTCTATGAGCGGGGGCAATCGCTTACCATCAGGTGATCCGTCTGTTTGACTGCCACATTTACAAAAACAAAAGTGGACCAGACCCAATATAACAGACCACAGACTTGGAAAATAACCAGCCAAAACATATTACACAATAAAACGGCACAAACCAGTCTGTGGAGACGCTAATACTGACTCACAAGTCACAGAAGTCACAAACTATGTCATGGTCAGTATAAAAGTGAGTTCTCACCCAAAATCGAGCATCCTGGTATCGATGAAATGTTATCTTTAAATCGAGAGTTTTGATGCGTCATCGGTATACCGTTAAAACAGGATACAATCTGGTTGAGTGTTGGATAAGGAAACCATAGGTTCGAATCTGAGATTGACTGTATTTTGAGTCTTGACTTTTCGAAATTCACATAAAAAACAGCTTTACATACTAAGTCAAATTCAAAATGAACGAGCCATGTGAATCGTCCATATTGTATCATCATCATTTCGGCTAATAATTACTTAAATGAAATGAAATAATTTATTTCGACACTCAACATTAAGTCCACATTAACATAAAGTTCACAAATAAAAAAGTATCTAGGCTAAGTGTCGAATCGGACCCTACTCAGCATTAAGCTATAGCCTGAGCTATAGCGCTGATTTTCAGTAGAGACCGAATCGAGTAAATTAATTAATACATATTTTAAATAGACGTCCACTGCTGGATATAGGCCTCCCCAATGATCTTCACAGATCGGTTCTGTGCCACCCGCATCCAAGGGACTCCCGCGACCTTCACTAGATCGTCATTATTGTTTTTTGGAATCAAACAATTTTAGATGAATTTGCAAAATTAGAGCAGTGTTGCTCAGAATGGTAAAAGAAGTGGTTAAAGTGATGAAAGAGATGAAAAACTTGAATCAATCTGCAAATCGCAACCACACATCAAAGTATACAAAACTGTCAAATTTCTACAATAGACTTTCATCTAACAAACACATAAAGTTGAATACCAATTGAGGAAATTTGACAGGTAGTGGTAACCTGATGTATGTATAACTAGTGGCGCGCCCTTACTTCGCTTCGGGACCGTAATTCAGAAATGAACCAATAGATGGCGCTGTGTCCAATTACATCGCGCAAGCGTTTTGTGTTTTCGGTTTACCTATAAGGCTTGTCGTTGTCTATAGAAGTTATCTCTTTATAAATAGCATAGATATAGATTATCAAATCGCAAATCGCTCATACCATGTCAAGGCCAGATTAAAAGTGAGTTTTCACCAAAATTCGAGACTACATCCTGGACATATGAAAGTGGATCCGGTTTCGATGAAATGACAGCATTTCTTTAAGCTGAGAGTAAGTTTTAACGCGTCATCGGTAATTTTGTACCGTTAGCAGGATGAAGTCTGTTTATTAAATCTTTAGGTTTAAGTATGATGCAACATGTTACCGGGTGTTGTAAATTGTGTATTCAACAGGGTGTACCTGTCAGCCTATAAACTATCTCACTGCAGGACAAAGGCCTCCATCACAAGTATCAAGCTACTATGATGGGATTAGGCTTAATCACCACGCTTGCCTAATGCGGATTGGTGATCAGCCAGAGTTATGTTAAAAAAATTCGAAATATTTAACTTATTGATCGACCTGGAAATCACCGAGAAGTGGTATCACTCCAGTCGACCCGGACCATTCATGCCAAAATGTGGCTTTCCCATGGTCAATAAAGAATATCTGTCTATCTAAAAATATCACAATCGGTAAAACACACAACACCTCATACCTATATTGACCTGACTCCGTACTAATTAGCTTAAGCACTTGTGTTACAAATATCAGACAACAGAGGAAACACAAATATAATACATAAATACATATATAATTACCCAGACACTGAACATACACAAGGTGTTCACCACACGAATATTTGTCCAGGGTGGGAATCGAACCCACAACCTTTGGCATATGAGGCAGGGTCACTACCAAATGCGCTATCCGGCCAGTCGATAGATATTATAATGTAAGTAATTGACTGGCCGGTTGGCGCAATGGTAGTGACCCTGCCTCATACGCCAAAGGTCGTGGGTTCGATCCCCACCCTGGACAAACATTCGTGTGATGAACACTTGTGCTTGTTCAGTGTCTGGGTGTTATATATGTATTTTAGTATTATATTTGTGATCCTCTGTTGTCTGATATCTATAACACAAGTGCATAAGCTACTTAGTACGGAATCAGGTCAATGTATGAGATGTTGTGTGTGAATTCAATTCTAATAGTTATGAACACGTGTAAAATTTGTTTTGAGGAAAGTGAATCAAGCAATTTCACATAAAATTTGGCAATAAGTTACATTTTGTGCCCTTAGAAATGTACGCCACATTTTCATATTAAACTTTTACTTAAAAAGGTCGGCACTTGGTAGAAAATGTTCAAGTTTTCCACCGAAATAGCCCTCGACGTTTTTCTTTGAGGAAAAATTATACAGGACGATGAACGTTCCCTTTGAAAAGGTACGCAATAAAAATTCCAAAAAAATTAATTTGTAAAAAAATCTCAAAATACGAGTTTCGTATTGTGTTAAAGACCATAGCAAAAAGTTGCATTTTAATTATTTTTTTGCAAAAAAAAAGTAAATTTTTGACTCAGTGACTTTTTGTATGTTTGATGCAAAGTCAAAAGACCACTTTTTTATACATTTTTTTAAATATTTTTTTGCTAAAAATAATGTATTAGGATAATATTCTTACCACCCTTTTTTCTTCTGAAAAGTAATCATTTCATTTATTTCAGGCCTTCAGCGAATGTTCGAAAACTTTTTGTAGGTTTTCCACGTATTTCTATTAATAATTTTGTAATTAGTTTCATTTAATTTGAATTGAAGCGTTAAAGAAAACAGATTTTTATGTGATTGGTGGCAGACGCGTAGACGGATCACCTGATGGTAAGCGATTGCCGTCGCCCACGGACACCCGCAACAAAAATGGAGTCAAAAATACACTGTCAACCTTTAAACCCGCTCCCCCTGGATTGGGCCTCCAGTAACCTCACTCGGCAAATCAGTCAGTCTTTGTTTTTTTTTATTTATTTTAAGTGATAGGTAGCAGGCGAGCAGGCGGATCACCTGATGGTAAGCAATTGCCGCCGCCCATGGACACTTGCAACACCAGTGGAGTTACAAGTGCTCTGCCAACCTTTTATCCCCTTCCCCCCGAGTGGGCCACCGGTACCCTCACTCACTCGGCGAAACACAGCACAGGGGCTGCTTCGCGCCGGTTTTCTGTGAGGCAGTGGTATCACTCCGGTCGAGCCGGCCCATTCATGCCGAAGCGTGGCTCTCCCACAGATAAATAGATAGTTTCCCCTGGGGAAAAAAAAGGTTCGCGGGAGAAAATTCCTCGAGAGAATTAATTTCAAACATTTAACCATCTCATGTAGGCTCTTTTTGCCGCACGATCTTCTTACATTCCCTCGAGGTGTGCTATAAAGGTTCTTATCCTTTGTTCAAGTCAAAACTTGTCGCGGTGAAAACCACCTACCGAGTCACTTTAAGTGCCCAAAGTGTGTCACGCCACTTTCCTCTTAAACGATCATATAATTTTAACTACTGACACTATTCGGCCATTACATAAGGTACTGACCGATTAAATAACCAGTCGGAAAAATCGATTTAATCAATCGATTTTTCTGTTACCGGACGAGATGTAATAGATCTACTTTCCCTTGTTTTGACTAATAGGTTAGCCATCCTTTTGTGGATTTAATTATTCAGCACAGATTATATCTGGACAAACATTTGTGTGATGAACGCTTGTGTTTGTTTAATCTGAGTGTTTTTATATAAAGTATATAAGTATTTAAGAATTATATTTGTGATTCCTCTACTGTCTGATATCTGTAACACCTTACTTATAAGTAATCCTTACCGTAATGTAACGGAGTCAGGTAAATTTATGTGATGTTCTGTGAA
The DNA here is from genome assembly GCA_014851415.1 of Cnaphalocrocis medinalis. Taxonomy (NCBI): domain Eukaryota; kingdom Metazoa; phylum Arthropoda; class Insecta; order Lepidoptera; family Crambidae; genus Cnaphalocrocis; species Cnaphalocrocis medinalis. Next base: position 10,847,245 of record CM026297.1, read on the forward strand.
TTTATTTACTTATTTATACACACGAATCGTTTACACGACTTTACACTTTAGATTAAGGCTGAAAACAAAGGACATCATTCTTAAAATTTAACGTAATTATGGCTGTAATTACAACCACACTTCAAGATACAGCTGTCAAATTTCTTTAATTGACTTGAGAGTCATCTTACTGTCAAACACATTAGGTTGAATATTAACTAAAGATTTGGCAGTTTGTGGTAACCTGATGACGTGTGGCTGGCTGTACTATTAATGAAAGCAAAGTGGGATCACTTTTTCAAACGATTTCAGTATGGAAATATTTTCAGTATGGGCAGAAACTCTAATTTTTTTTGTGATAGGTGGCAGATGAGCCTGACGGATCACCTGATGGTAACCGATGGCCGCCGCCTTTCATACCCGTACACACCCGTAGAGTCACAAGTGTGCTGCCAACTTTTAACCTCTCCCCCCCACCCACACACACGCAGTTTTCACGAAATTGCCGATTTAAAAAAAATATATTCTGTTTTCTTACAACTGCCTTCTACATTGCTTTCTTAGATAAATCATCTTGATCTTAAAATTCTGAAGCCTACGAGATTTTTATCGCAATTAACGTATTGATTGGTGAGGTATCCATGGGTATCATTTATCATAGTATTTCGGCGTATGACCCGCCCACTTCCGCTTTCTATAATTTTAGCTGGTTAGAGGCTTGGCACAAGTATGTTACCTTATGTAGATACTTAAAGTATTTTTAAGTTGAATATGCTCTAACTGTTATGTATTAACCGATGCCACGCTTCGGCATGAATGGGCCGGGTCGACCGGAGTGATACCACGGCCTCACAGAAGACGGGCGTGAAGCAGCGCCTGGGCTGTGTTTCATCAAGTTTCTGAAATGTGATGAGTTGGTCTGGTTCCCTCGGTATTCTTCTTCTCGGTAGAAATCAACTTTCCGAATCAGCGGTAGCTTACATAATATTTGACATTCATAAATGTTCTATAAGGACTTAAATTGAATAAATAATATTTCTATTCTATTCTATTCTATTCCCCTGTTAGAGGGTTACGAAGGTCAGATCACTGTCGCTTTACTAAAATTAACAGACTCCCCAACTCCTGAATCATTATCTAATCGTACCCCGGTATCCAAAGCGACAGCTTTGGATGCAGCTGGGAATGTGATGAGTCAGTTATTGAGCTGACTGTAGTCTTTTTAGGGGTTAGGGGGCAACTCGCCCTAAACAAACTCGCCCGCGAATTTCAAGATTTTTTGTTTGGTCACTGTTCTTACCTAACCTAATCAATATTTTTTCGTCCCGTCGAGTTTAGTCAGTATAATCATCACAAAAATATTGGTTAGGTTAGGTTAGAACAGTGACCAGCCAAAAAATCTTGAAATTCGCGGGCGAGTTTTATTCGGGCGAGTTTTCCCCTAAGTCCTTTGTTACACTTAGTCCTTTTAAATATTTTCACTCCATAGTGAAACGATCGACAACTAAAAAAATCCAAAACCTAAAAGCTGACACAGAAAAAGCAAAACGTATTTTTCAATTCCTTTGTCCGGATCAAAATGTGCATCTTTCAGAGCAAAAAAGGATGTTCTCAAAATTGACCCCAATTCAACACTCAAGCGCATCCGAGAAGCCATTTTTCTTTTGTAAAAAAAATCGTGACATTAACTCTATAGTCGAATAAGGTTCATGTCATTCGATTTCATAACACGCCTAAACGTGAATCCGTAAGGTTCCAAATCTCTCTTGGCGGAACCATCGTGTCCCAAACTTGGGTACAAACGTCAAAAATCTCATAGGACATCCACTCAGAAACCCTCTTTATTCAAAAAGCGGAAGATCCAAAATTGTGCGCAGCTTGACGCATCACTTTCGACTTTTGTCGACGTTAATTTGTACAACGACAGAGTTCCTCAATCAAAAGTAGGCAGCATCTCTAAATTGAACTCTATTCGTGGAAGTGTAAAGTGGAAAAGACGTTGCGGGTGAAAGGACAGTTAGAACGGTGTCGCAGCAAGCGGTTTGCCCTACAACTGAAAGTGAAAGTACGTTGGCGCTGGCGGAGAGGTGGGGTGTGTGCGCGTGAGTTGCCGAATGCAAAACTCGGTTTTGGGCGTTTGTCGACCCGTATCACGTATACGTCATATCGTTTTGTTTAGATGAAAGCGCGATCTGACCACGGATGTAGCATTTTTGTTCAAAAATGTGTCCATTTGGGCCCAATTTGGAGGTTAGGGACTGAGGTGTGGCTTTTCACTCTGCTTCGGATTCCTTCCGAAATGAGGAGATCCGGCAAGGATCAAAGGCGGTCGACATACTTAAGTCACTGGATTCACTATCAGGCTAGGTAGAGTGCAAAATTTCTGCCGAATGGAAAAAGGATGGCAGCGCTCTTGGCGATTGTTTAAGCATCAGGCGATCCGTCTGCTTGTCTGAGGACAATTTGCGCAAAAATGCTGGCACTAGCTATGAGGGGAGGAAAAAGTCTATAAACTATGAACACTGATAAAGATGGACTCATTTTTGATTTAGAAACCTGATGATTACCTACATGATGAACCTAAAAATATATTTGGTGCTTATCAGGAACAGCCCCAAATAGCATAAATACTGGCAAATCACAACAAAGCGAAGGCATTACTTTACGTCGATTTTCTGTGAAGCTGTTGCTTGGCACTCTGGTTGGGCTGGTCCATTCATGCCAAAGCGTATTTGGCAACTAAACATAAATGTGACTAGCATAAATAAATAAACTGAAGAAGTAATTATAACACTAGCACTTCTAAAGAAGTCTTGCTGATCCTCATTTTAGCTTGCCATTCCTAGTTGAGTCCAGAGCCGACTACAGTATGTACAATATTCTCTATCTTCTTCTTTATCTTCTTCTATACTACCAGGCTTTAGGCAATCCAAAACACGAAACGTTTGTGCGATTCAATCTACACATAGCGCCATCTATTGGTTAGGTTTGAAACTAATAGCAATCCGTAACGAAGTCAGGGCGGGCCACTACTTAGTACTATTCATAAAGAGATAACTTCTGTAGTTCTTCTCCAGGCCACATTCTCGCCACTACGGCATGCGTTGTGTAATAATATGCAAATGCATTGAAACTAAATGCTAATCGCTGTCTGGATGAAAGTAAAACTGTGTTGAGACCTACTGGCTCGGCATGACACACTTCACCCTATTTCTCTGAGGAATAAAATGGTTAAGTCGGATTAGTTAGTTAGGAAAATTGTGTTTGATACGTCTTTGGGCGTTTGGGATGCAGCCCCAAACTAAATGGCCTCTTAGGGCAGTGCATTGATTTATGCCGCACGGGGCGGAGAGTCTTCCGCCCCTGACGGCCGTCACTCTTCGATGATATCGCCGTTATATATTCTAATGTTTAATTTACAAGTCATACTAAGTACCTAACGTACTTAATTCGAAGTAACATAAAATCAAAAGGTTTGGGTGTGGCTTTCATCTTTTAGTCAAGTATTTTCCTACTAAAGAATTCTTCCAATTTAAATCAAGAATTCAACAGTACATAATCTATTTGCTTGTCTTTTACCATGGAATTTAAGAATAAAACAAATACTTAATATATCTTCTGAACTATTTATCAAGAGGCAACGCGACACACATGCCTGATGTAATCGACACCAAGCGCCATCTATTGGCTCGGATTGGAACTAATATCCCGATACAAAGTTGGCGTAGCATTTTATGACATTTTTTTTAACCCAATGACCTTTTGGTGTGAGTTGGGTCACTACCAAATGCATCTGGCCAGTTAAAGTAATCTTCATTTTATCGTGTTCTTTGCTGACAAGATACACACATACAATTTAATATCTATTTCCATACAAATCGAAGTACTAACAGAACTTAAAAGAACGATAATTTATAACCTGGGAATAGTCCCACGAGATCGGTCGGCCATTATTGTGTACAATAAGAAACGTTTTCCAACCTTAATGCTTTGACTTAGATCTGGTTTTCCAATGATAAAGAATAGGGAATAATTGGTGATATTTGACACAAAATTGATCTAAGTTTTTGCTTTTGGCATAATGGTGTGACAATAACTGCTATGGTGTAGCACCAAGGAACTAATGGGTTGGACAAATTTGGGGTCACTTCGATTCCTGGTTTCATCAAGGCATTGTTTTCATTTCAGCTATCACTTTAATTGTGGGAGAGCCATGCTTCGGCATGAATGGGCCGGCTCGACCGGAATGATACCACTGCCTCACAGAAAACCGGCGTGAAGCAGCCCCTGTGCTCTAGTGAAGGTCGTATGAGTCTCTTGGATGCGGGTAGCACAGGACCGATCTGTCTGGAGAACGTTGGGGGAGGCCTATATCCAGCAATGGACGTCTATTAGCAGAAATGATGATGATGATGAGGTGGAACGTCAACGCCCCGTTGGTCTAGTTGTTTAAGTACCCGGGTCGAGCAAAAGTGTGTTTCGAATTTAACGAAAATTGCTTGGGTCTGTGATCACTGCACCGCATTAGGCAAGCGTGGTGATTAAGCCTAATCTCATCATAGTAGCGATGACTTGATTTCTATGATGGAGGCATTTTCCCTGCAGTGGGATAGATATAGGCTGATACTTTACTTTAATAGACGGCAAATGAGCAGATGTAACACCCTGTATTATGCCACTACCCATAGATGTCCATTGCCATGCAAAACGACACTAGACACAATGCTAGGTCGACCCAAAACATTTGTGACGACACTTACCATCGCTCAAAGATCGCCAATACAGTATCATCCAACCAACAGATGGCGCTAATTTGACTGTTCCATACAAGATTTAAATTCTCATACGATCCTACATCGCGAAAACAAAGTTCGCATGTATAGGAATATAATACAACAAACAAAGATGGTACACCGGACCATGGTCCCCGAGCCAATAAAACCCGGCTCGGCGGATAATCTTCGCTTTTCAAGGGGAACATTCCACTCCCCATACATTCATACCAAAGCGTGCCTATCCCATGGTCAAGATCAATAGTTAATTTGTATTTAATGAGTACTAATTTAAAGATTCCTTTCCGGAAGGATTCTTTCAGGAAGTCGATGGAACCTTGTATTGTATGGACTAATTTGATTAATTACTTCTATTCTTCTAATTCTTAACTATTTTCCTTCTACTGAACATACCTACCTACTGCAAGTAGGTACATATGAAAATCTGCGCAAGGGCATAATAGATAAGGGAATAACTGTGGGAGAGCACGCTTCGGCATGAATGGGCCGGCTCGACCGGAGTGATACCACTGCCTCACAGAAAACCGGCGTGAAGCAGCCCCTGTGCTGTGTTTTCGCCGAGTGAGTGAGGGTACCGGAGGCCCACCCGGGGGGGAAGGGGATAAAAGGTTGGCAGCGCACTTGTAACTCCACTGGTGTTGCAAGTGTCCATGAGCGGCGGCAATTGCTTACCATCAGGTGATCCGCCTGCTCGTCTGTTAACTATCACATAAAAAAAAGTAAGCCTTCCACACGAAAGTATGGAGGTAATCTGCAACTGGCCGGATGCCGCATTTGGTAGTGACCCTGCCTCATACGCCAAAGGTCGTGGGTTCGATCCCCACCCTGGACAATCATTCGTGTAATGAACACTTGTGTTTGTCCAGTGTCTGGGGGTTATATGTATAATGTATTTAAGTTACATTATTATATTGGTGATCCACTGTTGTCTGATATCTGTAAAAGTTTATTTATCTATTTAATAAGGAAAAAAAATCGCGTGTGAAAAGATCCGCTAGATGGCGTACTGTAGACCTGAGGTTCATCTACACGGTGGTTGGTTACTTTTGATGTAAGATGTCAAAATGCCTGCCTCGTGGTTTCCTTTATGAACCCATAGGTTATTTCATAATTTCATAAAATCTACCAAAAATTGTCAACAACATTAGGTCAATATGACTATAGTCCGAATTCTTATAAAAAAAACAAAGTTAAGCCACTGACTATGACGTCATTTATCTGGGGAGGCGTCAGAGAATATAGAATCTACCGGTGTGTGCGCAAACCCTTGTTCATAAATCTAATGGTGCATGCTTGGATGAAGTATACGACACACCCACCTACATACCTACCTACGACTTACAGTTAAGAAGGTTCTTATCCACTCCTCCCATCGCTCTCATTATAATGCATTATAATGATGTGACGTCATAATCATTAGATAATTTAGTAATTAAAAGCGCCTCGATAGCCTACTAGATAAGCAAAAGGCCAGGTCACCTCATTGTCTTTTGTTTGAAAGCAAGGAACTCAATAGCAAAACAGTTGTATAATGGTTTAATCTTTTTGTCTTTGTAAAGATGAATAATTGAATTAGGTATACCTACTTAATTCGCTACCTCACCCATTTAGCTTGATCAGGCCTGCTTCAAGATTTATCAGTTGGGGACCGGAGGCCCAATTGGGAAAGGGGTTTTAAAGGTTAGCAGCGCACTTGTGACTGGATACTGGTGTTGCAAGTGACGTGGCGGCAATCGCTTACTATCAGGTGCTCCGTCTGCACGTCTGCCACTTATCATAAAAAATACTGGAGTGGGCATGCTAAGAGAGAGTGGTATGCTGGAGTTGCTAAGTTATAAGAACAAAATGTAATAGCTGTAAGACCTTTTTTACCTACACTTAATTGCAAATAAATCTATACTTCTATCTATACTATTTATAAAGAGATAACTTCTATAGACAACGACAAGGCTTATAGGTAAACCGAAAACACGAAACGCTTGCGCGATGTAATTTAGCACAGCGCCATCTATTAGTTCATTTCTGAATTACAGTCCCGAAGCGAAGTGAGGGCGGGCCACTAGTACTTGAATACATGCTAAGGGGTGGACAGCAAGAATAACCTGGTTGAAGTGTCAACTTTGGACGCAACCGGGAAAGACACACTACGATGATGGCACTGCACGCAAAATCTATACTATTAATAAATAAATATTTTCTTAAGAAAAAGACAAGGCTTATAAGTTAAATCAAAAACACAAAACACAGGCGCGATGCAATGGACACCCGGCGCCATCTGTTACAGGCAGTTTGGAACTATTATATAAAGAAACCAGACCCCGAAACAAAGTGAGGACGGGCCTCTAATATTATAATAAATAGCATATTTTCTGTCGACTGATAAACTTGAGTTTATTCACCTAGCAAACTGCGTTTTAATCAGTCACTGCAATTTTTTATCGTGCGATGATCTTGCGTTTTTTTCCTGAAAGCGCATAAAAAGTGCAACGAATGATAAAAACGCATATGGACGATAAGGAAAGATAAAAGCTAGGAAGTAGGTAAAATGCGTGTTTTTATTAGTAATCATTACGTTACTAAAATAAGGTATAGAATATATTTGTATGTAAGTAGCTCTTTCATTTTAGTTTTAATTTCTATTAATGTTTCGATGCTACTACTTAAACACATACAGGGTGTATCTGTGAACATTTCCATCCCTTTAACCACTTGTTCCGAATTAGCAAACTGAAGTGGCAGTGGGCTGGTCACATTAGCCGCAGAACTGACAACCGTTGGAGCCGTAAAGTCTTTGAGTGGAGACCGCGACTCGGTAAACGTAGTGTTGGACGCCCTGCTACAAGATGGGATGACGACATTCGAAGGCTGGCTGGAGTGAGCTGGATGAGAGTGGCCGAAAATCGGGAGCGGTGGCGTGCATTAGGGGAGACCTATGTCCAGCAGTGGACGAGCGTGGGTTGCTGATGACGTTACTAGAATAAGGTATATACGAGTATTATATTTGTATGTAGGTATATTAATTTCAGTTTATATTTCTATGAATGTTTCGATACTACATATTATATCAGCACAGCGCAGGCGCTGCTTCACGCCGGCCCATTCATGCCGAAGCGTGGCTCTCCCACTGAGCAACTGTTAAATGACAAAAGAATTACAATACAATTATCATTATTTCATCATCTTAACAATACAATAATAAAACTAGTCATTCAATATCTATGTTATTTCCTTATTAGAAATATTGTATCTTTCTTGGAATAATGTGAACTAGTGGTAATCGGCGTCTTGGTAAACGTAGTGTAGGACGGCCTCAGGCCAGATGGAGTGACGATCAGCGCAAGAGGGCTGGCTGGAGCTGGATGCGACTATGCGAGTAGCCGAAGATCGATTAACGTGGCGAGCATTTGGATAGGTCTATGTCCAGCAGTGGACTGCAATAGGCTGATGATGATAAGATGTAATCGACTAAGAGGGGTCACTCTTATTCGATTACATCGATTACACTAGCGTCCCCACACAAGCGCCCATTGAGCGTTGGCATATGGACCCGACCCGACCTGTTGAGAAGTAAGGGTCGCGGGTTCGATTCCCGCACCAACACAAATGTTTGTTGATGAAACAGATATTTGTGTTGGGTCTGGGTGTTTGTAGTACCTTCGTTGTCTCTGGTTTCCATAGTACAAGGGAAAACCTTAGTTTGGGACCAGAACAATGTATGTGATGTTGTCTCAATTTATTTATTTAAATGGAGTCCTTTGCCGTGGGACAGTAAATAGACTGATATAAATTGTTAGTATTATTATTAAAGACCTTCAAAGGCCTGGCAAGAGGTGGCTGAGAATAGAGCAGAGTGGCGAATTCTCGTGTCGGGGGCAAAGATCCACTTTGAGACGCTGAGCCGGGAATAAACGCGTTTTAATTGTGGGAGAGCCATTCTTCGGCATGAATGGGCTGGCTCGACCGGAGTGATACCACTGCCTCACAGAAAACCGGCGTGAAGCAGCTCCTGTGCTGTGTTTCGCCGAGTGAGTGAGGGTACCGGAGGCCCATCGGGGGGGAAGGGGATAAAAGATTAGCAGCGCACTTGTTGCATGTGTTCATGGGCTGCGGCAATTGCTTACCATCAGGCGATCCGCCTGCTCGTCTGCTACCTATCACATAAAAAAAGACTGGAATAAACGCGACGATAATTTTTAAGCTTAGCTTTACCACAGCTGCTGTAATGCAGCCGAAACGTCAAACATTAATTATTCAAAAAATTGCGTCACTTTTTTTTTATGGTATAGGTAGCAGACGAGCAGGCGAATCACCTGATGGTAAGCAATTGCTGTCGCTCATGGACACTTGCAACACCAGTGAAGTTACAAGTGCGCTGCCACCTTTTATCCCCTTCCCCCCGGATGGGCCTTCGGTAGCCTCACTCACTCGGCGAAACACAGCACAGGGGATGCTTCACTGTTTTCTGTGAGGCAGTGGTATTACTCCGGTCGAGCCGGCCCATTCATGCCGAAGCGTGGCTCCCCCACAATTAAAACTTTGATTCTTGCCTTTAATAATAATTGTTAGCTATAATGCAACGCGAAAATTTGAAGAACCATTTACTTCGACACTAATCGCACCAACAAAAACAATATTATAATGAATAAAAACTTGACCGAATTCCCGCACGGTAAAATAGCAGCCAAGTCCTACACAAGTATGCCGGTGACGTAACGACTAGGAAATGATCACAATGCTTTTGATTCTTCTCGTTTTGCACGCGGTTGCGTAAAACTGGTTGCAATTTTAAGATTGTAAAGCTACAGGGTGTTGCGGATTTTTAGTGCAGATATTTTATTGTCTTATTGTTTTTTTTTTAACTTTGGCAGCAAACAAGCAAATACCTGATATATACGGGATTAAACACAAGGATATTCAAATATAATACATACCTACTTATAAGTAAATTATAACACTTACTAAAATTGCTTGGCAACAAATGCAAAAAAAATGCTAGTAATCCACTGTCATTGCAAGTCCATAAGCGGCGGTATCACTTCCCATCAGGTAATCCGTATGCTCGTCTGCCACCAGTCCAGAGTAGGTATGCAAAGTCCCACTGCAGGGTAAGGATTATCGCTACTATGATGGGATTAGGCTTAATCACTATATGCCTATATGCTTGAGCAAAATCTATGTTCGGAATTTTTCGAACATTAGCTAGGGTTTGTGATCACCAATCAACATTAGGCATAAAACAAAGTCCACGGCTGCTGCAACGTAGCTAAAACGTCAAGCAGTAAGTGCATACTATGTACTTAACAATAAACGTCGTGTTCATTCCATTTTCTTAATTTATGGTTAAAAAAAAATAAGAAATTCTAGACGTAAAGTAAAGGCCTACTTTTAAGTATTCATCAATATCCACTTAATTTAATTAATCTCTTTCGCAAAAAATCCATTTAGAAAGCGCTACACCCTGTGCACGCTAGTGTTCCGGTCTAGTTGGCTGCCCCTCGGTTATGTAACACCCTGTAGAAACAGCCGCACTTATTGCCTGTCGCTACTTCACGGTGGTTGGGTAAGGGGGTGGCCCCAGTATTTAGAATAGTCTTTTGAGGTGGTAGCCCTTTAGGGTTCTGTAGCCTTATCATGAGTTTGAAATACTATCCTTGCTATCGAAAACTATCGCTTTGTCTCTTTCATTGTGATGCATTTGAAAGAGACAGAGCAATAGTTTACGATAAGTCAGTTTTAGATGTCAACTCATGGTAGCGCTACTGTCCGCAAATGTAACTCAGACTTGGCTCAGACTGACTTATTTTAGAAATAATTTAATTTAGTAGTAAAAAATATTATAATGATATCAAGCAATAGTTGGAGAGCCACGCTTCGGCATGAATGGGCCGGCTTGCATGCGCATGCGCAAAGCAGTGCATGCGCTGTGTTTTGCTGCGTGAGTAGTACCGGAGGTCTAATCCAGCGGAAGGGGGGTTAAAAAGTAAGCAGCGCACTTGTGACAGGTGTTGTTACATGTGTCCATGGGTGGCGGTGATAGTTTACCATCAGGTGCTCCGTCGGCTTGTCGGCCACCTATATCATAAAAATAAATCAACAAAATAAGTAATTGGTCAACAAATGTTCACCAGTTATTTATTTTGACCAGGCATTTACTGGGTAAGTTAGATTCGTTTTTTGTGACCTGTTAAATAAACACCCTTTCTTATGTGACAGGTGGCAGACGAGCAGACGGATCACCTGATGGTAAGCGAGTGCTGTTGTCCATAGACACCTCCAACACCAGTAGAGTCACAAGTGCGCTGTGAGTTTAACCTCCTTTCCCCCAATTGGGCCTCTAGTACCCTCACTAATTTGACGAAACACAGTGCAGGCGCTGCTACAGGCTGGTCTATGCGAGGCCATGGTATCATTATTGTTAAGCCAGCCCATTTATGCCCAAGCGTGGTTTTCCCACGGATAAAACTGTCTGAAAAAAAATTTTAGAAACATCACATTTAAGTAGAGCGATAGGGTAAATTTATATTAGACAATTGCTAGTATCTTAAGCCTAAATATTTTTTGTACTAAAGGCGGCAAACGAGCAAGCGGATCACCTGCTGGTAAGTAATCACTGCCCATGAACATCTGATCTGACCGTTGGAGCCATAAAGTCCTTGAGTGGAGACCGCGACTCGGTAAACGTATTGTTGGACGCCCTGCTACAAGATGGGATGACGACATTCGAAGGCTGGCTGGAGTGAGCTGGATGAGAGTGGCCGAAAATCGGGAGCGGTGGCGTGCGTTGGGGGAGACTTATGTCCAGCAGTAGACGAGCGTGGGTTGCTGATGATGAACATCTGATGCGCTGCCGATCTTGTAAGGAGGAGTAAAAGTAAGAAGTAATTTTATAATTTCAGAAAATCATAACATGCATTGCGTTTTGATTTATTAAGTAGGTACTTAGTTTGACAATAAATTAAGTCAAATACAGTATTCATAAAATTCTTAGAACACGTGTTAAATATAAATATTATTTTTTCCACCGTAGAGTATGCAACGTACCGGTGAATTGAAGAGTTTGCAAAAAAAATCAACCTTATTTGTAAGTAGGTATAAAATGCTTGCAAACTAGGCACACGACAGTGTGCAAGGCCAAGCGGTCTTTTTTTTATGTGATAGGTAGCAGATGACCAGGTGGACTACCTGATGGTAAGCAAATTCCGCCCATGGATACCTGCAACACCAGTGGAGTCACAAGTGCGCTGCTATGTCACGTGACCGATTTGTATGAAAAGTCAAAAAATATGCGTTTTTTTTTCAAAAGTCATACAACAAAATGTTGGTCAGAATAACTATTCTAACCAACATTTTGTTTATTTTGTTGTACCAACCGGTAAGACAAGTGGTTAAATGGATGTAAATGTTTACATATAACACCCTGTGTTGTAATGTGCTGTGCAGGTGTTTTCCTTAGTTCCATATATTTTTTTTTCTTCACTCTTCATCATCATTATCACTCATCCTCCATTACAATGAGTGATTATTTTTTTTATGTGATACCGCCTGCTCGTCTGCTACCAGACGAGCAGCTGGATCACCTGATGGTAAGCAATTGCCGCCGCTCATGGACACTTGCAACACCAATGGAGTTACAGGTGCGCTGTCACCTTTTATCCCCTTCCCCCCCGGGAGGGCCTCCGGTACCCTCACTCACTCGGCGAAACACAGCACAGGGGCTGCTTCACGCCGGTTTTCTGCGAGGCAGTGGTATCACTCCGGTCGAGCCGGCCCATTCATGCCGAAGCGTGGCTCTCCCACAGTTATGAAGTGAGGAAAAAACATTTGTTATCTTGTATTCACGACACAGCACTGACAGATAACAATACCCTGTAAAAGCATTTACCGCCTTCCATGTACGGACAGTCGCACATCAGGTTACTACAATCTGTCAAATTTCCTCAGTTGATATTGAACCAAACACGTTTGACATAAAGGTGAGGTTCGATTGAAGAAATTTGACAGATTGTAGTAACCTGATGTGCGGCTGTCTGTACACCCGTAACTAACTAACTATACAGGGTGTATCTGTGAACATTTGCATCCCTTTAACTACGTGTTCTATCAACCATTCTGGACTACATTTGCTCAACAACTTTTTGAAATTCATCCAAAATTTTTTCGACTCTCCATACGAAATGACCAAGTCACGTGACCGACTTTGTATGAAAAGATGATTTTTTATTATGCAAATTTTCAAAAGTCATACCTATAACCTATGTTGTTCAGAATGGTTGGTAGAACACTTGGTTAAAAGGATGTAAATGTTCACAGATACACCCTGTATATAGGAGTTACTCTACCAACTTGTTAACCCCCTTTCTCCCCGGTTTGGGCCTCCGGTCACTCGGTGAAAGACAGCCAATATTTTTTAGTAATAGGTGGCAGACCAGCAGGCGGATCACCTGATTGCCGCCGCCCATGAGCACCTGCCACACCCGTGGAGTCACAAACGCGTTGCCTTACCTAAATCCGCTCCCCTCACTTTTATTGTGATTATGTGGTTTACTGTGAGGCCGTGGTATTCGATCCACCAAGCCCATTCATTCCAAAGCAAGGCTCTCTCGGTTAAATACATCTTGAAGTACTTGGCCTCCATTTACATTTTCATAATGGAAAAATTAACTGACTCAGTAAAATAACATGAATGAATCAAAACTGCTGACTTTGAACATAACTTTAAAGCGACAAAGGTGAATATAACAATTGCTCGATTCCGAGTACTGTTCATGCATTTTGGCGATCGAGAATTTTTATACGTAAAATTAGTCATGAAGACCACCTATTGAGGAATGTCAAGGAATGGAAATTTCTTTTTAACCGTGGGAGAGTCATGCTTCGGCATGAATGGGCTGGAGGCCTCGGCTTTACAGAAGACTGGCGTGGAGCAGAGCCTGCGCTGTGTTTCGTCGAGTGAGTAAGGGTGCCGGACTAATTAGGGTGAAAGGAGTTTAAAGGTTGGCAGTGCACTTGTGATTCTACTTACTAGTTTTGTAGTGTCTATGGGCGGCGGCAATCGCTTACCATCGGGTGATCCGTCAGCTCATGTCCAACTATCTCTGATTCATAATCATGTAAAGTAAACTGACAGAAGTAACTGGCCGCCAAGATTGGGGCAACGTCCTGTGGGTAGACCACCTGCCCGTTGGTCCGACGATATTGTAAGGGTAGCGGGGAAATAATGGATGAGGCTGGCTGGTGACCGTAGGGAGTGGCGTAGTAAATAAGAGGCCTATGGTCAGCTGCAGCAGTGGGTGGATGTGGGTTGAAATGATGATGACGGATAACTACTGATACTTAGATAAGCAGTTACACTTCGTACACAGTTTTGGCAATAAACATAATTCTATTCTGTTCTAAAAACCCCAACAAATTTTATCTAAACTCAATTATCTATTAGATAAACACTATCGCATCGTAGATAAGTTGGACTCAACTTTTCCTGAGTCCGGAGGCTGCGCCGGAGTCGGTCGGCGACCCGGCCTTGCACGTGCTAGTACAGACGCACGGCAGTACGGCATGACGTATGATTAAAAAAAAATTGGTCGCAAAATATGGGTAGGTATAAAATTAACAATTTATGTAAGTACATAGGGTCATGACTTACGGTACCGAGACGTGGACACTCACGGCTGGACTAAGGACAGAGACTATCTATTCCTACCTACTACTTATAAAGAGATAAAATTCTGGAGAAATCAAAAAATATAATAATATAATAATCGATACCTTAAATCTCAAAGGGCGTAATCACCATTTTGGCCAAAATGACTTTTGAATGCTATCTTACTCCATTTTTTTTTCTCTATCGATCTGTATTATCAAGTTTTAAAATTCGCAAAAAAGTGGTGATTACAGCCCACGTGTTTACCGTCGATAATTCAAGAATGTTAGTCGTAAATACCTTTAAAAATTCATTATTAAGGTTTCGGTCGATACACCAGTTAAAATTATAATGATGTGAAAAATACTGACTATCGAATGAGGCGTATAGGACAGATATGTGTAACAGTGGCGTTTACGACTCGAGTTACTTTAAGAATTTAAACAAAATAAATAAAGTAAGTGGTAGTAATACTGCATAATGAATATCGCGTTTAGTCCGGTTTCTATAAATTCTAAAATAAAAACGCTCAGACATGCAATTAGCAAGTACTTTTACTACCCATACGTAAGAAGAATTACTCTAGTGTCAGTATCCTAGACGAAAATGAGGAAATACGAAAATGAGCAGAATATACCACTCATTTCCCCTCGTCGAACCGAATTGTATCGATGTCTGTGATTAAATTCTTGTTAATATAGTGAAGTTGACGTCTTTTATTTCTTTTGCCCAACAGTACTCCTATTAAAGATTGTTAATAGCTCGCAAAACCTGAAACATAAACAAAGTGGCGGGAGTTTTGCTAGCGCTTAAATCTTATGTAGATCAGTCCTAGCTTTAACATTTTTAAAAATAAACGTTTGTTTTACTTCTTTGCCCCAGTAACTGGTATTAAAATTAAGCTCTAAGTAAAAGTCCTGTCGATGCAGATATTGTTATACTAATTTAAAAACAAAACAAAATATAGAAATCAATAAACTTTCGTTTGAAATTTCAAACTAAAATGATTGCGTTTGTATAATTGAAATATAAAATCGTTTTTCATTTCTGTACTTGCTATAAATTTTGTAAAAATGAAACTTTCCGTATTTGTCTCTTAATTTGTATCTTCCTGTAAGTGTTTTTACTTATAAAAAACCGCATTTTCTATAAGTTAACTAGGCTGTTACACCATAGCATAGAGCAGAATAGCCTTTTTTTCAAGTCGTAAACGCCATTATACCATAACTTATTGCAGAACAGCCTTTTTTTTAGGTCGTAAATGCCAAATTGTCAATATTTTTTTTTGGCGTAATCACAATCAGTTTGGCAAACATTGGTTGTATTTGAATAGCCATATAACTGTGTTTTAAAGCTCTCGATACTCGATAATTACATCCAAAGTTCATTTATATGGCATTATTAGTTTAAAAGTTATGAATTTAATTCTTAGATTTTTTTTTGTTTTGGCTCTCCTGAAAAGTGATGATTTGGTGATTACGCCCTTTGAGATTTAAGGTATCGATATAGTAGTGGCCCGCCCTCACTTCGCTTCGGGACCGTAATTCAGAAATGAACCAATAGATGGCGCTGTGTCCAATTACATCGCGCAAGCATTTCGTGTTTTCGGTTTACCTATAAGCCTTGTCGTTGTCTATAATAGTTATCTCTTTATAAATAGTATAAAAGATAATATAATAATATAAAAACGAAAAACTACTCATTAAATGGATGGTACCCAGCGCTATCTGTTGGAACAAATAGGAACTAACGCCCTAAAACGAAGTGAGGGCGGGCCACTAGTAAATAAAGCAAATTAATAGAAAATAAAATATAAATAGGTTTTCAATTTGAATAATGTAAAAATGGATAATAATATCCATCTATGATACATTTTAATTAAGTAATTCATTATTCCTATAACTATATGACTTTGTATGAGTTGAAATAAATTATTTCTATTTTATTCTATTCTATTCTGGAGCGGTAAGTAATTCTTTGAACTTTTTCAGTGCGAGCCACAATGCCGTCCGGCTGTACGTGCATCACGAGTGCGTTGACACGACTCTATGCAGTTTTGGTAATTAGATGCACTCTAACTGGTTTCGTTGCATCTCGCTTTGGTATTTCAAAAAGGGTGTTTTTGGAGAAAAAATTGGTGGTGGTGGAAAAAATTTGTGAGGAAACCTGCTTCGTATAGCTATCAACAATTTGTACTAAACTTTTTTGATTGTGCGGAGCGGACTTGGGCAGAGCCCTATTTAGTGTGTATTTCTTTTTTTTTATGTGATAGGCAGCAGACGAGCAGGCGGATCACCTGATGGTAAGCAATTGCCGCCGCCCATGGACATTTGCAACACCAGTGGAGTTACAAGTGCGCTGCCAACCCTTTAACCCCTTGCCCCCCGAGTGGGCCTCCGTTACCCTTACTCACTCGGCGAAACACAGCACAGGGGCTGCTTCACGCCGGTTTTCTGTGAGGCAGTGGTATCACTCCGGTCGAGCCGGCCCGTTCATGCCGAAGCGTGGCTCTCCCACAGTTATTAATTTACGCTATGCTTTATTTATGCTTCTTTCTTTCTATCTTTAAAAAAGAAAGTTTTACTCCAGTACAGCTCCATACTTCATCTCACAATATGGATTGAAGCTTGCCCTTTCTCTAATATTTTTTATGGTGCAGATATGGGGAGCGTCGCCCTCCAGGGCTCGGCGCTAGGGCCTTAACCTCGGTGAAAGTAGTAGGAGCTTCTTGCTTATTTAGTTCATTCACATCGGGATAGGAAAGGAGTGGTGTGGAGTCGACATGAGACATTTTGTTTTGAAAAAATTAAAAATGCTTTATTGCTTTCCGAGTTACATACTTAGACTAGCAAACAATTAGGTACTTACATATATTATGAAATTAATATCTAATTATTGTCTAGTACAATTGTTGAAGTAAGCAGGGGATCCCAAACTAGGCACAGCCTGTATCTTGGGTAACCAGTAACTTATTAATTAACAGAGTTACAGTATCACTTAGTACATGTAATAAAGATTGTTTTAGTGTCATCTTTTTTATTTTAATTTTAGTCACATTTTAGTTTAAATATTCATTACGACGATATGGTTCAGCCGTTTTCCATACAAAAAGAGAACCCTGGATACTGCTGGGCAAGTTTTTTTTCTGAAAATCTTTGGCTACTTCAAGTATGTCTGTCATCATCATCAGCAACCGACACTCGTCCACTGCTGAACAATTATAGGTCTTCCCTAATGCACGCTACCTACTGCTACCGATTTCCGGCCACTCTCATCCAACCAACTCCAGCCTGCCTTTGAATGTTATCATCCCATCATGTCGTAGGGCGTATGTCTGTAGGGCTTCTTTTTTTATCATAAACTAGCGGCCGCCCGCGACTTCGTCCGCGTGGAAAAGTAACTTTTTACCCCCCTTTTAACCCCTTACAACCCCCTTAATATTATTATGTTGATACAACTTAAACAAATTATTTCGACCAAATTTGGTACCATAAAAACGGTAATTGTGACTAAACCTTAAAAGATAGACATATCGCGGACTTTTTTTTAGATCTTGTATAGAGGAATAATTCTTTCATACATATTTTTTGTGTATCTTGAACCGTTTTCCCCGCAGCGCACGCAAAGAAAGCCTTCAAAAATGAATATTTTCCCCGTTTTTTTACACATTTACCGCTCTGTCTTTGCTCCTATTGGTCATAGCGTAATGTTATTTAGCCTATAGCCTTCCTCGATAAATGGACTATCCAACAAAAAAAGAATTATTCAAATCGCACCAGTAGTTCGGAGATTAGCGCGTTCAAACAAACAAACAAACAAACAAACAAACAAACAACACAACAAACAAACTCTTCAGCTTTATTATATTAGTATAATTATTATGTTGATACAACTTAAACAAATTATTTCGACCAAATTTGGTACCATAAAAACGGTAATTGTGACTAAACCTTAAAAGATAGACATATCAGCGGACTTTTTTTAGATCTTGTTATAGAGGAATTAATTCTTTCATACATATTTTTTGTGTATCTTGAACCGTTTTCGCAGCGCACGCAAAGAAGCCTTCAAAAATGAATAATTTTCCCCCGTTTTTTTACACATTTACCGCTCTGTCTTTGCTCCTATTGGTCATAGCGTAATGTTATTTAGCCTATAGCCTTCCTCGATAAATGGACTATCCAACAAAAAAGAATTATTCAAATCGCAACCAGTAGTTTCGGAGATTAGCGCGTTCAAACAAACAAACAAACAAACAGAACAAACTCTTCAGCTTTATTATATTAGTATAAGATTAATTTAAAAAAAATACAATTTTTTTTTCAACCTATAATCACAGTCAATTTTCCGCTGTGTTCTAGAACGTCCAGAAAACAAATTTTTACTGCATAATAATTAAATATTAAAGCATAAAAACAAAACAAACCCTTATTCAATTATTTCATACAAAAAGTATTTCAATCCATTCAGTTTTGGAGAAGGTATCTATAACAAAGACAAAAATATATAAATAAAATAAATTACTCATTACTAGCTCCACATATTTCTCTGTCCCAAATATCCAAGGCTGTACAGAGGAAGAAAGCTTGGAAAGCGATAGTGGAATGCTCGACTCTTGCGCACCCCTCCCCCCACCTCTCCCCCCTGTAGGGAGAGTGCATCGCCTCGGGCATTGTGCTGTGTAGATGAGTTTTTTATTTTTTTTGGGAGAGATTCGGAGGAGAGGTGTGACAGGAAAATCCAGTCCTATGTTGTGATTGACAACCCGGTGTAGTGACTATAGATAGATAGATAGATAGATATTCTTTATTGCACAGAATACATGAGTGAAAGCAACAGTTATAGACCAGTAGCAATAGGCGGTCTTATCGCTTGTAGGCGATTCTTCCAGACAACTTTAGGTAGAGGACTATGGTTGTGATAAAGCGAATTGTTTTGAGTTTCATTTCCTAGTTGGGCTAATTTTATTTAGGGAACGAAGTTGGCCTCCAGTAGCCTCACTCATTCGTCGAAACACAGCGCAGGCGCTGCTTCGCGCTGGTTGTTCTATGAGGCTGTGATATCATTCCGGTCGAGCCGGCCCATTCATGCCGAAGCGTAGCTCTCCCACGGATTTATTAGTTTTGGAGAAGGGATCGGTATACGACGACAAAATGTTATTTTCCTAAACTTTTAGTTGGTAGGTATTAAGTTGGTAAGTAATCGACTGAAAATAATCTTCATTTACATAGGCTTATTAAAAATTGATGTGTGTAATAAATAAATTATTATACACAGCACTTATGTACATACATCCTCATAAAGCACCTTTAAAATAAAAGTGACCTAACTCAAAATTCTATAGGAGTTAGAAGTGATGACAGGGCACTCGGAATCTTACTCTATCTATACTCTATCTATCTATACAATATATAAAGCTGAAGAGTTTGTTTGTTTGTTTGTTTGTTTGTTGAACGCGCTAATCTCCGAAACTACTGGTGCGATTTGGAATAATTCTTTTTTTGTTGGATAGTCCATTTATCGAGGAAGGCTATAGGCTAAATAACATTACGCTATGACCAATAGGAGCAAGACAGAGCGGGTAAATGTGTAAAAAAACGGGGAAATTATTCATTTTTGAAGGCTTTCTTTGCGTGCGCTGCGAAAACGGTTCAAGATACACAAAAATATGTATGAAATAATTATTCCTCTATACATGATCTAAAAAAAAGTCCGCGACGGCATATGTCTATCTTTTAAGGTTTAGTCACAATGACCGTTTTTATGGTACCAAATTTGGTCAAAATAATTTGTTTAAGTTGTATCAACATAATAATACTAGCGGCCGCCCGCGACTTCGTCCGCGTGGAAAAGTAACTTTTTACCCCCCTTTTAACCCCTTACAACCCCCTTAATATTATTATGTTGATAGCCTATAGCCTTCCTCGATAAATGGACTATCCAACAAAAAAAGAATTATTCAAATCGCACCAGTAGTTTCGGAGATTAGCGCGTTTCAAACAAAAACAAACAAACAAACAAACAAACTCTTCAGCTTTATTATATTAGTATAGATTAAGGGGGTTGTAAGGGGTTAAAAGGGGGGTAAAAAGTTACTATTTCCACGCGGACGAAGTCGCGGGCGGCCGCTAGTCTACCATAAATATCTACTAACCTTAGTTGTAGCTCATCTGCAACCACAGACATAGTATTTTCCTTTTATTTTTAGAGACAGGCCACTATTATTTATTTGCATGCTTATTTTATTCTATAGGGTCTATAGGCTCTATAGGGTCAGTTTATTGTGAAATTGAGTGTCACAAGAAATTTGAGTTAGGTAACTATCATTCTAAGGGAGTAAGTACGTCATATTTCGCTGCTTCGCGATTATTCCCAGATTCGAGTTTTAGAATCGAGTTGCGACTTGTTTATGGACATCTAACTAGATTTTAGTCTATAGGACATGGTAATATGAGCATAGATAAGATAAATTAAAGCTAACAGTGTAGTTTTACTAACTACTATACATAATAATGCGTCTTGTATAGATCAGATGCAATGAGGATGTTTACGATTCGATAACGTACAGGGTAATATTTGGCGACCCGTTTAGCGCAGTGGTTTGAGCGCCGGTTGAGACGCAAGGGCCGCGGGTTCGATTGCCGCACCAACACTAATGTTTGTTGGTGAATCTGATACTTATTTGTGTTGGGTCCCAATATCCAACAGATATTGGTGTTTGGTCTGGAACCACAAACAGTAGGTAGTGATTCCTTCGTTGTTTCTGGTTTCCAAAGCACAAGATAAAACCTTAGGTTGAGACTTGAGATCAGGCCAGTGTATGTAATGTTGTCTCAATTTTTTTAATTATTAATTGTACACCATGCTTCCAAAGATTTAAATCTTTGCATGCTTCCAGTTCTCGTAATATTCCACGTTATTTCAATGTTAAAAAATCAATGAATGGCAATCTTATGAAAAACATACATAAAAATTAGGTTTCTGCTACTCGTTATGGATAAATATCACAATCACGAGGCTCAATCCTCGTCGGCCATGACATTTGCAACCCAGTGGAGTTACAAGTGCGTTGCCAAACCTTTAACCCCTTGCCCCCGAGTGGGCCTCCGTACCCTTACTC
Organism: Cnaphalocrocis medinalis; assembly: GCA_014851415.1. Classification (NCBI taxonomy): domain Eukaryota; kingdom Metazoa; phylum Arthropoda; class Insecta; order Lepidoptera; family Crambidae; genus Cnaphalocrocis; species Cnaphalocrocis medinalis. The sequence goes on from CM026297.1 coordinate 10,868,777, forward strand.
ACTCGGCGAAAACAGCACAGGGGCTGCTTCACGCCGGTTTTCTGTGAGGCAGTGGTATCACTCCGGTCGAGCCGGCCCGTTCATGCCGAAGCGTGGCTCTACACAGTGATTAATTACGCTATGCTTTATTTATGCTTCTTCTTTCTTTCTATCTTAAAAAAAAAGTTTTACTCCAGCACAGCTCCATACTTCATCTCACAATATGGATTGAAGCTTGCCCTTTCTCTAATATTTTTTATGGTGCAGATATGGGGAGCGTCGCCCTCCAGGGCTCGGCGCTAGGGCCTTAACCTCGGTGAAAGTAGTAGGAGCTTCTTGCTTATTTAGTTCATTCACATCGGGATAGGAAAGGAGTGGTGTGGAGTCGACATGAGACATTTTGTTTTGAAAAAATTAAAAATGCTTTATTGCTTTCCGAGTTACATACTTAGACTAGCAAACAATTAGGTACTTACATATATTATGAAATTAATATCTAATTATTGTCTAGTACAATTGTTGAAGTAAACAGGGGATCCCAAACTAGGCACAGCCTGTATCTTGGGTAACCAGTAACTTATTAATTAACAGAGTTACAGTATCACTTAGTAGATGTATTAAAGATGTTTTAGGTCATCTTTTCATTATAATTTTAGTCACATTTTAGTTTAAATATCATTACGACGATATGGTTCAGCCGTTTCCATACAAAAAGAGAACCCTGGATATGCTGGGCAAGTTTTTTTCTGAAAATCTTGCTACTTCAAGTATGTCTGTCATCATCATCAGCAACCGACACTCGTCCACTGCTGAACAATATAGGTCTTCCCTAATGCACGCTACCTACTGCTACCGATTTCCGGCCACTCTCACCAACCAACTCCAGCCTGCCTTTGAATGTATCATCCCATCATGTCGTAGGGCGTATGTGTAGGGCTTCTTTTTTTATCATAAACTAGCGGCCGCCCGGACTTCGTCCGCGTGGAAAAGTAACTTTTTACCCCCCTTTTAACCCCTTACAACCCCCTTAATAATTATGTGATACAACTTAAACAAATTATTTCGACCAATTTGGTACCATAAAACGGTAATTGTGGACAAACCTTAAAGATAGACATCGCGGACTTTTTTTTAGATCTTGTATAGAGGAATAATTCTTTCATACATATTTTTTGTGTATCTTGAACCGTTTTCGCAGCGCACGCAAAGAAAGCCTTCAAAAATGAATAATTTTCCCCGTTTTTTACACATTTACCGCTCGTCTTTGCTCCTATTGGTCATAGCGTAATGTTATTTAGCCTATAGCCTTCCTCGATAAATGGACTATCCAACAAAAAAGAATTATTCAAATCGCACCAGTAGTTTCGGAGATTAGCGCGTTCAAACAAACAAACAAACAAACAAACAACAACAAACAAACAAACAAACTCTTCAGCTTTATTTATATTATAATATTATGTTGATACAACTTAAACAAATTATTTCGACCAAATTTGGTACCATAAAAACGGTAATTGTGACTAAACCTTAAAAGATAGACATATCGCGGACTTTTTTTAGATCTTGTATAGAGGAATAATCTTTCATACATATTTTTTGTGTATCTTGAACCGTTTTCGCAGCGCACGCAAAGAAAGCCTTCAAAAATGAATAATTTTCCCCGTTTTTAAACATTTACCGCTCTGTCTTTGCTCCTATTGGTCATAGCGTAATGTTATTTAGCCTATAGCCTTCCTCGATAAATGGACTATCCAACAAAAAAAGAATTATTCAAATCGCACCAGTGGTTCGGAGATTGCGCGTTCAAACAAACAAACAAACAAACAAACAAACTCTTCAGCTTTATTATATTAGTATAAGATTAATTTAAAAAAAAATACAATTTTTTTCAACCTATAATCACAGTCAAATTTTCCGCTGTGTTTTAGAACGTCCAGAAAACAAATTTTACTGCATAATAATTAAATATTAAAGCATAAAAACAAAACACCCTTATTCAATTATTTCATACAAAAAGTTTTCAATCCATTCAGTTTTGGAGAAGGTATCTATAACAAGACAAAAATATATAATAATAAATTACTCACTACTAGCTCCACTATTTCTCTGTCCCAAATATCCAAGGCTGTACAGAGGAAGAAAGCTTGGAAAGCGATAGTGGAATGCTCGACTCTTGCGCACCCCTCCCCCCACCTCTCCCCCCTGTAGGGAGAGTGCATCGCCTCGGGCATTGTGCGTGTAGATGAGTTTTTATTTTTTTTGGGAGAGAGAGGAGGGAGGTGTGACAGGAAAATCCAGTATGTGTGATTGACAACCCGGTGTAGTGACTATAGATAGATAGATAGATAGATATTCTTTATTGCACAGAATACATGAGTGAAGCAACAGTTATAGACAGTACAATAAGGCGGTCTTATCGCTTGTAGCGATTTCTTCCAGACAACCTTTAGGTAGAGGACTATGGTTGTGATAAAGCGAATTGTTTTGAGTTTCATTTCCTAGTTGGGCTAATTTTATTTAGGGAACGAAGTTGGCCTCCAGTAGCCTCACTCATTCGTCGAAACAGAGCGCAGGCGCTGCTTCGCGCTGGTGTTCTATGAGGCGATATCATTCCGGTCGAGCCGGCCCATTCATGCCGAAGCGTAGCTCTCCACGGATTTATTAGTTTTGGAGAAGGGATCGGTATACGACGACAAAATGTTATTTTCCTAAACTTTTAGTTGGTAGGTATTAAGTTGGTAAGTAATCGACTGAAAATAATCTTCATTTACATAGGCTTATTAAAAATTGATGTGTGTAATAAATATTATAACACAGCACTTATGTACATACATCCTCATAAAGCACCTTTAAAATAAAAGTGACCTAACTCAAAATTCTATAGGAGTTAGAAGTGATGACAGGGCACTCGAATCTATACTCTATCATACTCTATCTATCTATACTAAATATAAAGCTGAAAGTTTGTTGTTTGTGTTTGTTTGTTTGTTGAACGCGCTAATCTCCGAAACACTATGGTGCGATTTGAATATTCTTTTTGTTGGATAGTCCATTTATCGAGGAAGGCTATAGGCTAAATAACATTACGCTATGACCAATAGGAGCAAAGACAGAGCGGTAAATGTGTAAAAAAACGGGGAAATTATTCATTTTTGAAGGCTTTCTTTGCGTGCGCTGCGAAAACGGTTCAAGATACACAAAAATATGTATGAAAGAATTATCCTCTATACATGATCTAAAAAAAAGTCCGCGACGGCATGTCTATCTTTTAAGGTTTAGTCACAATGACCGTTTTATGGTACCAAATTTGGTCAAAATAATTTGTTAAGTTGTATCAACTAATAAGACTAGCGGCCGCCCGCGACTTCGTCCGCGTGGAAAAGTAACTTTTACCCCCCTTTTAACCCCTTACAACCCCCTTAATATTATTATGTTGATAGCCTATAGCCTTCTCGATAAATGGACTATCAACAAAAAGAATTATTCAAATCGCACCAGTAGTTTCGGAGATTAGCGCGTTCAAACAACAAACAAACAAACAAAAAACAAACTCTTCAGCTTTATTATATTAGTATAGATTAAGGGGGTTGTAAGGGGTTAAAAGGGGGGTAAAAAGTTACTTTTCCACGCGGACGAAGTCGCGGGCGGCCGCTAGTCTACCATAAATATCTACTAATCTTAGTTGTAGCTCATCCGCACCACAGACATAGTATTTTCCTTTTATTTTTAGAGACAGGCCACTATTATTATTTTATTCTATAGGGTCTATAGGCTCTATAGGGTCAGTTTATTGTGAAATTGAGTGTCACAAGAAATTTGAGTTAGGTAACTATGATTCTAAGGGAGTAAGTACGTCATATTTCGCTGCTTCGCGATTATTCCCAGATTCGAAATTTAGAATCGAGTTGCGACTTGTTTATGGACATCTAACTAGATTTTAGTCTATAGGACATGGTAATATGAGCATAGATAAGATAAATTAAAGCTAACAGTGTAGTTTTACTAACTACTATACATAATAATGCGTCTTGTATAGATCAGATGCAATGAGGATGTTTACGATTCGATAACGTACAGGGTAATATTTGGCGACCCGTTTAGCGCAGTGGTTTGAGCGCCGGTTGAGACGCAAGGGCCGCGGGTTCGATTGCCGCACCAACACTAATGTTTGTTGGTGAATCTGATACTTATTTGTGTTGGGTCCCAATATCCAACAGATATTGGTGTTTGGTCTGGAACCACAAACAGTAGGTAGTGATTCCTTCGTTGTTTCTGGTTTCCAAAGCACAAGATAAAACCTTAGGTTGAGACTTGAGATCAGGCCAGTGTATGTAAATGTTGTCTCAATTTTTTTAATTATTAATTGTACACCATGCTTCCAGTTCTCGTAATATTCCACGTTATTTCAATGTTAAAAAATCAATGAATGGCAATCTTATGAAAAACATACATAAAAATTAGGTTTCTGCTACTCGTTTATGGATAAATATCACAATCACGAGGCTCAATCCTCGTCGGCCATAATAATAATTATGATACCAATATCGTAACAGGGTGGCCAACATCCTTGGTGTTCTATATTAAGATTTAGTTTAACGTAGGGGAAAACCGGGAGACTTCCCCAGGTGGGAGAGTTGAGCCACCTTCGAAAATTGTTAAATTTTAGTGCGAACAAAAACGTCCAAGCCTTCATGGTCGCACGTAAGAAGCCAATCATAAGTCCGCAACCATTTACACCATAGCTATGTTGTTCGTCAATGACAATGTCAAACGTGTTTTGTTGCTACAGAGTGCAATTTTGTTTTAAGAAGATTTGCGATTGCAGCCGTATTTATTGCGGTAGGTATTGTTTGTTGCTATTATTATATAGCCAGATAAACGTAGTTTGACGTGTGCTATTGTGTTTTTACTAGAGGAGAGGCTTTTTCTTTTGTCATCACCTCAATGAAGAATTAGGGTGAGCGGGAGAGTTGCACCACAGTGATTGCGGGAGACTTGCCCAGTGGTTCAATTCTCCCATGCAGAGAATTATTATAATCTTTATTAACTGTTTTTTTTTCTTCTTAATATAATTCATTTACTTGCAGGGCTAACTTGTACCAATGATTTTAATACATCAAACAATACAATCCTAAAAAGTCATGCGAATGTAATAAAATACACAAAAGTGGATTTGCGAAAAGCCATAAATTATGGGGTATCTAAATAATATGGCATTGTCTGTTGTGTATTTTTCACAGATCTATATTTACAGACAGTTTGTCTACTTCTAAACCTTCTCTAGTCTAAGTCTATTCTAAGTCTTCTCTAGTCAGTTTTTTTGGTGGCAGACAAGCAAACGGTATTCCTGATGGTAATCGATTGCCGCCGCCCATACACTATACCAGTGTCTGTCTGTATCTGCAATACCAGTAGAATCACAAGAGCGCTGCCACAACAGCGCACTTGTGATTCTATTGGGGTTAAAGGGTGGCCTTTGTGGTAGCGGCCATCTTAAGTTGGCGGCCATCTAACCTTGTAAGAACACTCCGGACTATTATAATTTCAAACTAAAAAAAACAAAATCCAAATCGGTTTATCTGTTTGGGAGCTACGATGCCGCGAACAGACACACGCACAGACAAGCAGACAGACACGTCAAAACTTATAACACCCAGTCATTTTTGCGTCAGGGTTAAAAATAAGTTAATTAGGCATAAAATAAGATAATGAAACTGGGTTGAGCTAATAACCATTTTTATTTCCCACAAAATGATAGGGTCAACTCCCCTACCCGGTTCAAGTGTCCCTGTGTGTGGGGGAGACTTGATATGTCTCATTTTTTTGAAAAATGTCAATAAATTTTACCTGCATATTTATTAGCAATACAATTATGCACAAATGTACCTACTAAAGTAACGCATGCATAAGTGTATTAATTGATTCACTAAGACCAATAAGCAAGTAATTATGACATGATAGTAAAAAGTGGTCAACTCTCCGGACTTCCCCTACCTATGTATCCAAAATTCGGCTAAAAGGCTATTCGGCTAATTATAAGCAAAAATTATAAACCTTATACTTTTAATAATAAAGGTTATTTTTCCACAAAGATTAAAGGATCAATCGAAAGCTGCGTATGCGCCGTTGAAAGTGATATCCTGCATCATCGATCAAAGCTTATACTTTCACTTTTGAATCGTCCGTCCCATTAATATGGCTGGAGTTGGAGGGAGACAACCAATAAATGATATTTATACTTATATTCATACTATATGCAGGTACCTATTTCTTTCTTAGATTGCCTGGAAGAGATCGCTCATAGTAATAAGGCCTTTGTTGAACATTACTCCTGTAATTCTTCAGCCACGCAATTCTTTGGGCTATGTCCGTGACCTTAGATCTCCTGCGGATCTCATCATTTCTGACACGATCACGCAAGGAGATTCCGAGCATAGCCCTCTCCATTGCCCTCTGAGTGATGATGATGATGATGATATATCTGTTTTGTGTGCAATAAAAAGTATATTCATTCATTCATTCTATTTCTTTCTTAATGTCATTAAATGATGTAAAATATAACTATTAGGTACTTATATACAGGCGTGAAGTTTACGCAGTTTCGCCAAGTGAGTAAAGGTACTTTAGAGACTAAGTAACTATAATACTTACTTATCCGGGAGGAGGGGGGAAAAGTTGTCAGCGCATTACACTTGTTAGTCCACTAATGTTGGGTTGGGTGTCCACGGGCGGTGGTATTCGTTTACCATCAGGTGATACGTCTGCTCTTCTGCCACATAAACTCACGAATCAATTGGTACGATGACTGTGACCCAAAGTGGCTTCTAACTCGAGATTGGCATATTACTGATGATAATGGCTACTTATTTCAACCATCATTACGATATTATCTTTTTATTATTTTGATTCTTCCTTTGAAGTCACTTCAAATGAAATAAAATTAATAACATTCAACAACACACGACGCAGCAATTTTTTTATTGTAGCGACACCTATCGGCGAGTAGCTGAACTACACTTGTAGTTAAAAGCAAAGAAAAACAACGCAGCTATGACGCGTTCAGTTTCGTTTCGTACTAGTACAACTACTAGTCAATAGATGGCAGTGGTAGTATTAATTTAAGAATTTAAAATGAGCGTTCATTATTGTGTGATGCAATTTATTTTATTTTAGTATAATTTTTATGGGTTGAAAACATGACATTAATAAACACAGAACAATAATAATCTTATCCACTTAAACTAGATCTAAAAATCATTTTCTCTAAACGTTTTTTATATAAAGCAAGTAAAATTAAATGTATTCTTATGAATATAATTTTTTGATAAATTGCCTTACTGTAAATATTTAGAAATAAAATCATAAATAAAATAATTTATTATTAATAAATAAAATCAATACCTGAGTGCAATAAACTTATCGAGTAAGGAAGCGCAAAAGTATGTTTCCGCCCGGGATCGAACCGGGGGCCTTCTGCGTGTTAGGCAGATGTGATAACCGCTACACCACGGAAACTGATGAACGTAGAGGTGAAATATCACAACATAATCCCCTTTTTTTCATAACATGACTGACTGGAATGTTCATCAATATTCATTCATCATAATCATCATTCATTAATCTCACTTCACCGGTTCATCATCATCACCCTTGGCCTTTTCAAAAAGGAAACTGTTAAGTAATAGCGGTAAATTATCTCTATTATTTATTATTTATACTACTTAATTCCTTGCGAAAATACCTTACCACATTTTAATCCTTTAAATACCTCCTCATATATATTTGAGATAAATTGCATCAAAAACAGATGTAATGCGTCAAGAAAAATATTGAAAATGGTTTTTTGGCTAGGGGCGTTAAGAATACTGCCAAGGCTTGCTCAGTGTCACGACTACATGAGGGAAAAAAATCCTACTTGCACCTACCAGGACTACGAACTACCAGGACACCCTGGTAGGTAGTGCAACTATAATAAAACTAGATGGACACCCCAGGGGGTTTTGGTTAGGGTAAGAATCCCACACACCTTGTCTCCCACATGTTATAAGATGAAGGCCATGATGGTGTCCCCTGGGAAAACAAACTTTGGGCCACAGTATGATCTTAATCTATTTATATTATGTATTATGTATGTTGAACTAGTTCATCATTATCACATAAGATAGGTATTAAAAATTCAAATTATCTACATTTCTAAATTAGCTTTATCATCATCAAAATAGATAGGTAACAATCTTATCTAAAGATAATTTTGAATTATAGGCTGATTTTGGTGTTTCACGATGATGTTATTTGAAGTATTGCGCATTTAGATTTTTTATCTACTTAGAAATAAATGCAGTGGATGGTCTTGTGGTTTAAGTACCAGGCCGTGATCTCAGAGTCTTGAGTTCGATTCTCGGATCGAGCAAAAGTGTTCCGAAAATTTTCGAACAATGTCCATGGGCATCGGTAATCGGTTACCATCAGGTGATTCGTCTGTCCGTCTGCTAAATATCTATAAAAAAAAATGGACGGCGAGTGATTCAAAAGGTTGGCCCCGCATTTGTGACTGCATTAATGACCCAACTGCTGGTCAGCCCCCTATCATCCTATGTACTGTCCCACGGCTGCAGTGCAAAGGCCTTCATCATAGAAATCAAGTCATTGCTACTGTGATGGGATTAGGCTTAATCACCGCGCTTGCCTAATGTGCATTGGTGATCTTGTGATCCCCGAGACCCAGACCCGAGCTCTATTCTAGAAATCTGAAAAATAATTTTTGCTCGACCAGGGAATCGAACAGAGGACCCCAAGAGCATGGCCCAGTACTTACACTACTAGACCAACGGGGCGTTAAGAAATCAAGTCATCGCTACTATGATGGGATTAGGCTTAATCACCACGCTTGATTAATGCGGATTGGTGATCACAAACCAGAGCTCTGTTCGAAAAATCATCAAAAATTGCCCTCGTCTCATAAAAAAAATACTAAGGAAAGTGTTACAGTACGGCTGCGCATGAGCAACGAGTACGATCATAAATCGGCCAATAGCCGACGTCGCAGAACAAATCCGGATGTTTAAAGCATAATTTAACTGGGCAATTGGCTCCCTCGGTGCTAAAGGTTACGCCATGGTAGATACATTGAGTGTCTTAAGATCTAGGATCTATATTTTGTAGTAGTGTAGATCAGTGGCCGCTTACAATGGGCCGCTTAAGAAGACTCAACGTCACTCGGAGGGCAATGGAGAGGGCTATGCTTGGAATCTCCTTGCGTGATCGTGACAGAAATGATGAGATCCGCAGGAGATCTAAGGTCGCAGACATAGCCCAAAGAATTGCGTGACTCAAAAGGCAATGGGCAGGGCACATTGCGAGGAGAACAGACGGCCGTTGGGGTGGAAAGGTCCTGGAGTGGAGGCCGCGTGCAGGAGGCCCCAGACGTGGCAGTCTCGTGATCTAGCGAAGGTCGCGGGAGTCCCTGTTATTATCATTTTCCGAATGTAAAATCATTAACTACTTATAATAAGATAAAAAAAATGTAGTGAAGTTGGTGAAAGGATTTCAAATCTTTGTTTAGGTGTAGAGTATCAGCCTATATACTACTTAGTCTATAACTAGATCTGAATTAAACTTAGATAGGTACCTACGTACATAACGTCCGTGATCTCGGAGTTCTGGGTTCAAATTCCGGGTCGATCAAAAAAGTAATATTTCAAAAAAGGCCAGCGCTGTTGAGATTATATGTATACTTAGAAGGTTTTAAATAAACCTGTAGGTGCACATATATTTAAGTAAGTACGTCTCTCGTAAACAAAATACCAAAGAGCTCATTGTTAACGATTGATATATGCAAATAAATAACCCGTGTATGGCCTTCAACATTACAATGCTCCTCATACAACCAGACAGCAGGCTGAGCCAAAATATATCCGAGAAAAGAATTCCAAATTAGGCTTAAGCGTTTTGTTTGAATACTTATTGTGAAGCGAAGACGTAATAATACTGTGGCTTATAACGAAGACGTCCAGTAACGAATTAGAATATACCTGTCACATTTAAACAGAATTAGCTAACTGAAGTGGCAGTGGGCTGGTCACTTTAGCCACAGAACTGACAACCGTTGGAGCCGTAAAGTCCTTGATTGGAGACCGCGATCTAACACTCGGTAAGCGTAGTGTTGGACGCCCTGCGACAAGATGGGATGATGACATTCGAAGGCTGGCTGGAGTGGGCTCGATGAGAGTGGCCGAAAATCTGGAGCGGTGGCGTGAATTAGGGGAGATCTATGTCCAGCAGTTTCGAGTGTGGGTTGCTGATGATTCAAACAGAAGCGCGCACGGCGCGTGTAAAAAGAGGGGAACTCCGATTCGGTCGTAACGTACACTTCAAATTAGGCTCTCTGAGGCGTAGCTATCGAGGGGCTAGGTAGGGCAGTGGCCTGGGGCCCTCAAGCTCAATGGGACCTGACCAGAAATCTCGTTAGGACTGAACTTTTGGAAATTGTATCCGATTTTGGCCCCATTTTTTTAATTTGCTCCAGGGCCCTTGGTTACCTAGCTACGCCATTGCTTGTAACCTCACTCACTCACTCTGCGGAACACAACGCTACATGCTTCACGCAGGTCTTGTGATCACTCCGGTCGAGCCGACCCATTCATGCCGAAGCGTGGCTCTTCACGGTAAAAATTTATTAAATAATAATGTGTTTCCTCTGTTGTCTGTGATATCTGTAACACAAGTGGATAAGTTACTTAGTACGGAACTACGGAGTCAGGTCAATGTATGAAGTGTTGTGTGATTTTTTCATTTTATTTAATAAATGTTTACTTACTTACTTACCTTACCGGTAACATACCTAATAATAGAGCCGGCAAACGCATGCGTCAAACCTACGTCACGGCCGTGCGACCTGCGCCAGAGTGCTGGAGCGAGACTGGGCGCATAACTAATGTCTAGCGAGTGTGTCTCCAGGGTTACAAAGGAGTTGTGATGATAGCAAAAGGATTATGGTTGATAGTAAAGTATCAGCCTATATGCCTTTGACTGCCACATTTCTAGACACAATAGAAAAAATATTGTTTGCCGGTCACCGGTTACCCCCATGGCGTTTTTTTTTATATTATAGGAAGGCAAACGAGCAAGCGGGTCACCTGATGGTAAGTGATCACCGCCGCCCATGGATATCAGCTACACCAGAAGGAGTGCGGATGCGTTGCCGGCCTTTTAGGAAGGTATAGGCTCGTTTCTTGAAGATTTGAATGTCGTACCGGTTCGGAAATACCGCTGCGGGAAGTTGATTCCACAATGAGGAGGATACAATCAAAGAGATATACTGTCTTACTGCAGGGCAAAGGCCTCCATCATAGAAATCAAGTCATCGCTACTATGATGGGATTAGGCTTACCTAATCGCCATACCAATGCGCTGGATTGACCAAGTAAAAACTGCTTACAATGGTCCACTCCACGAATGCACTAGAAAAGAGCACTGCAGGAGGAATGGCGAAGGATTGTGAAAGCAGGCCATAAACGCTGATATGACGACCACGACCACTCTGCCAAGAGTGTGACGACAAAGAAGAATCACCATACTTGCCTCATGTGCCTCCTGCGGATTGGTGATCTCAAATCCACAGAGCCACGCTTCGACATGAATGGGCCAGCTCGACCGGAGTGATACCACAGACTCACAGAAGACCGGCGTGAAGCAGTGTCTGCTGTGTTTTGTCGAGTATGAGACGAACCAACCGCCGTATTTTTTTATGTGATAGGTAGCAGACGAGTAGGCGGATCACCTGATGGTAAGCAATTGCCGCCGCCCATGAAGACATGCAACAAGTGCGCTGCTTACCTTTTATCCTTTTATTTTTACACGTGATAGCCCCCACTCGACACAACTTCGAGAAAAGCGAGCGTATTCCTTCATAAAAGGTCGGCAGCGCACTCTGCGCACTTGAGTGCGCTGCCGACGGTAATCGCTTACCATCAAATGATGCGTCTGTTCGTCTGCCCTCTAAACTATGAAAAACTTGGAAATTACATACTAAAATGAAAGAGTGAGAGGTCCATACGAGTATTAATGTTCGTTTCTTCGACATTTTAACATATATCACACAGATGAACTAGCGGTATAGTACAGTCAAATCCATAAAACTCCTAATGACTCTTTAGTTAAAACCACAATTAGTCTAAATTGGCGACAATTAAAATAGATTGCGAACTAAACAAGTCATCGTGTAAATTTTGTCTTTGAAATGTTTAAAAAGCATTATTTGTGATAATCAGGTGGATATAGATTTTTTTTTTGTTTCAGTCAGAACAATTATGATCAAATATTGTAAGCTACCGCTGATTCGGAATGCCGATTTTTACCGAGAAGAATCAGTAAGTAACTCATAGTTACCCTTTTCAAATTATATAACTGCGTATGCAGCAGAACTAAGTACCTATACCTGAGTCGCATGTATTGTATGGAACTGTGAAAATTGTACCAACTTTATAACAACATGTTTACGCAATAAATCATTGACTTTGACTTAACCTGCCAGGATAGTAATATGGGGACACCATAGCTTGGCACACCGCGTGATGATGTTTAATTTATCTGCTGCAGATGGCCTATCATCATCATCAGCCTGTTGCAGTCCACTGCTCACGTAGGCCTCTCCAAACGCTCGCCACTTTGATCGATCTTCGGCTACTCGCACCCAGCTCCAGCAAGCCCTCTTGCGCAGATCATCACTCCATCTGTTTACGTTTATCAAGACGCGGTCTCCACTCCAGAACTCGTTTGCCTTAACGGTTGTCAGTTCTGCGGCAGATAGGTATGGCCAGCCCACTGCAATGGTTGGTAAGACGACACGTAGTCAAAGGGATGCATCCCTCCCAATCTTTACTTAAGTACCTACACCATTATGGTATGGTATACATATTGAATACCTATCATTTAGTATTCACATTATTGTACGAGTCATTTTATGCGTGGCTTATAAAAGATAAGATCGGAACTTCGGCAGAGATTGATCGTGTCAAGATATTCCAACGTCTGTCATGTTGATGAATTTAAATATTATACAGGTTGTTATTGAAGCAGGATCTGATAATACGTTTTTTTAGGTCTTTTCTTTACATTTAAGTTATGAGCACAGGATTATTGTTGAGGATCAACGGCTGGACCAGCCTCTTTTTAACCGACTTCAAAAAAAGGAGGAGGTTCTCAATTCGTCTGTATGTATAATTTTTTTTATGTATGTTCACCGATATATGTATTTCATATTTTTACTGTTTTTGATTGATTATTGTCTTTGTTTATTGTTTGTTTGCTTATGAATTTTGTCCAATTAAATTTTGATTTGCTTTTATTATGTAGCTCTTCTAATTGGTATCTAAGACACTAGCATACAGTACCTACCAGGTCAACGATTATAATTGTAAAAGCTACTTACTACGATGGCTCAACGACCCAAAATGAGTCTTGGCCTCCGATTGAGATGTCGCCATTTGTCTCGGTCTGCAGCTTGTTGCCAATCTCCTGCTTCCAATTCTTGCAGGTCCGCGTTTACTTACATCCCTCCACGTGTCGCTTCTGGTGTTTCACGCCCCATTTGGGGAGAAGTGACATTGAGATGGGCTAAAGACACAGACTTTGTAGGGAGAGAAGAAACGCACCGGGGAAAGAGCCCTTAGCAAGTACCTGGTGAGCGTCTCCCAAGATTCGGTCCGTATGCCGAGACGGTAGGAAGGACCATGGGCTGGTGGAGGGACCTACATCCTTTCAGCGGTAACGTGGGGGCCCCACTGGCCCACCAGTAGGTTGCCCAAGATAATGCCCTCTTGGCGCCCCGATCTGATACCATTCTTTCAACGTGGCCGGGCCATTGGAGTCTATGTGCCTTCGTCAATTGTAAAAGATATTGGCAGATGTTATATCTGTAACACAAGTGCTTAAGCTACTTAGTACGGAGTCAGGACAATGTATCAGATTGTGTGATTTTTTTTATGTGATAGGTAGCAGACGAGCAGGCGGATCACCTGATGGTAAGCAATTGCCGCCGCCCATGGACACCTGCACTAGTGGAATCACAAGTGCGCATCCGGTACCCTCACTCTCTAGGCGAAACACAGCACACAGCAGCATAGGTGCTGCTTCGCGCCAGTTTCTGTGAGGCAGTGGTATCACTCTAGTCGAGCGGGTCCATTCATGCCGAAGCGTGACTCTCCCACAGTTAAATAATAAATTGAGACAACATCACATACATTGTCCTGGTTCAAAACTAAGGTTTTCCCTTGTACTATGGAAACCAGAAACAACGAAGGAACCACAAACACCCAGACCCAACACAAATATCTGTTTCATCAACAAACATTTGTGTTGGTGCGGGAATCGAGCCCGCGAACCTTGCGTCTCAACCGGCGTTCAAACCATTGCGCCAAATGGGTCGTCATATTGTTTATACAAATTCATTATTGATACTTTAACTCTATTTATAAACTAAACGAGCATGCGTACTATGACATCTCAAATAGGAAGTAGGTTCAGTAGTAAAACCATAGTACTAAACGACCAACGAGGACCAATTACGGTCCATTTGTTGTCCATTAACCAATCGATGCGCGTACCAATTGTACACGTTCCGCGGCGTGCTGCGCTTGCGCACGTTTGTATGCGTTTTTTTTATGATATACTTTTGCTTGCGGGCCGTGATCTCAGGGTCAAAGGTTCAAATCCCGGGTCAAGCAAAGTATGTTTCGATTTTTTCGAACACAACTCGGGTTTGTGATCACCAATCCGCATTGGGCAAGCGTGGTGATTAAGCCTAAACCCATCATAGTAGTGATAACTTGATTTCTATGACGGAGGCCTTTGCCCTGCAGTGGGATAGTGTATAAGCTGATCTGACATTACTTCTACCCTTATAAAAATCCATAGGTGCTTGGATTCGAACCGTCCCGTATGGAAGGCGCGTGTATCCACTGAGCTGCCATCGTTCTCAGTAATGGCACAGAATACTTAATAGTACAAGTACAGGAAGCCCACACCTAAAAACCGTTTATAGAAAATAAAGACTAAGGCTACCATAACATAAAGTTGAAATTCCGACCGCCCAGCGTTCAAATCATACCTCGTGCGTTCTTCTATCGCTAGCAACTGTCGCGCATGCATCGACGCTCGCTCGTGAGTTTCTACTAATTAGCCCCTCTGGAGTGGCCGCCGCATGTTTTTTTTTTATATGATAGAGGGCAGACGAGCAGACGTATCACCTGATGTTAAGCGATTACCGTCGCCCATGAACACCTGCAATACCAGGGGCTTCACAGGTGCGCTGCCGGCCTTTTAGAGAAAGATATGCCCTTTTCTTGAAGGTTTGTAGGTCGTAGTGGTCCGGAAATACTGCAGGTGGCAGTTCGTTCCATATTTGCGTCGTACGTGGTAGAAAGTTCCTGGCAGAGCGCACAGTAGTGGACTGCCAGCCATCCAGATGAAATGGATGGAACTGCTGTCGCGTGGAACGATGTCGGAACGACACTTACTGTACTTGCAAGTTCGATACCTACACGCGGAGTGGGACAGGCACAGGCCTGCTACAGAGCACTACCATGAGTTTGAAATACTATCCTCGCTATCGAAAACTATCGCTTTGTCTCTTTCATTGTGGTGCATTTGAAAGAGACAGAGCAATAGTTTCATCATCATCATCAGCAACCCACGCTCGTCCACTGCTGGACATAGGTCTCCCCTAATGCACGCCACCGCTCCCGATTTTCGGCCACTCTCATCCAGCTTACTCCAGCCAGCCTTCGAATGTCGTCATCCCATCTTGTAGCAGGGCGTCCAACACTACGTTTGCCGAGTCGCGGTCTCCACTCAAGGACTTTATGGCTCCAACGGTTGTCAGTTCTGCGGCTAATGTGACCAGCCCACGCAATAGCAATAGTTTACGTTATGTCAGTTTTAGATGTCAACTCATGGTAGCGCTAGTAATGGATATGTCCATTGATATTCGACGCAGGTGTGCGTCACGCTTGGCCACGCCTGTTGAGGCCGACGCAGCTCAATGCGCATGCGTTCGATTTGCTATAAACAGGGCCCACTGGTGAACATAGGTCTATTTAAAAATTTAATAAATAAAATGTCATTTATTTCAGGCAAGTTACACCCATAATTGCATATTTTAATCTTGATTATAAGCTATTCAGCAAAATTACATTTTTATTTTATGTGATAGGTAGCAGACGAGCAGGCGGATCACCTGATAGTAAGCAATTGCCACCGCCCATGAACACATGCAACAAGTGCGCTGCTAACCCTTTATCCCCTTCCCCCGATGGGCCTCCGGTACCCACACTCACTCGGCGAACTCACAGGAGCTGCTTCACATTATTAGCTTCACAAAATTTGCATTATTAAATACGTATAATATCTATTTTCAATAAAGTAAAGAAAAGTATCAGCATATAAGCATACTGTGCCACTCTGCAGAGCAAAGGCCTCCATCACAGAAATCAAGTCATCGCCAATATGATGGGATTGGGCTTAATCTCCACGCTTGCCTAATGCGGACTGGCGTTGGTGTTTATGGCCAGCGGCAATCGCTACCTAAAACACAAAAATAGACTATTTTACCTACAGGTAATGATCTTTAGGAGAATGTTAAAGATTTCCTGGAGAGACAAAGTCAGGAATGAAGTAGTGTTGCAAAGAATGGGAAAGTTGAGGTTCTAAATAATATTAAAAGAAGGAAACTGGAATATCTTGGACATATAATGCGTGGTCCGAAGTATGACCTATTGCAACTTATAACACAAGGCAAGATCCAAGGAAAGAGGAGCCCGGGAAGATGAAGAACTTCTTGGCTTAAAAATTTGCGCCAGTGTACAATAAAAGCACCCGTTCTCTGTTTAGAGCAGCTGTGTCAAGGGTCCAAGTCGCCATAATCGCCAACTTTCGTTAGAAGATGGCACTCAAAAAAGAATAAGTGATCATTGGATACAAAACACCTTGATTTGTAAACGTAGATAGATCTTATGTAAACTAAGTAAATAGACACTCAAATATTTATTGACTAACCAAATTACACACATTAGGACCCATTATGACATTCATATTCATTTGCTATGTCTATTTACATTACCAGATCTTTATGTTTTTAGAATATGCAAAAAATGTAATAAGTAAATTTAATTCCTTGATAAGTTCTACAGTGAAGACTGTTTGAAAAAATTGCTAAGAACCTCCAAAATCAAATCAAAACACTTACGCGACATAATTGACTCCCAGCGCCATCTATTGGTGAACATTGGAACTAATTGCAAGACTAAGTCTGAAACGAAGTAAGGGCAGGCCACTAGTATTACAATAAAATAACATCCTTTATCAATGTTTTGAACAAACCAAAGTTCAAGAGACACAAATTCAAATTTTATTTCTCGAAAGTCACATATTTATCATATCTATTTTTAACCCAATTTTATCTTATCACAGAATCAATATTTTGTTGAAAACAGTCGCAATTGTAAATAAGTCTGGATATTGGGATGTGACTGATGATAACTGTTACTGATAAGAGTTATCTGTTATCAGTAATAAATAGTATGTGGCCTACCACCTAGTTCGGTGGAGGAGGTTGAGGTAAAAAGCAACCACACAATCTATCTTCTTCTATACTATTTATAAAGAAATAACTTTTATAGACAACGACAAGGCTTATAGGTAAACCGAAAACACGAAACGCTTGCGCGATGTAATCGAACACAGCGCCATCTATTGGTTAATTTCTGAATTACGGTCCCGAAGCGAAGTGAGGGCGGGCCACTAGTAATATGATAAATTCATAAGATTCTGTAAGCACATAATAAATTCGACTTGATGGAACTCATCATCACCATCTTAGCGTTTGGTTTATTCCCAGTCATCACTTCTACCTACGTTCCCACTAGAGAAACGAGAAAAAAACCATTTGTTGCTATAACCCATTTTATTGTGATAGATGGCAGACGAGCATCAGTATTAGTAGACTTGCAAATGCACTGCCAACCTTCAACCCCAAGGGCCTCCGGTACTCTAACTCACTCACCGAAACACAACGAAAAAATGTAACAATCAGCTGATCACTTTTGTTTAGAAAGTTTTCTTTTTAAGATTAAACCCGATATTCCTTAGGGGACATGTTCGTTTTCATCAGTATAATGCCATCGAGAAGTGAGTAAAACGATTAAAAAAAACCGGCCAGTGCGAGTCGGGCTCGCGCACAAAGGGTTCGTAGCAGCAAATATAATAAACTTAACCAAAATTACAGTTAAATCAACCTATCTCAAAAACTATAAGAGATACTTTGATCAAACCAAAAATCGTTGAAAGAGTTAATTAGCATGCATCACCTCTATTTTTTTTAGAATTTATACCCGTATTTATAATAAGAGGGGGGGGGACATACTTTTTACGACTTTGAGAGCTGATATCTCAAAAACCGTTCACTTTAAGAAAAATGTTTTTTAGAAAACTTTATATCATTTAAAAGACCTTTCCATTGATACCCACACGGGTATGTACATCGAAAAAAAAAATTTCATCCCTCAGTTACATGTATGGGGGGCCCCACCCCCAATTCTTTTTTTTACTATTTAGTGTCATATTTTTTGTAGCGGTTCATACAACACATATTCCCATCAAATTCATCACTGTAGTACTTATAGTTTCCGAGTAAATCGGCTGTGACAGACGGACAGACGGACAGACGGACAGACGGACATGACGAAACTATAAGGGTTCCGTTTTTGCCATTTTGGCTACGGAACCCTAAAAAGCACGGTGTAGATAGAGGTTCGAAAGACACCCGGTTGCATGCCTTTCCTTTCCCCTGCCTCCCCTAAGACTTATTTGTAGGTACCTATTTATCTGTCGCCTGATATGTAGGAGCCTTAAGAATGTATTTATCTCTTTATCTTATCTGTAAGTAGGTAAGTTTGATTTACTGTATATGTCTTCGATTTCATAACGAATAAGAAATTGTGATATTTGGGTAATATAATATAAGTACTAAACACTATACTCTGATTCATAATCATGTAAAGTAAACTGACAGATGTCAATGTGTCATCCCATATATTATCACTCAATTTGACACATGCAAATGTCAAAATGCATAGAAACTTGTCATTTCCATCTGTCAGTTTACTTCACATGATTATGAATCAGAGTATAATTATATAATGAATCGTTATACCCAACCGTCTGCCACGAGTCTTTTTGTTAAATATGTGGTAGGTGGCAAACGAGCAGACGGATCACCTGATGATAAGCGATTGCCGCCGCCCATTAGACAACATCAATTAAATCACAAGCGCACTGCTTTAACCCCCTTCCCCCCAAATTAGGCCTCCAGTCGGTGATCTGACCGAATAGGAATTGGGTGTAGGACCAACGGCTTAACGTGCTTTCCAAGGCACAAGCACAAAATAATTACACACAGAAAGTAGGCTGCCCACTAAGAGCTAAAAACGTGTCATGTACTCACGCATGCGCACTAACGGGGAAATACGCCTTTTCGACCACATTAATCCTAGCCTATCACATAAGATTGTCGAACTGTCGAGGTCTGTGGTAGAGGCCGCGCGCTTATGTACTCATGCCGGGCAACAACCCTAGCATATGTCAACGAACTCTTCTAAATTCAAAATCAGGCTGAGTCTACCTTCTGTGTGTAATTATTTTGTGGCACAGGGGTAAAGGACTACCAAAATACCTTTTTTTTTATGTGATAGGTGGCAAACGAGCAGGCGGATCACCTGATGGTAAGCAATTGCCGCCGCCCATGGACACCTGCAACACCAGTGGAGTTACAAGTGCGCCGCCAACCTTTTATCCCCTTCCCCCCGGGTGGGCCTCCGGTACCCTCGCTCACCCGACGAAACACAGCACTGGGGCTGCTTCACGCCGGTTTTCTGTGAGGCAGTGGTATCACTCCGGTCGAGCCGGCCCATTCATGCCGAAGCATGGCTCTCCCACACTTCCGGCTATCTTAGACAATTTTTCAAAAAGAAAGAAGAAGGGTGTCCATAGTACAAGGGAAAACCTTAGTTTGGGACCAGGACAATGTATGTGATGTTGTCTCAATTTATTTATTTATTTAGAAAACTCAGGTACAAATTTTGGCACGACCCGGGGATCAAACCCGGCACCTCAAGTGCAGCCACTAACCACTGCGCCACAGAAGCTGTCAAGCATACTCAAGAAACACTTTCATTTATCTTACAATAGAAATTATCTTGTAAATAAACAATAAAGATTACGAAACAAAGCAATTATGTTGGAAATAAACATTTATATCACTTACACACTGTAATAAAATATTTAATCATAATAGTATATTGGTTACGCCCCCATTTCATATCAAATTGATTTATATGCATTCGTTGGAGAAATTAACGTAAACAATTTACAAGTCTAAGGCTGCGTTTCCACAAAAGCGGAGTGCAATCCACCAATTGAAGACGCTTGCTCTTTTTTTTATGTGGTAGGTGGTAGACGAGCAAACGGATCACCTGATGGTAAGCGATTACCGCTGCCCATGGACACCTGCAACACCAGTGGTGTCACAAGTGCGCTGCTTACCTTTTAATCCCCCTTCCCCGGGCCTCCGGTACCCTCACTCACGCAGCGAAACACAGCGCATGCACTGCTTTACGCCGGTTTTCTGTGTGTACGTGGTATTACTCCGGTTGAGCCGGCCCATTCATCATTCATTTCGGCCAAAGCGTGGCTGTCCCACTGTTAAATGGTCATGTATCGCTGGACTGCCCACGTTTAGAATTGACGACGCTTCCTCCAAATAATTGCGTGGCTGAAGTGGCAATGGGCAGGGCACATTGCGAGGAGAATACACGGCCGTTGGTGGAAAGGTCCTTGAGTGGAGGCCGCGTGCAGGAGGCCGCAGCCGTGGCAGGCCTCCCACCAGGTGGACCGACCATCTGGTGAAGGTCGCGGGAGTCCATTGGATGCGGGTGGCACAGGACCGATCTGTGTGGAGAACTTTGGGGGAGGCCTATGTCCAGCAGTGGACGTCTATTGGCTGAAATGATGATGATGATGATGAACGCTTCCTCACTGCTGATGATGAGCTGGTGTGGGCTGGATGAGAGTGGCCGAAAATCGGGAGCGGTGGCGTGCATTAGGGGAGACCTATGTCCGTCCAACAGTGGACGAGTATGGGTTGCTGATGATGATGATGACCTCACTGCTGGGAATAATATGTTAAGATGATGTTGCTGATTTCATCCAAATTCCAAATCCATGCAAAAAAAGTCACGAGCACGCAGATGCTATTGTATGAGGTCTATACAAGTATTGAAATATTATACTTAAATCAATAACACACAAAAAATATGACAGCAAAATCGAGGCCAAAGTTTATGTTTACGCTAAGAACTGGTCTGAAGATCTTGATAAATAAGAACAGGATTTGTAAGTAGCTTATTTTTAACTCAACTTAAGTATCATGTTTACTTAACGCCCCAATGCATGGTCTGGTGGTTTAAGTACTGGGCTTTGATCTCGGGGTCCCGGTTCCAATCCGATCCAGACCGACCCGGGTCATGCCAAAAATTTGTACCTACCTGAGTTTTTCTGTTGAGAAATTCTCAGTGTTAACCCGAAGTCAGTCCTTAGCCTTATTAACCGTGGGAGAGCCACGCTTCGGCATGAATGGGCCGGTTCGACCGGAGTGATACCACGAGCTCATAGGAGACCGGCGTGAAGCAGCGCCTGCGCTGTGTTTCACCGAGTGAATGAGGGTACCGGATGCCCAATTTGAGGGAAAGGGGTTATAGGTTTGCAGCGGACTTGTGACTCTACTGGTGTTGCAGGTGTCTATGGACGGCGGTAATCGCTTACCATCAGGTGATCCGTCTGCTCGTCTACCACCATAAAAAAAAATAGTTGGCGTCTTTTAACCCCGTGCCTCGGAAAGCACGGTCTCGCGCCTGATCCCTCTTCGGTCGTGTCACACTGGTGTCCCCACCGAACTTAGAGGGTAAAGGAATAGAGAGTGCGTTTGTGTTTGCGCACACACATGAGCACCTATCATATATCCTGCGTACGCGGCTGATCGTTATCATTGGCCGCCGTAGCCGAAATATCGTTGGGAGAGTATTATTACATTTATATTTTCCTTAAAACCAACTGCATCATTAATCAAATTATAACTATGTACATTTACGTCATAAATTACTCACTAAACATTAATCATGTTTATTTAAAAATTATACACAACGTTAAAATCAATTGGCTTTCCTTAAAAGGATTGATGTGTGGTGCATGATTTAGGGATGGGAAAAGTAATCGACTTTAGAAAGTATCGTTTCCAATTTATATTAAGAAATGTTTATTTTTCATAATTATACCTACATAATCGTGGTCTCAGTCCTGGAAACATAGCTCGGGTTTGTGATCACCAATCCGCTTTAGGTAAGCGTAGTGATTAAGTCTAATCCCATCATAGTAGTGATGATTGATTTCTATGATGGAGGCCTTTGGTCATGCAATGGGACAGTATACCTATAGGCTGATAATTTACTTTACTTTACATTGTAAATAAGAAAAGTTACTTTTTCGTTTGTGGACCTAAGATGAATTGAGGCAGTGGCGTCAAACTGCGCCATTTCCTTCTGTATGCTCTGCTTAACCATTTTGTAGTTATGTCTTTTTTAGATAATAGATAGGACTGGCCGACAAGCATACGGATCATCTGATGGTAAGCCATTACTGTCGCCCAGTGTCCATACACCAACTGCATTCACACAATTACATGGCATGACAAGTGGACTATGATTTTTTAACGCCCATTCCGATTGGGCTTTCGTTACCCTCACTTACTCCGCAAACCACAAGCGCTACTCCACGCTGGTTTTCGGTGTCTGATCGAGCTGGTATATTAATGCCGAATCGTAGATTTCTTACAGATAAACTTTTCATTCTTATTTGTCTACCAAACAAATTTAGTTATTGCGAATATTTCTAGCCACTATTTCCTGCTTTTCAAAACGATCTTTCTTGTTCTTTGTTGATCATTTAAATCGAGTGATAAATCGATCTTTCATGGGAGATGTCACATCCTTAGCTGTCAGTCGAGTGATATTAATGCGAGGTGACCCAAAAGTGGTACCCTTGATGCCACGAGATCGTAAGGTTGCAAAGTTAAGAATGTCACACCTTAAGGAGTGTTTACACTTAGTCGGAACAGTGTTTTACGTCTGATACGAACAAACGGTCACCTGTTGGTAAGTAATCTTCGCCGCCCGTGAACATCCACGAGGTAAGAAATAAACTATTTATCTAACAATACAGGGTGTATCAGCAGTAAACAATTACATACTTCTTAACCCTCAATTGGACATAAGATAACGAAAAATGTCATCTACTTTCGCTCTTGTCAAGATAGATAAGGTTCAAATCAGGTGATTACTATTTGTCCTTAGCCTTACTAACGGTTCGCTCTTCACGAAAAATGTATTTTGTGTGTTTTTTTTAATGCAAAATATCGATCACCTCTTCAGAAGGCGCACTTATCCCCTGGGTTACCATTTTTCGTAATAGCTTCCAGTATAATACGTCAAGAAAGTATAATATTGAAACTAATTGGGTCACCATACCCTATGACATATGCAGCAGTGACGCAATCAATTAATTTTATGACTTTATTTACACATTGGAAGTCAAAGAGGGAGGCCTATGTTTGTGTGTTATGTGTGAATGGTTTTATTAACCACGGAAGAGACACGCTTTGGCATGAATGGGCTGGCTCGACCGGAGTGATACCACGTCCTCTCTGAAGACCAACGCAAAGCAGCGCCTGCGCTGTGTCTCGTCGAGTGAGTGAGGGAACCAGCGGCCAAATTGGTGGGAAAGGGGGTTAAAGGTTGAAAGCGCACCTATGACTCATAGAAGAGCGGCAGTCGTTTCACCGATCACATAAAAATATCTGCAGTGGACGTCCTTCGGCTGATGGTGATGATTGACACATTATAATACCCTTCCAACTGCTACTGCGATTATGTGTAAAACCGCCTTAACACCCGCCACGGTCCAGCCCACTTCATTTAGTTGGTTTATCGCTAATGCCTGCGCGGACGCAGTTCCAAACGAACCTCGGTGAAACACACACACACGTGTTCGCCCCACATGTGTGGAAAAGATCGTTTATTTATGTAACACTTGGAAAAGTTAGTTTGGAAGTGCTAATGTTTAGTGGATCCTGGTGGATGAGTTAAATGTGGCGTTTTTTGATTGAAAAGTGTGGTTAAAAATTTTGAGTGGGAAACTAGAAATTTGAAAACAT
The DNA here is from genome assembly GCA_014851415.1 of Cnaphalocrocis medinalis. Classification (NCBI taxonomy): domain Eukaryota; kingdom Metazoa; phylum Arthropoda; class Insecta; order Lepidoptera; family Crambidae; genus Cnaphalocrocis; species Cnaphalocrocis medinalis. The sequence goes on from CM026297.1 coordinate 10,893,072, forward strand.
TTTGACTTTTGCTTTTGTGTAACAAATCCAGTAGGTACTTATATTTTTTTGTACGATTATAAACACTTTTGTAAATAGTGAACCGTGATTTACCTAATGTGTTATGTCAAATGCCAAAACATTGAAATAAAGTTTTTCTAATTAAATTAATCTATGGTCGAGATTTAGGATTACAATCACTAATTTAAAAGTCTTTATTCAAGTAGTATGTACTTACTTACTTTTTTTTTTATGGAACTGTATTTTGAAATGATAAGCATTTAGTGTGTGAATCTCAAGATTGAAGTTAAAGAAGTATCTAATGAAAATTTATCAAAAAAGTGTTTTCGATAATGTTTAAATTTAAAACTGTAACAATTCAAGTGCGTAAATAAATCAAAAAAAAAACATCAAACAATAATGTAGCTACTCAAAAGTGAAAAGACCAAAAAGACCACCGAAATGGGAACTTTAAAAACGTTTTGTGTGCCACAAAAGATAAGGTGACCATGACTTCGTGGACTAAGGAGTTGGATGAGGCGTCAGAGCTGGCTACCCGGTGTGGGCAATGGCACGTGGTGCTGTTCTACTTGCTGTGTGCCCTTGCAGCTATACCTACTTCGTTCTTGGTCTTCTCTCAGGTATGCGCATAAATCAGGGTTTCTGAAAGTGGGGTCCACGTCCACCAAACATGAGTGTTCAGGAGGCCGTAGCCGGATGCATTCCTCATCAGGCCCATTTTACGTCCCCACTACTGGGGCACGGGCCCTTCAAACAAGAGCATCTTTCTCACTAATTTAGTACCTAATTAAGTATTAGTGCCTAAGTGAAAGTAAACTACCAATAAAAGATTTTTGTGCAATAAAACTGATTACTCCGAGGTTTTTTTTTCCTAAAATATTCTTTGACAGGGGTCCGTAGAGGTTTTTGAATTCAGTTAGTGGTCCGTGACTGCATAAAGTTTAAGAAACCCTGGCATAAATGAATTCCGCGGTCATCTGGAGGAGAAAGTGAAATTGGCTTCTAAAAAGCTTGGTGTGCTCAAAAAATCGACACGGTTTTTCATGCCGAGGCATCTCTTGCAACTTTATAAGGCGCAGGTGCAGCCTCTTATGGAATCTGCTCTCATCATTAGGCTGCAGCTCCCAAGTATCAACTTCTTCCTCTGGATCGTATTTTTAAGAGCAGTCAGAATTGTCGACGACCAGGCTCTTTCCGACACGCTCGATCCTCTGTCGTTGTATAGAGATGTGTAGCGTTATTATGCATCTTCTATCGCATCTACAAGGAGTGTTCTCATGAGCTTTTCGGCCTTTTTCCAGGCTTCATCATCGTTCATCACGCCAGAACTCTAAATACCATCTACATCATTTAGATGGATTTTATTCCACCAAAGTGCATTTTGCACGTCACTTTGTGATGATGGTCAATGATGATGGCCACTGCTTTCCTATTGGTTCTTGATCAAAGCATACCCTTGATCAAACCATACCTAACCCTCATAATGCGGAAGAAGGGAGATATAGGAACTAAAAGTAAACGGGATTTCAGTGATTAATAGTGGCCACTGCCCCTCGCTCCAACTATAGTTATGAAACTAATTTGCGTAGCTGGCTTTGAAAATAGTGCTTTAATTGTGGGAGAGCCACGCTTCGGCATGAATGGGCCGGCTTGACTGGAGTGATACTACTGCCTTACAGAAAACCGGCGTGAAGCTGACCTGTGCTGTTTTTCGCCGATTGAGTGAGGGTACCGGAGGCCAACCCGGGGGAAGGGGATAAAAGTTTAGCAGTGCACTTTTGACTCCACTGGTGTAGCGGTGACCATGGGTAGTGGCAATTGCTTACCATCAGGTTATCCGATTGCTCGTCTGCTACCTATCACATAAAAAAAAAGTGTGCATGGTTAGGTATTTCTACCTTAGCTCGGCACAAATACCCAGGCTATATGCAAGTAATCCTGGATTCTCGGTTTTCAAATTGTATGTCGAGTCGACTTCATGGAACGCACAACCGATAGGACAGATTACAGTCGATATTCTCCTATCGACGACATATAAGACATACCTATAAGACGACAACCGAAAATTGGCCTCCTGTAAGAACATTTTTGCAAGTGTTTTTTTTTATGTGATAGGTAGAAGACGAGCAGGCGGATCACCTGATGGTAAGCAATTGCCGCTGCCCATGGACACTTGCAACACCAGTGGAGTTACAAGTGCGCTGCCAACCTTTTATCCCGTTCCCCCGGGTGGGCCTCCGGTACCCTCACTCACTCGGCGAAACGGCTGTGATATCACTCCGGTCGAGCCGGCCCATTCATGCCGAAGCGTGGCTCTCCCACAGTTAATGATAGAGAGATCGTAAGATGAAATACCTAGTTCCTGAAACCTATCACATAGAAAAGGTAATTTAACAAGTCTGGTTGACATAATGCACTCTATGTCAACCTACTGATTTTATATTCCCATTGTAGTATACGTAACTGACTATTGACTACGCGATCTCGTTCGACAAATATGAATACAAATGAAATTAGCATGACAGACAGAATGTATGGGTCATACAACTCATACACGAGTATACAAGAATAGAACTGCGTATGAAAGGAACTCCATCCTATTTTTCTGGTAAACAAGTAAATTGCTTACCTTGTTACCATTTCTTGTTTTGTGTGTGATAGGTGGCAGACGAGATCACCTGATGGTAAGCGATTGCCGCCGCCGCACACCTGCAACTGTAGAGCCACAAGTGCGTTGCCAACATTACACCCCCTTGACCCCAATTGGGCCTATGGTACCCTCACTTGGTGAATCACAGCCCAGCCGCGTTGTTTTTTTTTTGTAGGTGCACAATTATTTTATGTTAAATCAGTATGTTTGACAGAGAAAATAATGATTATTTACATTTTCGGAAGCAATAAAAACATGATTAATATTTTTCTTTTTTTAAAAAAAAAAAACTATACTACATTTTATTAAGATCGCTTTAACCGTTTAGTCGTAAAAAAGTAACAAAAATACATACCTATTCACACACTCACAAGTTTTCATCTTTATAATGTTAGTGTGATAGTTACATAATGTGTCTACATTTGTGCGGAGCCTGCCACGGCTGCGACATACTGCACGCAGCCTCCACTCGAGAACCTTTCCGCCCCAATGGCCGTCTGTTCTCGCAATGTCACTGCCCATTGCCACTTCATCATCATCATCAGCCCGGTAGTACCCACTGCTGAGTATAGGCCTCCCTTCCCTTTCGCCACTGTGCCCGGTCCTGAGCTGCTCGGATCCATGTAGCCCCTTCGATTTTAGCGTTGTCGTCGACTTTCACTTACCACTTGCTTTGCTTGTCGATTGCCACTTGAGCCACGCAATTCTTCTGTCAACGATCTAGCAAGGATCGCGGGAATAACTTGGGCGCGGGTGGCACAGGGTCAATCTGTGTGGAGACCAATGGGGGAGGTAGAGGACTATGTCCAACAGTGGGTGGACGTCTACTGGCTGTAATGATGATGATGACGAACCTTTATTGATGTGGCAGGTGCGTTATTAAGATTGGTATTTTACAGGTTTTCACAAATGCAGCTCCAGAGCACTGGTGTGCGCCTATCCAGGAGTTGGAGTCCCTGGACCTTCCGGACGAGTTGGTGAGGAACCTCACGGTGCCTGGCCATGATGGGGTGCATGAGAGCTGCCGGGCGTATGGTCTAGACGTCCGGGTGCTGTATGACGAGCTTGCGGAGTATGTCGAGGAGAGGTGAGGAAATGGATCCGCGTTATTTTTTATGTGATATCGACTCGATGGCGCATAAGATAGTCACCCGAAGCGCGAAAGGTACCGGGTTCGATTCCCGGTCAAGTCAATTTAGGAAACTACAAAATTTACTTGGGTGTGGGTGTTCTGGGTTGACACCCCCAGGTAATTATCGTTACTTGGTACTCATAGTGCAGGGGTTGCCCTAGTTTGAGACCAGGTTGATTGGTGTGATTGTCTGGCGTATTTGAAGTGGCAGTGGGCTGGTCACATAAGCCGCAGAACTGACAACCGTTGGAGCCATAAAGTCCTTGAGTGGAGACCGCGACTCGGTAAACGTAGTGTTGGACGCCCTGCTACAAGATGGGATGACGACATTAGAAGGCTGGCTGGAGTGAGCTGGATGAGAGGGGCCGAAAATCGGGAGCGGTGGCGTGCATTGGGGGAGACCTATGTCCAGCAGTGATGAACGTGGGTTGCTGATGATGTGACAGACTAGCACACGAATCACTTGGTGGAACCTAAGCGATTGCTGCCGCCCATAGACACCTACAGCAGTAAAGTCACAAGTGTGCTGTAACCCCCATTCTCTCCAATTGGGCTTCTGGTACCCTCAATCACTTGACGAATCACAGAGTAGGCGCTACTTCACGTGGATCTTCTGTGACGTCGTGGTATCACTTCCGCCGGCCCATTCATGCCAAAGCGTGACTCTCCCATAATTTCAAAGTTACAACTGAAGAAATAAAACGATTATAGGGATTCTCTTGTTATCGGGTTACAACAGTGTTGCTAGATATCGAATGTACTGGGAGCAAAAGCGTTGATTGTAATTTTCAAGGTGTGGCAGCTGCTATGTCTAGGAATAGATTCGAAGAACTGTTACGATTCTTTCACGTCGCCGATAATACCAACTTGGATCCACAGGACAAGTTCGCGAAGATTCGTCCTCTCTGGAATCTTCTCAATAAGAGATGGGTAAAATATTATCCTGGTGATAGGAATCTAAGCATTGATGAATCCATGATTCCATACTTCGGGAAGCATGGGACAAAGCAACATATTCATGGCAAAACCCATCCGGTTTGGTTATAAGAACTGGTCTATTTGTACTCGTCTTGGTTATTTGATATACGGAGAGCTGTATCAAGGAGCAAGCACAGGAAATACCCACCCAGAACTTGGTGTAGGTGCTTCTGTTGTTTTAGACCTCGTATCCCAATTGCCGCCAGGTACTTACAGCTTTTATATGGACAACTATTTCACGTCTTTGCCGTTGTTGGATGAAATAAAACATTAGGACACGATGCGACAGGAACGGTTAGATCAAATAGAGTAGAAAAGGCACCCTTGAAAGAAGCGAAAGAAATGAAGAAAATGAGCAGAGGGTCTTTTGACCAGTGTACAGATACTTTGACGGCATCACCCTCGTTCGTTACAATGACAACAATATTGTTACCGTGGCCTCAACCGAATGTGGTGTGGCGCCTTTAGCTAAGGTAAAACGTTACTGTGACAAGCAAAAGAAAGACGTCGACCAACCTCGCTTGTATCGTCAACTACAACAAATATATGGGCGGTGTCGATCGTTTGGATCAAAATGTGGGCTGCTATCGTATTCTATTCGCTTGAAGAGGTGGTACTGGCAGCTACTTATGTTCCTATAAATGCTTGTATGAATAATGCTTTCCAGTTATATAAATTATCACCAGCTTCGCAAAATAATCAGCATGACTATTTGTCATTTACAAGACATGTTGTAACAACATATCTTCAGACTTTTCCTGAAAATTCTTCACCTCCAATAAAGAAGCCTATTCCAAAATCATCTCTAGCTGTCATAAAACGAGTTCAGTCGATATAAGGTTAGATGGGAAGGCACACTACATTGTAAAAAGTGACAAACAAAACCGTGTGGGTTGTGTCATAAAACACGACGATGAAAATGTGAGAAATGCAACGTCGCCCTACACCAAAAATGTTCTCCTGCTTTTCATTCCAAATAAAATTTTAATACAAATACATTTAATTATAGTTTATGTTTTATATATACAATAAATAAGATTCTACATAAATATCTTTCATTATTTACAATCGATATCCTAAAAAGAGCACAATACATACACACACAAATTCAGTGGCATATTCTCCTAATGTTCCATTTTTGGATCGGTACTGTAACTGAAATACAGGAAATCGAAAATTTTTTTTTGTTGCCTAATATTGTTTAATTGGGTTACTAAAAATGTATTCTGAAAGTTTCGCCTCAATCAGATAAGTTTTGGGGACTTGGGAAGATACGGGTTAAATCAGTATCTTTGACAGAGAAAATAATGATTATTTACATTTTCGGAAGCAAACACATAGAAACGTGACAATATTTTTCTTTAAAAAAAAATAGGAGTATCAGCTAACTCTATACAAATTTTATTAAGATTGCTTTAACCGTTTAGTCGTAAAAAAGTAACAAAAATACATACCTATTCACACACTCACAAATTTTCATCTTTATAATGTTAGTGTGATAGTTACATAATGTGTCTACATTTGTGCGGAGCCTGCCACGGCTGCGACATACTGCACGCAGCCTCCACTCGAGAACCTTTCCGCCCCAATGGCCGTCTGTTCTCGCAATGTCACTGCCCATTGCCACTTCATCATCATCATCAGCCCGGTAGTACCCACTGCTGAGTATAGGCCTCCCTTCCCTTTCGCCACTGTGCCCGGTCCTGAGCTGCTCGGATCCATGTAGCCCCTCCGATTTTAGCGTTGTCGTCGACTTTCACTTACCACTTGCTTTGCTTGTCGATTGCCACTTGAGCCACGCAATTCTTCTGTCAACGATCTAGCAAGGATCGCGGGAATAACTTGGGCGCGGGTGGCACAGGGTCAATCTGTGTGGAGACCAATGGTGGAGGTAGACGACTATGTCCAGCAGTGGGTGGACGTCTACTGGCTGTAATGATGATGATGACGAAACCTTAATTGATGTGGCAGGTGCGTTATTAAGATTGGTCTTTTACAGGTTTTCACAAATGCAGCTCCAGAGCACTGGTGTGCGCCTATCCAGGAGTTGGAGACCCTAGACCTTCCGGACGAGCTGGTGAGGAACCTCACGGTGCCTGGCCATGATGGGGTGCATGAGAGCTGCAGGGCATATGGTCTAGACGTCCGGGTGCTGTATGACGAGCTTGCGGAGTATGTCGAGGAGAGGTGAGGAAATGGATCCGCGTTATTTTTTATGTGATATCGACTCGACGACCTCAATGGCGCAGTGGCTAAGGTATTCGCCCGTACCGCAAAAGGTCTCGGGTTCGATTTCCGGTCAAGTCAATTTAGGAAACTACAAAATTTACTTGGGTGTGGGTGTTCTGGGTTGACGCCCCCAGTTAATTATCGTCACCTGGTAATCATAGTGCAGGAGTTGCCCTAGTTTGAGACCAGGTTGATTGGTGTGATTTTCTGGCGCATTTATTTATTTATATGTGACTGACGAGCACACGAATCACTTGATGGTAAGCGATTGCTGCCATAGACATCTACACCAGTAAAGTCACAAATGCGCTTTCAATCTTTAACCCTTTTTCCCCCCAAATTGGGCCTCTGGTACCCTCACTCACTCGATGAAACACAGCGCAGGCGCTACTTCACGCTGATCTTCTGTTAGGCCGTGGTATCACTCCCGCCGGCACATTCATGCCAAAGCGTAGCTCTCCCACAGTCTCATGCGAAGTTTGGTAAAAGATTCAAAATCTATACTTAACTGTTCGTACTTAAGATCGTACTTAAGACTTAAATTTTCACTCTACTTGTTTTCAGATCAGTTCTAGTCAGGGAAGGCCGAGCTCTGAGGGTCGTAGCTGTTCCTCAGCTGGTGAAAGCTACAGGGAATGAAGAACGGGAACTGCAGGTTAGTAGACTCATCATCACAAATCGGTCCACATTTATCCACTGCTGAGCATAGGGTACTTCTTTGTTCCGCCTTTTCTCTGAGATTCTCTTTCTATATTACAGATATCCAGAGTAATAGCTGCTATTGGCGTAGCAAGAACGGATGAACCAGCCCCTTGCACCAACGGATATCGATTCAGCACAGAGCATTATAAAAGAACTTTGGCTACAGAAGTAAGTAAGAAGAATGGCTAAATACAAATTAAGCAAAATGAAAATGTATGCAATAATTCTTCTGCTTTCACGAGACGATCTTCATTTAACATCTGGGTCTCGTTCATCATCTTTGAGTAAAGATTCAAGTAATTTACTCCTCAATTTAAGTGGGTTTGGAGGAAACTGGCCGCGGCCTAGTTAACAATTTAAATTATTTCTCCAAACAATGACCATAATTCAAACAAAAGCGCGCACAGCGCGTGTGAAAGAGAGGGGAGCTCCGATTCGGTCGTAACGTCCACTTCAAATTAGACCCTCAGGCGCTAATTTTCTCTTGACAAGAAAATTACTTGGAACCTTACTCAGAGATGGTGAACCTAAGGGCCGGACTTTAACCCTTCTGGTTGAATTGACTATAAATTGGTGAGCACCAATGGTCTAAATGATAGCCCATTGGTTGTAATATGACTATTGGTTAAGCTAACTATTGTTCAAAAACATTGTTTGGCCATATTTCTTTTTAAGCATTAGTTCAATTTAACTCCGGATCAAAAAACCGGCTTTAAGCCAGCAAAGACGTTGCGCTTTGGTCTCGCTAAAGCTCGTCTCATGAAATAAGGATACCATTGATGATCAATCTACATGTTTATGTCCTTCCCCTTTCCACCAGATTGGTATTAGCACATAAAAAAGTGTTTATAATACGACTTTCCTGTTCCAGTTTTCTTTGGTCTGCGATAATGATTGGCTGCCACGAACGGCCAACACTCTGTTTTGGGTCGGCTCCATATTTGGCAACCTCGTATTTGGATGGATGTCTGACAGGTTTGTAGATCCTTTGCTAATTAAATGAACATTTTTTTTGCCTTTCAAAAAAATTAAGGTTGTCCTTATTGGAGGCAACAGACGCTGTTCTGTTCCACTCCTTGATAGTGCGCATCACGGAATTCAGGAATATGTTCCCAGCATTCTAGGTAGTGACCCGTAGTTAGCCGGTTTTCGCCGTGGTAGAAAGAGGATAGCAGCATTAGCTCATGCGTGATAGTTGTGGCCTTTGTTTTCTATGCAATAAATCTATCTACCAATCCATATGACCCGTAGTTAGACTGAATTCTTCTCGGCAGAAATCAACTTTCTAAATCAGCAGTAGCTTAAATAATATTTGACATTCATAAATGTTCTGTAAGGACTTCAATTGAATAAAGAATATTTCTATTTCTATATCTTTAGGTATGGCCGCCGCCCCACGATTCTCCTCATGATCATACTAGAAGTTCCCCTGGCTATTGCTGCGTCATTCCCCAACAACTACTGGACTTACATCGCTCTGAGAATAGCTGGGGGGTTGTTCTTCCCTGCTCTGTACCAGCAGCCGTTTATCCTGGCTTTGGAGCTGATGCCGCCGAGAAGCAGGACTTATACAGGTTAATAAAATAATTTGTTTTATTTTATAATTATCTTCTGTCTCAATAAAGACAGAGAGGAGCTCAAAAAACTGGTAAACAACTTGCAAGATTGAATATTGACGTAACCAATAGATTAATTTCTTAAGGATTTTATTTTACAAAATTTCATAGTCTTTTTAACAAATGCTTTGATATTTTTAACCGTGGTTCCGTTTACTCGTTTTAACATAAGTATAAACCTTATCTTATAACGGACGTTAAAAGGTGATAATAGGATGTCATTAAAAACTTCTAATGAAGGATATTAAGGTTGAAAAAAAAAAACAAATCTCCAAACTTTTTTTCTTTATATTTCTGTTAATGCAATTCTATAACTGTTCATATATTATTTTTTCAGGTATCGTAGTAGGGCATGCTGTTTGCCAGTGGCATGTGTCTTCTAGCACTACTGGCCTACGCTGTGAAGGATTGGTTTTACTTGTCCCTAGCAACTAGTCTGCCCTTCATCTTATTATATGGGTAAGTAAATTGATCAATCAACAGCTCGTTTCCTTTGCTGAACGCAGGCCTTTAAGTGTTAATCTATAAAATTAATAAATAAAATGCGCCAGACAATCACACCAATCCACCTGCTCTCAAACTAGGGCAACCCTTGTACATACTATGAGTACCAGATGGCGATAATTAACTGGGAGCGTCAACCCAGAACACTCAGACCCAAGAAAACTTAGAAAATGTAGTTTCCTAAATTGACTTAGTTTCCTAAATTGACTTGACAGGGAATAGAACCCGGGACCTTTCGCGCTTCGGGCGAGCACCTTAGCCACTGCGCCATCGAGGGATAAAGATTATCCCAGGTGTTCTTTTCTATTTCACTTTCACTGAGGTCAGGGGTCAGAAAAGTGGCATAGCGACTTATGTAATACCTGTTGGCAATGGATCTAGCTGGCAACCCTGTTGCGCTTGCGATGCGCTTTTAATACAGTCTTAACTCCAGAACCATGGCCATAGCATCAATCTGTTCTTCGTGGTAGGTCTCCCGCCTACTGCCTTTTCAATGTCCTAATTCTCTGGGTTATAACGATCGATTAACTTCTCAGTCCTGATTTGATCCCTAAAAGAAAAGCCGTCAACTTTCGCCCATAGCATGCAACTCTCACAACCCAATGATTGTTAAAATATTTTAAAACAAATCCTTATCCGTAACACTTTTTCTCTTTTTCAGCTATTATTGGCTGATACCAGAATCTCCTAGATGGTTAGTTAGCAGAGGACGCATTGCTGAAGCTGAGAAAGTCTTCAGAAATCTTGCGAAAAAGAACGGGATAGACTTACCTCGAGGGTTTCTCTTGGAACTTCATGTAAGTACCAAATTCTATTACGAACATAAATGATATCTTTTATAATATAATTGATCATTTCTTTAACAGAAGTAGAACTGAAGACACTGAGGAACTCATTAATTAGGGTATCTTTTCTAGTTAAGTAGATAAGTATGTCTGTTGTGTTGTTACAGAAAATCTATGCAGAACCTTTATTTTCTTAGTCTTTGTAAGGAAAGATCCATTTTAATTATTATTATTAATAACGAATGAATGAAACGTAATGTTATGAGAGAGAAAGAGAAAACTTACTACATACTATTTTTTTTTTTCTATTATTGAAACATGTTTTTTTTTTATAATTACAGAAAAAAATCAAAGAAGAAGACGTAGAAAATGAAGTCACTGTCCTCAGAAATGTAAATGGACACATTACTGGCTTCCAAGATCGACCAGAAAAAGACGACTATGTAGACAGAAGAATAAGCAACATGCTTACTTTCAAACCAGACTTCACAAAATTTTCCGAAGGCGAAGAAAATAACAAAGGAGATAATCTAGAAAGAATAATTGCTCTAGAAGTTGCTGAGATTGTAAATAAGAAAGCTAGATTAAAGAAAGAAAGAGAAAGCATCAATAATGTAGATATGTTAAAGGAAGACGACGTCGTTAGCGAAGAATCTCACTTAAACTCTGATGCTAGGCAGAAGGGTACTCAAACAGAACCGTACGAGAAAGCGCCTGGAAGTTCACTAAGAAGAAAATCCTTGCAGCTAGTGACTAGAATATTCATCAAAGAAGACGGAGAAGAAGATATAATGGAGAATAAAAGAATGGACGAGGAGAACTCAGAAGGAGATTGCAAAGCGTCTCCTTTGGATGTATTTCGATACCCGAATATTAGGAAGAAATTTTTCCTTCTGACATTCAACTGGGTGGCGTTAGGAGTTGTGTATAATAGCTTAAGTTATAACACGCCAAATTTAGGAGTAGATGACTATTTGGCGTTTTTTATAGGTGAGTAACTTTTTTTATGTCATCTGTTGCAAACTAGCAGATGGATCAACTGATGGTAAGCGATTGCCGCTGCCCATAGACACCTGTAACCAAACAGTAGAGTCTCAAGAGCGCTGCGAACCATACGAGTAGAGTATCTTATATTATCTCCAGTCGAGCCGGCTCATTCAAACCCAAGCGCAGACATATCAAATAGGTAACGTATCTTACACATCGACTTTAAAATTTGGACTTTTTCTTCCAGGTGGAGTAGTAGAGTTGCCTTCATACTTCATAGCGTGGCGTTGCATGGACCGGTACGGTCGTAGATGGGTGCTCTGCATTTTTGGCACGATTGGAGGACTAGCCTGTCTGAGCTGCGGTTTTGTTCCGGAAGGTAAAATATTTATTTCGTCTTAAAATTTTATAATAATCTTCCCTTGAATCCCCTTACCCCCCAATCGGGCCCTCCCGAATTCCTGTTAGCTCCAATTCAGCTCAAACTACTCACTTATTTTGCACTACGCAACCGAATTAAATAAACAGGGCAATTAATCTGTAAGTTATTATTAATTTTAAATATTTGTTGTTAAATTAATAAAATAATTCCGATTCTAAATACCTAATCCGTCTGAATAATTTTTGTGGCTCAATTCCCAAAAGGTGACAGAAAAAGAGAGTGACAGCTATATCCTAAACAAAACAACCATCTTTTTGTATGTGCGTTCCGAAAGGAATTATTATGAGTTTGAAGATTGCTACGGTAATCATATTTTTATGAGAGATTTATGCCGGTAATGATGATGATTGATTTATTTCAGCTTGGCCCTGGGCTACCGTGTCTCTTGCGATGTCCGGTAGACTATTCATAGCAGCCTGTTTTGCGGTCTTCTACGTGCAGATCGGCGAGCTTCTGCCAACTGTCCTGAGGGCCCAGGCGATGGGAGCCGCTTCCTTCATTGCTGGACTGGGTACTGCTGGCGTGCCCTTACATTGTGTACTTGGTGAGACTGTACTCTTTATCATACCTACAATGTGTATCAGTGATATCGACCAAAAACACGGCCTACCTCCTTTTCTCAAAGTAGTTTTGCATTATTCACATCTTCTATCAACCGTACTGAACAACATTTGCTCTGCGACTTTTAGAATTGGACGCAATTTTTGATTGTGATGAATAAGTCACGTAACCGACTTAGTATTGAATTAACGTCGTAGAGTCCTAATAGCAGACACAATGGAAAATAAAAAAGTTGATGGTTTTGTACCCCTGGTTGGTTCTGCGCCTGATCCTTCTTCGGTCGTGTCACACTGGTGTCCCATCGAATTAAGAGGGTAGGGAATAGGGGAGGGCACCTGTGTTTGCGCACACACTTAAGCACTATATATATCTTGCTTTGCTGATCGATAAGATTGGCACAGTAGTCGAAAATCTTCTTTTTTAACTGTGGGAGAGCCATGCTTCGGCATGAATGGGTCGGTTCGACCGGAGTGATACCACTGCCTCACAGAAAACCGGCGTGAAGCAGCTCCTGTGCTGTGTTTCACCGAGTGAGTGAGTGTACCGGAGGCCCATCGGGGGGGAAGGGATAAAAGGTTAGCAGCGCACTTGTTGCATGTGTTCATGGGCGGCGGCAATTGCTTACCATCAGGTGATCCGCCTGCTCGTCTGCTACCTATCACATAAAAATAATAATAAAAAAAATATAAAGAGAGTGACAGCTATATCCTTAACTAAACAACCATCTTTTTGTATGTGCGTTCCGGAATGCCAATCTAAAGAATTATTATGAGTTTGAAGATTGCTACGGTAATCATATTTTTATGAGATAATTATGCCGGTAATGATGATGATTGATTTATTTCAGCTTGGCCCTGGGCTACCGTGTCTCTTGCGATGTCCGGTAGACTATTCATAGCAGCCTGTTTTGCGGTCTTCTACGTGCAGATCGGCGAGCTTCTGCCAACTGTCCTGAGGGCCCAGGCGATGGGAGCCGCTTCCTTCATTGCTGGACTGGGACTGCTGGCGTGCCCTTACATTGTTTACTTGGTGAGACTATACTCTTTAGTGTACAATGTACCAGCTTTCTTCCCGCAACTTCGCTCGTGTCCCCCGCTTTGCTAAAAGGGGGTGGGGGTTAGAAAGGGACAAAAAGTAGCCCTCCTATCCCTTCAACTATCTCCACTTCAAATCACGTTAATTCGTAGCTCCGTTTTGCCGTGAAAGAAAGACATACACTTTCCCATTTATAATATTAGTAGGTATGGATAAATGATTTGAATAATAATTTTACTACGTTACTAACTAGGCTGGCACAGCGACACAAAGTGAGCCTTATAGTAAGAGCCTCCGTTTAGAACGGTCCTACGCCATCTCCCGCCAGTCATCACCCTAGAGTCCACGCAAATCTTTACTTCTACTTTACTACGTAAGTAATGTACTGATTCTCTTTCCAGGCGACCTACGCAAGGTCCCTCCCGCTCATCGTGATGGGCATCCTCAGCATCATGGCTGGTGTCATCTCCTTATTCCTCCCGGAGACGTTGAACCAGCCTCTGCCTCAGACTCTTGGGGACGGTGAAATGTTCGGGAGAGACTTCAAACTTCTGAGCTGTGTTGCTCCTGAGAGGAAAAACTCTTTGAAAGATATTGATTAACACGTCGTATTATTTGGACCCTGGAGAATGGGAAAGAAAGTTCAAGTTTTATGTACTATTCAAATAAGGAAACTGGAATATCTTGGACATATAATGCGTGACCTATTGCAACTTATAACACAAAGCAAGATCCAAGGAAAGAGGAGCCTAGGAAGAAGAACTTCTTGGCTTAAAAATCTGCGCCAGTGGTACAATAAAAGCACCCGTTCTCTGTCTAAAGCAGCTGTGTCAAGGGTTCAAGTCACCATTATGATCACGCCAACCTTCGTTAAAAGATGGCACTAAAGAAGAAGATTTTTACCCTAAAGGAACCCGTTGGTCAAGTGGTTTAAGTGCTGGACAGTGATCTGGGTCGAGCAAAAGTATGTTTCGAATTTTTCGAACATAGCTCGGGTTTGTGATCCGCATTAGACAAGGGTGGTTGATTAAGGCTAATCCAATCATAGTAGCGATGACTTGATTTCTAAGATGGAGAGGCCTTTGCCCTGCTGTGGGACAATAGGTATTAAGTCTTACGTTACGTCTACTACGAGCCGTCAAACGCTACTAGTATGGGGAGGACGCCGGCAAGACGCCAACGTTCAAAGGACACTAGTGTGGGGTCTCTTTAAAGGATAATGTGATAATGTGAACAGAGATTCTCAAGCTTGAGCACAGATGGCGTTAAAAAAGGGAAACTTTTCAATTAATACACCGTGCTATGATGAAGAAGAAGTAGCCCGGGTAAAGGGTTTACCCCGCACGCCCGAACTGCACGCAAAAAAGACGGTATCGGTATAAATGAATGAATTTGGAGCACAAAATATAATGCATTAATAACTTTTTATTAAGTTACCACAGTTCACAAAGTAACAGTAATTATGCCAACTATAATTCCTTAAGTTCTTACTGTAAATACTACTTTTAACCTTAAAAAAATACTAGTAAGTACTACAAGTATTCTTAATTTTAATTTAAGTAATCAGTATTCCACTATCGTGATCTTTTCTTTTTCAGCTATACTTAGTAGTAGCATTTTAACATTTTTTCTCTTAGTTTTTAAATCATTCGTACACAAATTAAAGGTAAGAAAGTAAAGTTGTAAATAATTATGAAATATTGTACAAATGATTAGATATTATAGTAAATTTGTTAAAATGACTATGGTTTTTATTTCTTCATTCTATACGGAGAGTTTTCACAGGTGCAGTCAAAGTCAAGTCAAATATTCTTATTTGCATAGGTGTACAAAGGCTTGTACACAGCACTTGCAAATCGTCACATAAAGAAAATATTTAAAACTATTTAAAGATAATGTATATGATTTAAATGAAATTTTAATATATATCTTGATACATAAGATATACTAAAAAATAAATAGACATAATGCGATTCTACCTACAGTTACGAGCTTATTCATGAACCTACCTACCAGAAATAAATTGTAGAAGGTAGGTATATTTATCTTTGAAGAGGTCAGTCAGAGGTCAGTCAAACCAAACACACACTTGTAATCAATACCTAGCTTTATTTCAAACATTTCCATACAAAAATTACAGGAAGAAAAATTGCAGAAGAGCTACGACGTAAGTAGAAGCGTGGTAGCAGAACTGCCGCGGCAGATTACCATCAATATCGAACAAGCCGTATGCAGAGAACTTCTTGAATTCCGTCTCATTTGCACGTTTTATGTTTTTGTATAGCCTTTTTCCAGATTCTGAAAAGAAACAGACCTAAGTTTCAATATGTTCATATTTTTATTGGACTCCATAATGTTAAAAAAGGTAGTAAAACAGTATAGGTACAATAAGGACTCGTATAGGTACTAAGAGAGCAATATCTCACTCCCTAATCGATAAGAACCTGAAGTGAAGGAGAAGTTTATAATGTTCATCATCATCATTATCAGCCTGTTGCAGTTCACTGCTGGACATAGGCCTCTCCAAATGCTCGCCACTTTGATCGATCTTCGGCTACTCGCATCCAGCTCCAGCCAGCCCTCTTGCGCAGATCATCACTCCATCTGGCCTGAGGTCGTCCTACACTACGTTTACCGAGACGCGGTCTCCACTCCAGAACTCGTTTACCCCAACGGTTGTCAGTTCTGCGGCAGATATGGCCAGCCCACTGCCACTTCAGCTTGCTAATCCGGTGAGCTATGTCGATAACTTTGGTTCTCTGCCGGATCACCTCGTTTCGGATTCGATCACGCAGAGAAACGTCGAGCATAGCTCTTTCCATAGACCGCTGAGCGACTTTAAACTTGTGGATTAGTCGTCGTATATAATGTTACCAACTCGTAATGATTGTAACTAGCCGATCAGTCTGCAGGCAGGCTGTATCAGTTTATTTTTTTAATGTCCTAGGTGATAGACGAGCATATGGATCACCTGATGGTAAGCGATAGCTACCGCCTCGAGAAATCAGCAACACCAGTAGAGTCACAAGTGCGCTGCCAACATTTAGCCCCCTTCTTCCCCAATTGGGCCTCCGGTATGCCAGTTTTTTGTGAGGCTGTGGTGTCACTCTGGTCGAGCCAACGCATTCATGCCGAAGCGTGACTCTCCCTCGTTTTTGACAAAAAATATCTTGATGAGATAATTCTACCAGATGTTAGGGTTAGGTAGTTGATTACATTGTTTGTCACATACCTGAAGACCTGTCGCATGATAATAGAGCATCCCTCATTGTCAACTGCATTTTCTCACACTCTATACAAATGTAGCTCAAAATTATCAAGTTCTTTATAAACCAAACCGTTGTGTTCACAATTGGTAAAATAGTGTAAAAAGATATGGATTCCTGAAAAAAAAGAAACAATTTTCAAATGATTTCATAGGTAAAAGGTTAAATTACTTGTTGCTTTGATCATAAAATCTCAAAATACACGACTCCATACTAAAAGCGTTAGAAAAAGTGATCCCCACAGCGCTGTCATCTGGGGGCACGGCAGTGCCCTCGCCAAGTCGAGCAAAAAGCGGCACGGCCTACCATCCTTTTCTCGAAGTAGTTCAGGCCATTTTCAACCCCTAAGTAATTTTATCACAAAATAAATTAATTTTAAATTTCGAACATGCCTTTGATGTCGAAAATAAAATGTAGGTAGGTATATTATTTTCGACCCTAATTTTATCTCTCTCCCACTATCTACGATACGTATAGGGATCACAATTGCACTAACTAGGTACCATATTATGTAATTAGTACAAGAGTGCAATAAGCCATCGGTGTGCTTAGACGTAATCATAATGTGGTTTGGCTTACTTACCCATTTGAAAGTCCTTAAGTAGGCTATTGCCATAAAAACATACACTAAGGTATGAATGAAGGCTTCTGCATTGTGGAAAAGAATCTGAAAAAAAAGGTAAATACAATGTCACTTTATCTTAATTTAGAAATGAACATGAAAATATAACTTTTTATATCCTACTAGAACCTCCATATGTTTGATTAAACTGTATTCGATAGTTTTATGCACTTAAGTACGATTATTTGGAAAACAATTAAACATAAATGTCCTTATACTAACGCAGTTAAAAATTTGTCTCGGTTTAAAACTAATGTTGTCACATTTATTTGTGACTCGTATGAAACTGACAGTATCATTTTTAAACCGAGACTAAATTTAGTCTCCGTTTTGTAATAAGAGGAAACTGTTTTGATGCTTAATACAAGTTTTTAATTCACTGTAAAAAAGATTATAACGATAACTTACCAAACTTTCCATTTTTTTCCTGTGCTCCTCCGAAATCTCAAACAATTTAGAATATTTCTGAAACAACACTTCCCATCGGAACATTCCTATATTTCCGCTTATTACTTTTTACACCCAACCCTGCGTTATTATTTGCAAAACCAAAGATTCCAAATTCATTCGAAATAACGCAATCATTTGAGTCGAATTTATAACGTGAATGTCAAAAGACCCAGGTAAAAAGATCGTCGTGGTAAGCAAGAAGTCTTTATGTGTGAATAATACTAAGCCCATTTATTATTATGTGCGAAAACATTAACAATATCACTGCAGTCCAATTCAAGATTGTAATTTTTCTCAGAATATTTCGTTTGTCAAAATTCCTGTTCATGATTCTTTGCAGATTAATTAGGAATCGTATATTGTTTTCGCTTTCAAAAACGTTAGTTTTGAAACTGATGTAGAATCCTATCGAGTAATAAACAATTTCACCAGCAAGTAAATAACGTGATAAAACGTCGAAATCTCTTCCAGTACCAGTGAAGGCTTTAAAAGTCCTCAATAATTCGAACATTTTAAATATTATAAATATTAACACGCAAGTTATTTTTAACACTGTGCTATTAGGCGTTAGAAAGTTGCCTTTGATTTGAAATTTTGGGTGTATATAGACACAATGCATCAAATGAAGGGGTTGTAACATTCTTTTGAAATCTACACTCAAGTAATTGTTAAGGAACACCTTATTCGAAAACATGTTTTAGAGGACTTGTCACTGATGTTTCGAAAGCGACAATGAGTTAATTACTGTAGTAGTCGTGTAAATAGAATTGGATGGCTTTTAATATTATAAAGGTTTTCGATAATTTCCTTTCGACAAGTCTACGTAGAGCATTAACCTTTCACATTATAACAAACTGGGTTACTAGTTTGTTACAATGTTTCACACTTCGTTTTGTTACTTAACTCAGACTAGTAACAACAGGTGGCGCTGGGTGTCGATTCGCATCGCGCAAGTGTTTCGAGTTTTCGGGTTAATTATAAGCCTTACTACGTGGACTATGAGTTTAACCTCTTTATAAATAGTATAGAAGATATAGACAAGATTTACTCAATTAAATTATCTAGTAACACAACAAAGCAATTTTTATCGATTTCATCCTTCCAGCGGTACCTTGGACAGTCAACTGGCCTTTGACCTTAGACTTGACTCCAACCGAAACTCCAACCGAAACATTATACAGTAAGATACATTCCTTGCCATTCTTAGAAGGGTCTTGACAAATGGACACAGTAACCACTAATACAATGAATACAGTAAAAGATAAACATATTCACTCGTTTCAAAATGTATTACAAGCATTTAAAAATTACACAAAGAAAAATTGCAATATAGCTACGACGTAAGTTGAAGCGTGGTAACAGAATTGTTGCGGCAGACTTGCATCGATATCGAACAAGCCGTATGCACTGAACTTGTGATATTCCATCATATTTGCACGCTTTATATTTTTGTACAGCCTCTTTCCAGATTCTGAAAAATAAACAAGTTATCGGTGACCAAAATCTGTGGGCAAAAAGTATGCTACGAATTTTTCTAACATAGCTCGGGTTTGTGATCACCAATCCGCATTAGGCAAGCGTGGTGATTAAGCTTATTCCTATCTTATACATCTACCTTTCTGAAACTAACGCCATACCTAATTGCTTGAATGGAGATCATGAGCAAATAACCGTGGGAGAGCCACGCTTTGGCATGAATGGTCCGTCTCGACCGAAGTGATACCTACCTCGTCCTCAGAGAAGACCGGAGTGATTGCCTGAGTTTAGTCGAGTGAGTGAGGTTACCGGATTCCCAATCGGGGGAAAAGGGTTTAAAGGTTGGTAGCGCACTTGTGACTCTACTGGTATTGCAGGTGGCTAGGGCGGTGGCAATCGCTTACCATCAGGTGATAAGTCTGCTCGTCTTCCACCCTATCCCATATAAAAAACCGCAAAATGGCCGGTAAGCATGAGTAGATAGAAGGTTATATAAATATACCTGTCGACCTGTTGCATGATAACTCAGCATTTCTCATAGTAAGTTGCATTTTCTCACACTCCACACAAATGTAGCTCAGAATAATCAAGTTCTTTATAAACCATAATGCTGTATTCATTACTGGTAAAATAGTCAAAAAGTTAACTACCGTCCTGAAAAAAAAAACTTTTTTGAAAAAGGTACAGAAAATTTACAACAACTTAAAAATTTGAAAACTAAAATGTATAGTCTGATTCATAATTATGTAAAGGCAAACTGACAGATGTCAATGTGTCTTCCCCATACATTACACCCAATTTGACACATGCAAAATGTCAAAATGCATAGAAATTGTCATTTTCATCTGTCAGTTTACTTTACATGATTATAAATCAGAGTATAGAAGTAAACTTTACGAAAGAAAAAGTATCGTTAATACTTACCCAATTAGCTATTTTTATGTATGTTATTGCCGTGAAAACATATAATAAAGTATGTGTAAACGCTTCTGCATTGTGAAAGAGAACCTTTAAAGAAAATAATTATATACTTGAAGATTATTTTAATGTTGAAAGTAAAGATTATAAGATACAAGTAATTAATTATTCATTAAACATGATTCAGTAAAATCTCAAACTTCCTCAAAAGGTAAGAATGTTAATTACAAAGAAATACTTACTCAATATTAAATCAGTTTTTTCTAGCTGAAGTAATAAATACTACTAAATATCAGAAATTAATTACATAATACTTACCAAACTTTCCATTTTTTTCCTGTGCAACTCGGAAATTTCGAATAACTTGGAATACTTTTGAAACAAATCTTCCCATTGCACAGGCCTGTATTTTCTTTTTTGTGTATTACTTTTAAAACCAAAACCCGCTTTATCAATTTGCAAATGTCAACGATTCCAAATTCATTCGAAACAGAGTGATCATCTGTGTTGAATTAATTACATGGACGTCAAAAGAACCAGGTAAGAAAGTTGAGACTGCAAGCCAAGAATCTTGTACTGTCCACGAAACTATTCCGTTGATAAAAGTTTGCGTTAATACCAAAATAATAACAACAGCCCAATTGTAGTAAGTAATTTTCCTCAAAATGTTTCTCTTACGGAAATTCATGTTTGTGATCCTTTGCAAATCAATAAGAAATTTCACATTGGCTTCACTTTCAAAGATGTTGATTTTTGTGCTGATGTACAAGCCTACTGAATAGAAGATGGCCTCGCCAATAATCAAATAACGGGAAAATACATCGACTCTATTTTCAGTGTCAGTAAAAGCTTTAACAACCCTAACTAGATCGACTATTCTAAATAATACCAAAATGATCACACATGAAATTTTACAAATTAAGCTGTTTGGTGTCAAAAAGGACCCTTTGATTTTGAATTTCGGTTGAAAATATACACAATAAATTAAATGAAGGGGAAATATCATTTCCTTGAACTCGTCACTCAAATAGTTGCTTTGAAACCCTTTATTGTTCAAAAACATGTTTGGATGTCTTCGCCCTTTTGATTCCAGAACCACAATGAACCATAATTATTGAATGTGTTGAAGACAAAGAAATTAATTGGCTCCTAATATTGTTAATGCGTCATGATATTTTTCCGATAATTTATTATTTATTTACGAGTACAGAGCATCTACCAACCCTAAATAAGGTTAAAAAACCATTTGTTATCTAAAAATTAAACCATGAATTTTAAATTAAATATTTGTTGTTGTTTTAATATATTATATATTAATAGCCAATGACGAAAGGAGAAGCACTTTGCATGATTCCAGTGGCTTCTTTTTTTATGTTTGCACTTGATCTCACCTAACCTGATGGAGAGTGACAATAAGGTCTAAGATGTGGCGAGCTTGCCCAAAAGATGCCTATTATAAAAGTACCTAATGCATTATTCCCAGCAAGAAAGTCGCGTAATTTATTGTGATCCGCTTAAAACATGCAATATACTAGGCGATTCGTCTAGTGTCTTTTAGTGGCAATCTTCAACTGTGCGTTTCTTAAGAAACTTTCTGCCTCGAACTACAAAACTATGGAATGAACTGTTACCTGCGGTATTTTTTTTTATACTAGAGGCGGCAAACGAGCAAGCGGGTCACCTGCTGGTAAGTAATCACCGCCGCCCATGAACATCTGCGAGATCAGAGAGGTCGCTGATGCGTTGCCGGCCTTTTAAGAAGGAGTACGCTCGTTTCTTGAAGGTCCCTAAGTCATAGCCGTCAGGAAATACTGCCGCAGCTAAACTATTCGACAAGACTGAGGTTCGCGGGAGAAAATTCCTCGAAAAACGCACAGTGCTTTTTGGACCGATACGACCTGCAAACCTGCAAAAAGCGAGCGTACTCCTTCTTAAAACACTTGCGACTCCTCTGGTGTCATGAGCGGCGGTAATCGCTTACCAGCAGGTGATCCGTATGTTTGTTTGCCCCTTATCTCGTAAAAAAAAACTCAAATGTTTTCTACGACCCCCCTGAGATTATGGGAATGGGATCATAATGGATAAGGAACATGCTATTGATTGATTGATTGAGAATACGCGGTAGAAACTACTATACTATTAATTTGACATAAAGTCGACATTTCCTGGTACAAACGACATAGAACTGTTAGTTAATCATTGTTTTAATTTAGTTAAGTGACAGTAAAGATATTAAGGCTACCCATTGTACACACTAGCGACGCTAATGCATTTCAATTCATTGTAGTTAGTTTAAGATATTTAAAAAATAACGAAAATGAAAGAAGATCGTGCGGCAAAAAGAGCCTACCTGGGACCGCCAAATGGTCGAAGGCCTGTTGGCTAAGGTACCACTGGAGGGATGAAGTTGAGAAAGATTTGCACGGACTCCAGGTTGATGACTGACAGGAGGTGCGTAGGACCGACTTAGATGGAAGATCTTATTGGAGATCAAAGCTCACTTTAACCATTAACCAGGCTATGTACCATATGAGACCACCAGATTTTGAACTTTATGCAGTTATGATAAGGTTGAAAACCAATGAAAAAAAATATGTCTAGTTGCCTGGTTAAGGGTTAAGTCTGCCCTGTGCCCCAGCCTAGATAATAACAATCTCTGGAGTGTAGAATTTTCGTAGAGTTGTTTTAAGTACAAGATTAGCGTAGGAATAGGTATAGCGTAGGGAGATATAATCAAAGTTATTGTTTGTTTTGTTTTTTTTTATTCACACAATACCTGACTCATTAGGTAGCTTAACACATTAGAAGTAAGTTAATTAGCTTAAGTTAGAAGTGACCATCTATAACAATAATTTTGATCACAGTTAGGGTTAATTAATGATGAAGTAGGGAAAGGGTCGCAATGTCAAAAGAGCCTATCTGGGCCCGCCAACCCAGGGCCGTAGGGGGGCAATTCTCGTGGCATTGAAGTCGGTTTTAGAGATTTCATACATTTGTCCATACAAATTTGAATTCGACTTCAATCGTGCACTCGATGTGCACGAGAATTGCTCCCCAGATACCGCTGGCATCACGTCGTGCAAGTAGATCTTCGTGAGCTGGCGTGAAGTAGCAAATGATCGAAGACCAGTGGAAAAGTCTTATATCGGAGGCCAAGATACATTTTGGGTCGTTGAGCCATCGGAGTAAGTACTAAATAATGAGTAAAAGATTCACAAGAAATAAAATTGCAATATAACTATAACATATGCGGAGAAATGGTAGCACATCAACCTTGGTAGATTCGCATCGATGTCAAAGAAGCCGTATGCGCTGAACTTTTGGAATTCAATTTTATTTGCTCGTCGAATATTTTTGTACAATTTCTTCCCTCCATCTGGAATAAAAATGTTAAAATTAAACCCACTTGGGGGTTAATTTCCACCCCAACGGCCGTCTGTTCTCCTCACAATATGCCCTGCCCATTGCCACTTGAGCCACGCAATTCTTTGGGCTATGTCCGTGACCTTAGATCTCCTGCCACTAGGAGTCCATTGGATGCGGGTGGCACAGGACCGATCTGTGTGGAGAACTTTGGGGGAGGCCTATGTCCAGCAGTGTAAGTCTATTGGCTGAAATGATGACGATGATGATAAATGATGAGGCTTATTTATTCTGACAAATAATTGGCAGAATGCACCTGTCATTCCATCTTCATCATCTTGATAGTTCCATCAGCACTGTGCTTTTCTCATTGAACTTTCTTACGAACCTAAGGTTTGTGGAATAATATAGCCACGGCAGCATTTCCAGACAGCTATAACTTATGGACCTTCAAAATAAGGGCAGATTCCTTCTCAAAGGGCCAGCAAGGCATATCAGTGACCTCTGTTCTCGCAAGTAACCCACTTGCTCGTTTGTCCCATCAAGTATAAAAAAATTGCCTAACGTTTAGAGGGAAAGGGTGTTAAAAGTTGCAAGTGTTGCCCATATACTTTTATGGGCAGATGGCTTACCATCAGGCAAACTGTCTGCTCGTCTGCTACCTATTACGTAAAAATATTAATTACCTGTACATGGGCTGCATGATAGCTGAACATTTGTTACAGCCAACTGAATTTTTTCACATTCAATACTCATGCAAATTAAAGAAATAAATTCTTAAAAAACCATATTAATGTAGTTAATAATGGCAGCACAAAATAAAACGTTACGGATTTCTGAAAAAGAAAAATACAACTTTTTAAAATGAGGATTTTTGTAAATAAGAAAAACCCGGCCAAGTGCGTCCATGAACGGTTAAGGGTATTTTTTTACGAGTATATTTGAGTTAATTAACAGCTGTACATACGGTGAACTCCAGCAGCCTACCGATAGCGCAGTCGTTGTGGCGGAGTATTGGGCTGGGATAATTGAATATCTTGATGCCATCCACACGAGAAGAAGAAGAAGATAATTGAAAGAAAATTCATGGTTGACCCTTTGCCTTGCTCTTGTACTCCAGCCGGGCTAACATGCGCACCACGAGATAATTTGTCGACACTCGTATTTGTCGGCGCAAGTTGCGTCCCGCTCACCTGACTGAGCGATGAGCGGGATAGAAGGATGCGCTCTCGCGATCCAGAGTCGAGAAATTTTGTCGCAGTGCGCATGTTAGGCCTACAGGAGAGGAGATCTCCCGAAACGTTGCAGATGGGGCGGTCTTTGACCTGTGGGTCTGCCAGCGTCCCTCTTTTACTCGTCTCCAACTTAGAGGCGAACCAGTTTTCTTGTTGGTCAATTCGTTTCCGTAATTAGTCGATAAAAGAGTCACATACATTCAAGTGTTCACTCTTGGAACGTTCGTCGCACTTGGCCCATACAATCCGCTCTTTCCTCCGGGACTTAGCTAAGCGCTTAGTTGGAATCACGGGAGACCTAAAAGCCGGCAGCTACTTCGCCCAGTGAATTTCCATCACTATCCAACGAGACAATGCTGTCAGCATTTTGGGGACATTGCCACAAGCAAGTCACAGGGGCCTACTCTGTTGTTAATGTTTTGGTAGTTTTATTTTAGCCTTCGTTTTCCCGTGCATATATATTATTTTGTTCAAAAAGTAGTTGACTTTCATGATAGTACTTAAGTACTTGTGAGCGCTCAATGAGTTACAAAATTAAATTTTTTACCTACAACAAATCTCTGTTGGCGTACCTATGTTAAAGAACAGTAAAATGTTAAGATATAACTGGTGACAGCATTTAGACGTCAATAAAATTTGTGACGATCGTGATGTACTTTTTTTGGACACTTTGCCCACTCATATATTACTGCTGTTAACTGCACATTAGGCACATACGATCACATATAGTGAGGCATCATTCTAATTTTACTGACAAAAAGTGGCCCGCCCTTATTTCGTTTCGGGGCAGTAGTTCCACTGTCCACCAATAGATGGCGTTGGGCGTTGATTGTATCGGGCTAATGTTTCGTGTTTTCGGTTTAGCTATAAGCCCTGGCGTAGAATATGAGATTAACCTCTTTATAAATAGTATAGAAGAAAATATAGATTAAACTTACATTCATTTTGTATCCAAATAAAACATGTTTCACAGACACGTAGAAAAAATATAAACTGTGTATGAGTAATTCCGAATTGTGAAATAGAACCTGGAAAAAGGGTATTTTTTTACGAGTATATTTGAGTTAATTAACAGCTGTTCATACGGTGAACTCCAGCAGCCTACCGATAGCGCAGTCGTTGTGGCGGAGTATTGGGCTGGGATAATTGAATATCTTGATGCCATCCACACGAGCAGAAGAAGAAGATAATAATTGAAAGAAAATTCATGGTTATGTAACCCTTTGCCTTGCTCTTGTACTCCAGCCGGGCTAACATGCGCACCACGAGATAATTTGTCGACACTCGTATTTTGTCGGCGCAAGTTGCGTCCCGCTCACCTGACTGAGCGATGAGCGGGATAGAAGGATGCGCTCTCGCGATCCAGAGTCGAGAAAATTTTGTCGCAGTGCGCATGTTAGGCCTACAGGAGAGGAGATCTCCCGAAACGTTGCAGATGGGGCGGTCTTTGACCCTGTGGGGTCTGCCAGCGTCCCTCTTTTACTCGTCTCCAACTTAGAGGCGAACCAGTTTTCTTGTTGGTCAATTCGTTTCCGTAATTAGTCGATAAAAGAGTCACATACATTCAGTGTTCACTCTTGGAACGTTCGTCGCACTTGGCCCATACAATCCGCTCTTTCCTCCGGGACTAGCTAAGCGCTTAGTTGGAATCACGGGAGACCTAAAAGCCGGCAGCTACTTCGCCCAGTGAATTTCCATCACTATCCAACGAGACAATGCTGTCAGCATTTTGGGGACATTGCCACAAGCAAGTCACAGGGGCCTACTCTGTTGTTAATGTTTTTGTAGTTTTATTTTAGCCTTCGTTTCCGTGCATATATATTATTTTGTTCAAAAAGTAGTTGACTTTCATGATAGTACTTAAGTACTTGTGAGCGCTCAATGAGTTACAAAATTAAATTTTTTACCTACAACAAATCTCTGTTGGCGTACCTATGTTAAAGAACAGTAAAATGTTAAGATATAACTGGGACAGCATTTAGACGTCCATAAAAATTATGTGACGATGTGATGTACTTTTTTTGGACACTTTGCCCACTCTATATTACTGCTGTTAACTGCACATTAGGCACATACGATCACATATAGTGAGGCATCATTTAATTTTACTGACAAAAAGTGGCCCGCCCTTAATTCGTTTCGGGGCAGTAGTTCCACTGTCCACCAATAGATGGCGTTGGGCGTTGCTTGTATCGCGCTAGTGTTTCGTGTTTTCGGTTTAGCTATAAGCCCTGGCGCAGAATATGAGATTAACCTCTTTATTTATACATAATATAGAAGAAGATATAGATTAAACTTACATTCATTTTGTATCCAAATAAAACATGTTTCACAGACACGTAGAAAAAATATAAGCTGTGTATGAGTAATTCCGAATTGTGAAATAGAACCTGAAAAAAGAGTATTTTTTTAAGTCTTGTTGGCCTTACAGTTTATATTGTATATAATGTTTTGAAGGTTACTACGATTCGGTTTCTTTCACGGGTTAAGAAATGACGAAACATGTAGACCAGTCTTCAGGGGACACAAATACCTCACACTAACGTGCATATATATATACAACATTGCACTCTTCATAAAGCAAAATAGCTGCTACTACCCCAGCAAAAGTACTATCAAATACAACAGTAATATGCGCAACAGGGATAAGGTGATTTTACCAGCAGCCAGAAATGAGTTGTTTCGGAGAAATATGTATTTTATGGGCATAACAATATATAACCACTTGCCGAGTGCCATACGAACCCTTGAAATCATAAAATTCAAGATAGAATTAAGAAAGTGGCTCATTGATAAATGTTTCTATGACCTAAAAGAGTATTTCGGCGTAAATAATAGATAATTAATATTTTATTGACCTAATTGACATAAACATTGCAACACATATTAATTATTATTGACATTCTAATTTATAACATTTCTATTATTACATACTTGACATTGGATTTTTAATTATTATTATTTGACTTATGTACAATTTGACATTATTATCGATTCTGACATTTCACTGCATTATTGAATTAAACAGAAATAAAATTAATGAGTGTCGTAATGTATCTGCATGAAAATTCTGCCCTAGTTTGTTTAAATTCATTTTTTAAATTATTGTATGCCTAAATAGGTAATTGCGAGAACCTGTAACATTTTAACACCTGCATATAATGTAAAACCGCAATCAGACAATAAAGATTTATTATTATGTTGCGTACGTATTTTTATCTCAGTTTTACACTGGTTTTAAGGGGTTTAGGAACGGGCTATGCCAAGTACCTAATCTCCTTTACGATGTTGTACTTATGGGGTAATTGAAAAAACGGCGAACTATGTTGCATGTGTCTAGTATAACTGATTTTTGTAGGTTTATGTATATGGATTTGTTTAGATTTAATGCCTGTGTCGATAGATGTAGGGATTTAGGGATAAGTCCGGTCGAAGAGAGGATGATGGGGATTATTTTGACGGTATTCTGATGCCACATTTGCTTAATTTCGTCGGATAATGCAATGTATTTTTGGATTTTCTCGTTGTGCTTCTTTCTTAGGTTATCTGTGTTGGGTATAGAGATGTCTATGAGGTATGTTACTTTTGTGTTTTTCAAGGTGAGTGTGATATCAGGTCTATTGCAATTAATGGTTCTGTCTGTTAAAATTATTATTATTATTATATTATTATTATTATTATTTCTTTATATGTTTTTTTTTCTCGATGCTTTATTCATTTCTTGTATACTACTGTTTAATTACCACTGTACCCAAAACTGGAATTCAAGACCAAAAATTTTTTTACAATGTTGCTACTGCAATAAAATGATCGTACCATAGTATACCCCTTTTTTCTAAAAACACTCGCTGATGTAATTTATTTATTGGTAATTGTGATTCTATAATTTAAAAAAATAATTTTTATCACTTTTTTTATTTAAATACAAGACACTTTAATAAAAACTTAACCATCCGTAATTTTAGTTTTCAAAGATGATATTGCGCTTGTAACACTTCAGGTGTTAATAACATTTGGTATCTACCCACAACATTTTAACAATGTATGGAAACTTGACAGTTTAGTCTGCATAATAAGAAAAATAATGCCAAAAAGGTTGGCGAAACCTGAAAACGTCACTTGAAAATGACATAAGTGACATTAACAGATTTGACAGTGACGTATCTGTCGTAGATTTTTTGGTCTTGAATTCCAGTTTGGAGTATAAGTAGGTACTTACCAAACCTTCTAAATCTTTCCTGTGCATTTGAAAATTGTTCAACAGTTTCGAATACTTGTGAAAAATATCTTTCCACTTTTTGTCACAATGCTTTTTTAATTTACTTCTACGACCGAACCCCGAACTGTTTATTTGAGAAATCAAATCTTCTATATTGATTCGAATGAACTTAGTTATTTGAGTAGCATAGACAATATGGATATCGAAAGACTCAAAGGCATAGACGACGATTAATAAAACGATGTTGTAAGGGTGGATCATAAAAATAACTATATACATTAATATATGAAAGAAGGATAAGAAAATAAAAGCTAGCCAGTTGGAGATAGTGGTCTTATGTAGTATATGTTTTCTGTTGTTGCTGATTTCTGTAGCAATCGTGCTCCTTTGCAGATCAATGACAAATTTCAAATTTTTTTCGCTGTCCCAGACATTCACTTTGTAGCTAAGGTAAAAACCTATAGCATAATATATGTTTTCGGTGATGTACATAATATGATCAGCTTTTGAATAACCAAGTCTTATCGCAATAGTGAAGATCGATACAAATCTAAAAATTTGGCTATCAAAATGACACAAGCACAAAAAATTTTCAACTTCATACTGTTTGGTTTCAAAAAATGGTCCTTCATCGTAAATTTTGGATGGAAATAAATGCACTGTAAGATATGCAGCGGTTGTAACATTTTTTGGAAATCGACGTGTAAATAATTTTTGAATACATTGTTGTTAGGAATCATCTTACACTGACAATGTTATAAGAACATTTGGAAATTCTGGGCCATTAATTTTCATGATAGATGATAATGGACTGGACGACACATAATCAATACATCCTTTTTAGAGTTCCGCGCCTCATAACTAAGAGACGGGTTACCTATAAGAAACATAACACAACCTTCTATTTACCGCAATTACATTATGGTCTTGAATTATTAATGACAAAGGTCTATCTTCACTTTATTTACCACTTTAATAGCACCTTGTAGTAAATGTTCACTACATACAGGGTGTATCTAATCTGATCAAAAGGCCTCCAGCCTGAAAACCAGCGCTGCAGCAGCTGCTTGCGGCGGCTGTAGCATCATGCTGAGGCTGAACCTTGTTGGCTGCAACTTCTATGTTCTTTTATTTTGTCGTTTTGTCTATGTCTTGTCGTTTTGAAATGTGTTATGGTCAATAAAAAATCTTTGAATAATTACATCCCATTAACCGCCATCTTCTATGAAGCATTCAATTCAACATTAATTATATGACTTTTAAAAATCCGCTTAAAAGAAAATCTATTTTTCATACAAAGTCGGTCACGTGACTTGCTCATTTTGTATGAGGAGTGGAAAAAAATGTCGAAGAAATTCCAAATTTTGTAGAAATAAAATTGTATAGAATGGTTGGTTGTGGTAAAAAGGATATAAATGGTCACAGATACACCCTGTATATGTTTTAGTATGCTATCGAATAGAAATTTGTTTTTGAGCAACTACAAGCCCTCCGT
The DNA here is from genome assembly GCA_014851415.1 of Cnaphalocrocis medinalis. Lineage (NCBI taxonomy): Eukaryota > Metazoa > Arthropoda > Insecta > Lepidoptera > Crambidae > Cnaphalocrocis > Cnaphalocrocis medinalis. The sequence goes on from CM026297.1 coordinate 10,923,737, forward strand.
TTAAAAAAAGTGTTTCAAGTTATCCCTAATTAAATGTTGATTGTGGTCTTCATTTAAGTAGATTATGCCTGTATTTGGGGTCTCTGTCTTATGTAGACATACCTATTATGTACATTCTAAATACATTTATTTATTAAAAAAATTTTTTTCTACTTATTGTTTTAAAAAATTCTCACTACATATGTTCATAAAAAAATATTATTGTGTCCTTGTATGTTGAACTTATTTACATTCATTGAATTAGTTTGAACATTATCTAATCATATTTTTACGCCTCGATGGTCTAGTGATTTAAGTACCTACTGATCTCGAGGTCCTGGGTTCGATTCCCGGGTCGAGCAAATAGAACCTGTTTAAATTTTTCGAACATAGCTCGGATTTGTTTTTACCAATCCGCATTAGGCAAGCATGGTGGATGATTAAGCTTAATCCCATCATAGTAGCGATGAGTGATGACCATTGATTTCTATGATGGAGGCCTTTGTCCTGCAGTGTAGACAGTATGTAGGCTGATACTTAACTTTTAACTGATTATTTCTAGAACCAGTTTATCCTTTCAAAATAATGATTACATATACTTTTACTTTTTAAACCTTGTATTGTATATTAGGATTTTTAATATTTTACAAACAAAACATATTGAAAGCAGTAAGAACATCGAATATCTACTTGCCTTGGAAACCTCTGATCTGATTAAGTTTGGAACCTTTTAGGTTTCCTCCCACGACGGAATATATCATCATCATCATCATCATCAGCCCGGCAGTACCCACTGTTGAGTATAGGCCTCCTTTCTTTTCCGCCAAAGTTCCCGATCCTGAGCTGCTCGGATCCAAGTAGAACCTCCTATTTTGGTGATATCATCGACCCATCGTGACGCTGGACGACCAGGATTTCGTTTGCCTATTCTAGGGCACCATTCGGTAAGGAGCTTACTCCACCTGCCATCACCTCGCCTAGCTAGGTGTCCTGCCCAAATCCACTTGAGTTCCATCACTCTTAATCCGACATCATAGACTTTTGTCCTGCGTCGAATTTCAGAGTTCCGGATTTGGACGGAATATTATTATACGATATGTATTTTTTTAAATTTTGTTAATAACAGCATAGTAACTGATATTTGACCTTTGCAACTAATAGACATATTGTACATATGAAATGAAATATGTGATCAAACATAGTATTAGTTACAATTCCATTAACTCTATCAAACTTCGATCCATGTTTTGTTCGTTTGTTTATTTTAACCTTACTATTCATTTTAATTCAAGAGAAGTGGGACATGTAAAACATGCTTCGAATTAACAATTTTGTTTTCCTCAAAAATTATTTAAACTTAGACTTTAGAGCAATGTTGCTACCACTTCACTTCTTACAGTGTATATATTTTACCCCGAAATTTCAAATCCAAGGCAATTTTTTCCAAACAAACAGTCCCAGGGTGAAAGCAATCACTGGTTGTGTTTATATCTTTCTGACTATCACGGATATAATAAGACTTATCTATTCGTTAAATGAAGTTAGTCTTTTTAATTTTGAACCACAAATAGTATCAAAACTTGTGTCTGTTTTTGAATTAGTGTATTATTTTTTTGGACTTACCATCAGTTATAAAATAAACATACTAAATAGTAAAAATCACATTAACTTTCTAGTAAAGCTGCAACGAAGTACGAACAATAATAGTAAAAAAGCAAGAATTTTAAAAAATCTTGCGTATCTTAATTGGCTTGCTGTTGTATGTTTATTATTTAGTCATATCTCAATATATTTACTTATGTTTCCCGAACACATTGACATAATATCTTTAAGCGCAATCTATAAATTTTTATCTTTCGATATCCACTTGATTTACACGACTCAAATGATCATGTTAATTCGCATAAACTTAGAATCACTGATATTACAAATAAAAACCTCGATATTTGGAGTCAACAATCTAAACAAGTACACAAATGTAAACTGGGAACAGTTTTTTCAAAAATATTTGAATTTGTTACAATTGTACGAGGATAACAGGAAAACAGTTCAGATTCTGGTAAGTAACTTATATACATTTTAATAAAAAATAATTTCGTTTATCGCAGGAACATAATAATAGTTAAGAATAATTTGTGTGTGATAGAATTTAGTGATAAGCATAATTTGTACCATCTATGTTTCTTTTTAGTTTGCCCTTACAGGGCGTCACATCATCACATGTATACCTTTATATTAATTACATCCTATGCAATTGTAATGTGATACGCAATCAATTGAATTGAATTGTAACAAAACCGATATCTTTCGGAAAAAATAATCAATAGCTTCAAATGTGTACTAGGCTTGACTTTAGTAGATAGAGCGGCGTACTTGATACACTGATAGTGTGGGCTATGTGACAACTCGCCCGAGAATTTCAAGATTTTTGTACTCGTCACTGCTCTTACCTAACTTGGTCAATATTTTTTCGTTTAGTAGAATTTAGTCAGTATTATCATCATAAAAATATTGGTTAGGTTAAGTTAGAACAGTGACCGGCCAAACAATCTTGAAATTTTTATTTTTGGTATAGCAATTCTTTGCAATTTATTCTTAAGTAAATATTGCACTTAAAAAAAGAATTGCTATACCAAAAATAAAAAATACTCGTTTAGCAGTTTTATCTTAACTAGTGGTCAGATATTTGTAATAATGTTTCCACTGGATATTGTATGGTATACCTACAATATTGATGAGACTATCGTCAGCTCATGGCGAGTTAAGCACTTACGAAATTCGTCGGCTTAGTACCTAAGGAGTTCGGATGGTGTAAAGTGGATAGCATGTGGAAGGTTGTGGGTTCGTATCCCACTAGAACCCTCCGAGGATACTTTTAAGTGAAATATTTACTTAATCTTGAAATTCTCGCGAAAGCTTTTTTCAAATGAGTTGTCACTACTCCAACTGTAACATTTTGTATGAAATCCAGAAATCAGATTTGTTAAGAGTTACTTATGTAACAACTCAATTCTGTCTCCGCTTTATTATTTTCAGGTAGTGTTCCACAATTTGTCAGCATTTATTCACACTTTGATGTATTTTTACTTAACGATAACTAACTTCAAACTGGCACTAGAAAATGGGGTAAGCATAATATCATACTAAACACTTTGTGTTTCTGTTTTTTTTATGTTTTCTTTTTGTCCTGTCGCAATTTAAGTGTATTTTTTTCTTTTTTTGTCCTGTCGTATTTTAAGTGTGAACGTCCGTCGCCCAAGGCTCTCTCTGAAAATCAGCTCTGCAGTGGCTTCTGGCTGCTGCAGCAAATGCTGAGGCTGTGCCTTGTTGGCCACAAATCATATAATGTTATTTTTATATTCCTTGTTTACTGTTCTACTGTTTATGTTTTTGTGGCCAATCTTATCTTATCTATAGGTTTTGCCAAGTGTAGCCAATCTACAAGGCTCACCTGGCAATGACATTATTGGTAGTAAAAAAACTTCTGTTCCAGGTTGCGAATACACTTCCAGCAATTTTTCCCTTACTAAACAATTTTGCATGGTGTTTTAAAAACATATGCATGTTTATCCACATGAGCATACAATGTGAAAAGCTGGAATCTGTTTTGAACAACGCTCAATTTTCATGCAACAGATCAGGTTGGTATAAAGTCAGCGTTTTTCCTTAAAGTATCAGCCTATAATATACTGTCCCAACTCCCACTGCAGGACAAAAACCTCCATCATATAAATCCAATCATCGCTACTATAATGGGATTAGGCTAAATCAACACGCTTGCTTAATGCGGATTGGTGATCACAAACCCGAGCTATGTTCGTGAAATTCGAAACATACTTTTTTCTCAACCCGCTAATCAAGCCCAGGGGGGCAATTCTCGTACCCTCGACGCACAACCAATAGGAGAACACAGATTACAGTCGACATTCCTTATCTTCTCCTATTGGTTCAGTTCCATGAAGTCGACTCGACATAGAAGGCGAAAACCGAGAATTGGCCTCCAGGACACAGCTAGAGAGTACCCTGCTACAAAATGAGGATATTGGAAAAGAAATAATTTTATTTTGCAGAGGCAAGCAAGAGGCTATACAAAAATATACAACGGGTAACAAGGACGGAAGTAAAAAAGTTTAGCGCAAATGGTCTTTTCAATATCGACGGAAGCTTCCCCCGAAAGCTGTGTTACTGCTTCTCATTATATTTGGTGGCAATATTACAGTTAGTCTTCTTGTAACTAAAATAAGACTAAAACTAAATTTGTATGAATTAATTATATTTTTTCGAACGTGTTATTTTGAGTTTTTTTTAATTCCTTTCAACTTTTGCTTAGATTTCAAAATGAAAGACATTGTCTAATTGGACTACAAAAACAATGTTAAGTAAGTAGATGAAAATTTACATTTTGATATTCATGTTTAAGGCTCTGTGATTTATCGATAACACAGTATAACGTGTTACCTTCAGGTAACACGTTATACTGTGGTACTGTTAATTTTCAAATTGTACCAAAAAACAGGAAAATAATACGAATGAAGTCACAGGAGACCCAAAAGCTGGCAGCTACTTCGGCCAGCGAATTCGCTTTGCTATCAAATGAGGTAATGCTGCTGGCAGCATTTTGGGGACATTGCCACAGGGGCCTAATACTGTTTTAATTTTTCAGGTTTGGGGGATTTGGAGTCCGCTTGGGCTGTGGTGTTCCACGCCCCATTTGGGGAGAAGTGACGATTGAGATGGGCTAAAGACAACAGACTTTGTAGGGAGTGTAGAGAAACGCACCTGGGATGAGCCTTAGTAAGTACCTGGTGAGCGTCTCCCAAATTCGGTTCCGTACCGCCGGAGCGGTAGAAGGACCATGGCTGGTGGAGGACGCTGTGTCTTTTCTTTTTGGGAGCTTTGAGCTTGAATTTTTCTTATTTTTCCAATGAAAACTAAGTAGGTATGTTCATAACTAATTGAAAAATGGTGTTCATAAATTCTTCACTCTTCAAATTTCATTGAACAATTTATCAAATACACAATGACATCATTTACTCAACATGATAAGAGATTATTATTTATAAGCGGTTAGTTAATCCAGTATGAAAAAACTTTCAAAAGTAATGAGTCGTTTACACAAACAGAAAATGTTTCCAAATAACAACAAATTCCTTAATAATTATTTTAATGATGACTTCCAAAAAATTATACAGCCCATACATTTCTTGCAATGTATGTATTGCGTTCCAAAATTTCACATAAAGGACAACTTTTTGAGAGCTGTTAATAGCTTCTTTTTAAAATTATTATGGCCTATCTTATTTAGTTTAATGTTAATTATCATTGTGTTTCGAGCAGTAACAAACATGCACATTTCACGTATGTTCCTGTGTTTAGGTATTTATGAAACAATAAGCAGTTTTATTGGTTTTTATATTAATTGGAAGGTGAACATCATTAATAGTAAAGAGAACGTCAAATTTCTCATCAAATTGCAAAGATTCATGAACTTTGATGTCAACAAGAGAAAGATCTTAAAAAAAATTACATTTATCAACTGGGTTGTTGTGATTATGATATTTTTTTTCCATTTCTTCTCAATTTTTTGTGAAGCTGTCATAGACTATAAGAATATCATTAATTTACTTTGCATTTATTGTTACGGATCCTTGGACATTCATGCTATATATGCAACTCAAATGATTTTGTTAATCCGACTTAACTTAGAATCCTTCATGGCTCATATGAATGCTTACAAGTATAAGTTTGGTACTAAACGCTTCATTAGAAACAAATGTAGATATTTGCAATGGGAGGCAGAGTTCAAAAGATATTTGCAATTATTAGAATTATATGAAATTAATAGAAAAATCTTTGAGGATTTGGTAAGAAAATTTTATATTCTCAATATGGAATGGAAATTTTATTTATTTCACCTTCTCCTACTTTACTTATAAGGAAGTCAAAATGGGCTAAGTTTATAAGCCTGTACACTTTCATAAAAGCTGAAATCAAACTAAAATTAAAATTTGGTATTATGAGATTCGTTTTGCGAAATGAGTTTTTTTTTTCAGATTCTGTTTCAAACTTTTGAGTCATTTATACATACGCTTAGTTATTCGTATGCCATTGTTGGATTTACTAAGGGAGCTCAAAAAGTAAGTTTATAAGAATAGCAATCGATTCCTACTTTGGTTTTTTTTCTCAAACCAAAGTCGAGTTTGCTGAGAATCAACATTAATTGGTCTAAAAATCATGTCGATACTAATTCAATTGAATTGTCCAAAATGGTTTACAGGACAATTGAACCTGCAGGTATCAATTTAATTGATCTAAATACGCGGGAGCGTGTCAAGCCAAGGTCGAAAAAAATTGCCGATATAATTTACGGATCGCTTGCTATTTCAGTTTGCATTTACACTGCCAGCTGTTATTCGCCTGATGAGCCACTTTGCTTGGTGTTTTAAAAATATATGTTTGCTTTTCTACATGAGCATACAATGTGAAAAGATGCAATCAGGATTAAATAAAGTCAAAGCTACGTGCATCAGATCTTCAGGTTGGTATAAATTACTTTTGAAATTGGACGGCCGTTGGGGTGGAAAGGTCCTTGAGTGGAGGCCACGTGCAGGAGGCCGCAGCCGTGGCAGGCCTCCCACCAGGTGGACCGACGATCTGGTGAAGGTCGCGGGAGTCCCTTGGATGCGGGTGGCACAGGACCGATCTGTGTGGAGAACTTTGGGGGTGGCCTATGTCCAGCAGTGGACGTCTATTGGCTGAAATGATGATGATGATGAATTTGGTATAAAAGGGTGTGGTACGGCCCGCGCCGGCCCACCGCCACTTTTACTAAAATAAGGTACCTACAAACAGATTAAAACCACATTGTATGTTCCAGAAGCAAGCACAAGGCTAAACAAAAATATACAACGGGCAACGAAGATGGAAGTGAGAAGATTTAGCCCCCATGGCTTGTTCAATATCGATGGAAGATTTCCTCGAAAATTTTGCTACTACTTCTTATATTATTTAGTACTTGTATTCCAGTTAATCTTATTGTAATTAGAATGTGATTTGACAATCTTAAAGGACAAAGTTTGTTGAATAGTTTTACGGTATAGGGTATTTCACACAAATCGCAGCATACCATAGATTTGTCCTCGGATGAAGATTGTTATTGGGCCTAACTGTACTAGTTTCAAAAATATTGAAAGAAAGAAAGAAAAAGAAAGAAAGAAAATACAAATAAAAATCTGGACAGCACAACACATAATAATTACATACTACAGACAATTGACACACAACATAAGAAAATATAAAACACTAAAAAAAGAAAAAGTTATAAAAATAAAATGAACTAAAATAAAGAACAACAAAAATAAAACCAAAGAACTAAAAAAAACTGTCCTTCTTCATTGGCCAGCAGTGCCATGTGTTTCTTCTTCTTCTTCCGTACGGGCTTTCCGCAGTTAGGCTCCAATTGTGCCCATTTCGCGTGCGGAGGGTGATGTTGACCGGTCTTCATTCCAACCAGCCAAGTTCCTCTAGGAAACCTGCAGCGCCTTCGCGCTGCTGAAGATTTCCCGGAGACTACCTGGGTTCCCAGGTAGTGCGCCCGGCAGCTGGCCACCCCTCTGCACTCCAGCAGGATGTGGGCGGCTGTCTCGACCTTCTCCATGCATGCTCTGCATAGAGGGCTGTTTGTAACACCTAGATTGAATAGATGTTTGTTAAAGTTGTTTGCCGTGTGTTTAATGCTGTGTTATGTTGTTAATGTGCTTGTTATTATTTTTTCAAATAAATACAGATGCAAAGATTGGTCTCTCTTTTTAAAATATCTTTACGTATTTAGCTTGATTCCTTTAATCATAATATTACACATAGGGGCACATCTAACCGCCCATATCGTATTTTTCATGCGTATAATGTGTATATAAGAGAGTAAATCTGTCTTTTAGCTCCATAAATAAATAAATATTAGAAGGTTGTATGAAGATTAAAAACGGATTTTTTTAATTTTTTTGAGAAAATCGGAAAATTCTCATGGTTAAATAAAATACTTGATAAAAAGACAACTATGGTAATGTTACCTACTTAAGAAGTATTGCAATAAAACTTTTAATTTTTCATTTTATAATATCGTAATGTAGGCACGTTTGTATGAAAATCGCTATGGCGGATAGATCAGTCTCACGAAACTCAGGTACAACACCTCCGGTAATATGAACTCACGACAGGTTTAATGGTAACCGAACCCGCCAAAGTAGGAAAGTAAGTGCACATTAAATAGTTACTATGACTGAAACTGCACCGACTCTTTGAGCGCATCCAGATGGCTTCAGACATTGTGCAGCAGCAGATCCCCTCTGCGGAAATCATCCTCCTTGGCGATTTTAATGCCCACCACGCCGAATGGCTCATGTCCAGTAAAACTGATTACGCAGGTCGATCTGTTCACGATTCGCTCTTGCAAACGGACTGACACAACTGGTTACCACCGCCCACACGAATTCCATATGTGGAAGGCCATGCTCCCTTCACTGTTGGACCTTCTGTTGACCTCTCACGTCGTACGGCTACAACGTATCCGTTGTTGCTCCACTGGGCTCCTCGGACCATTGCCTTGTCCGTAGTATAGTGCCACTCACAGACTTGGCTCGACCGCGGAAAGCACGCGGGCGCCGTGTATGGCACTATAGGTCAGCAAGATTGGGATGGAATGCGGTCTTTTTTGCATCCTACCCTTGGAGGCAGGTGTGCTTCTTGCCGGACGATCCCAGCGTCGTTGCTGACTCTGTTACCGTATGTGGTGCTGGCGCAGGGAATGGAACTTTTCATTCCGTCGTCTGTGGTTCCTATCGGTGGCAGATTTCGGCCCTGGTTTGGTTCATCTTCCAGAAAAGCTTCTTGTAAGAAGCAGGAAGCTTACCAAGCCTGGGCTGATGCGGTGGCGACGGGGGATGAAAATACCAGCGCGCTCAAAAAGAAGTACAACTTCGCTTCCAGGTCCTTCAAAAGAGACATTGCAAGAGCGAAGTCGGTGCACATCGGTAGAATTGGCGAGAGACTTGAACGTCTTTCTTCAGGAACACGTGCGTTCTGGCCTCTCGCCAAAGCAATCGAAGGTAATTTCTGCAAACCGTCTTTTCCTCCTTTGCGCACGGGAAAAGATTCGTTGGCCCATGGCGCAAAAGAGAAAGCCGACTTTCTGGGCAAACTCTTTGCGTCCAACTTGACTTTAGATGATGGGGGCCAGGTACCATCGAGCATACCGCAGTGCGGAGGGTATATGCCCGACATCCGTTTTCACCAACGCTCGGTGCGTTCAGCCCTCATGTCTCTAGATGTTTACAAGTCGAGTGGGCCCAATAGAATCACACCCATTGTGCTAAAGATGTGCGCTCCGGAGTTGGCACCGGTACTCACGCGACTCTTTCGGCTCTCCTACTCTTCTGGCGTAGTCCCGACGTCCTGGAAGACGGCCTTAGTGCATCCGATCCCCAAGAAAGGCGACCGCTCAGATCCGTCCAAATACAGACCGATAGCCATAACCTCCCTTTTCTCAAAAGTTATGGAATCCGTAATTAACAGCCAGCTCCTTCGGTATCTCGAGGGTCAAGAGTTGCTTAGCGACCGACAGTACGGCTTCCGCCAGGGTCGGTCAGCTGGTGATTTGCTGACTTTCCTGACTCACCGTTGGGCACAGGCGATTGAGAGTAAGGGAGAGGCATTAGCGGTTAGTCTGCTGGACATTGCGAAGGGCTTTGATCGGGTCTGGCACAAGGCGCTTCTCGCGAAGCTTCCTTCCTATGGGCTTCAAGAGAAATTATGTTAATGGGTCTCTAGCTTTTTGGAACATAGAAGCATCAAGGTCTTAGTTGACGGTGAATGCTCCGACACTATGTCCATAAATGCCGGAGTCCCGCAAGGCTATGTGCTATCGCCCACGCTGTTCCTTCTTCATATCAATGATATGCTGCGTTTACGCGATATTCATTGCTATGCGGATGACAGTACGGGCGATGCGTTTTACACCGGCCCGCGCCAACATTTCTCGGGAAAACGTCATCGAGAACCGAAACAAACTTGTGTCTGAGATTGAAGCATGTTTACCATATTTGAAAAACTTAAACGTAAATGAAAACATAACCGTAAATATATTGATTACTAACACGTACAAACAGCCATGTAAGACATGACTGCAAATACTTAGTTGATACTAAAAACTGTTTATTCTGTGTTAAGTTATTTATTTTTAAGTAAAATTAATGAGTTTACGTATAGATAAATCAATTTATTTACAGTAGTACAAAACCCGACGTAAATACGGTCATATCAGATATGTCCCATATACTTTAAAAAATGTTTGCAGTATAAACGGACATGTCTGACATGACCGCTTTTAATTCGTTCTCTCACCTTTACAGGTTAGCTTTCAAACGAAGTATTTGACGACATGTATACATAACTGTGTCTACGGCCCACTTTTGACTAGATGATTATACTTGTCCTTTTATACGATTTGTATACTGAGCTAACCTTATGATACTTTAAAAAAAATCTTATATGGAAATGAGCGTAAAGGCAATCCGAAGCCATTTATGCAATAATATTTTTTTGCCATTTTGGACATGTCTGTTTATACGTAGGGACCGTCGATTAAGAAAATATAAAACACTAAAAAAAGAAAAAGTTATAAAAATTAAATGAACTAAAATAAAGAACAACAAAAATAAAACCAAAGAACAAAAAAAACTGTCCTTTCTTCTTCTTCTTCTTCCGTATGGGATTTTCCGCAATTAGGCTCCAATTGTGCCCATTTCGCGTGCGGAGGATGATGTTGACCGGTCTTCATTCCAACCAGCCAAGTTCCTCTGCAAGCGCCTTAGCTTCGCGCTGCTGAAGATTTCCCGGAGACTACCTGGGTTCCCAAGGTAGTGCGCCCGGCAGCTGGCCACCCCTCTGCACTCCAGCAGGATGTGGGCGGCTGTCTCGTCCTTCTCCATGCATGCTCTGCATAGAGGGCTGTTTGTAACACCTAGATTGAATAGATGTTTGTTAAAGTAGTTTGCCGTGTGTTTAATGCTGTGTTATGTTGTTAATGTGCTTGTTATTATTTTTTCAAATAAATACGGATGCAAAGTTTGGTCTCTCTTTTTAACCATAACCCAGGCTATGTAGGTACATACCATATGAGACCACCAGATTTTGAACTTTATGCAGTTATGATAAGGTTGAAAACCAATGAAAAAAAATATGTCTTCGGCCTGGTTAAGGGTTAAAATATCTTTACGTATTTAGCTTGATTCCTTTGATCATAATATTACACTTAGGGGCACATCTAACCGCCCATATCGTATTTTTCATACGTATAATGTGTATATAAGAGAGTAAATCCGTCTTTAAGCTCCATATTAAATAAATAAATAAATATTAGAAGGTTGTATGAAGATTAAAAACTGATTTTTTTTTTGAGAAAATCGGAAAGTTCTCATGGTTAAATAAAATACTTGATAAAAAGACAACTATGGTAATGTTACGTAAAAAGTATTACAATGAAACTTTTTATTTTTTATTTTATAATATCGTAATGTTGGCACGTTTGTATGAAAAATACGCTATGGGCGGATAGATGAGCGCCTGAGTGTATGGTATGTATATATATGTATATCTGGAAATTACAAAGTGATCCCAACAGCGCTGTCATTACTTACAACTTAAGCAAAAATGTCATAACTATATTTGAATTTCGACCATAATCCATAGAAATTGGTTTTGAATTTCGAAAATGCCAAATAAGACTCTTTTGCCAATGATTTCCTATGTCATTGTCTTACTAGGAGTAATATTATTCTGTGTATGGGGCTTTCATGGGTGGTGACAGTTTTAGCGCGTTCCTGCTGTGTTTCTTTATTTAATGATAATATTGTTACGACTATGTGCCCCTGCATACGGAAATAGAGCTTGTCTACAATGTGTAAGGTCTATTATTCCGTTGTGCACTACGTTACACACGCATAGTCGTCCCCGAACCTACGCATTCGGAATAAAAAATTATCGAACTCTATCGAATGTTCGAGAAATATTAAAAACAGTGTAGAAATCTCTCGAAGCCCTAATATGTAGCAACATGCCCGATGTCTACAAACTCTCTTTCGAAGTTTCGAGAGAAACGATCTAGGAATTTCTATTCCCTTCTAGAAAGCTCTCGCCCGCGTCCGCGCTAGTATAAAAGCGGGACATTCGAGCTGACGAGTCAGTCCCAATTTGGAAAGCGAAGCGGATTATTCTCCTGCGAACTAGGAGTGATCGAGTGTATTACCTACGAAGCATTTCAGGAACATTTTAGTGTTTTAGTGCGTTTAAGAGTGATTTAGTGTTTTAGTTGTGTTTTTGTTAAGTACTCGTCGAATAAATTAATTGCCTTTTTGTGACTTTAGTGTTTTCTTGAATCTTACGTTAGGTACCCCGTACCCGCAATAATATGATCGAAGCTTCATTCATTTAAGCTTCATTCCTAAAACAATTCTACAAAAATAGATTTTTTTTTGGAATTTATAATTCCAAGATTATTATTACCATGAAATTATTCCGAAGGTAGAATAACTTACGGATATTAAGTCTATAATGAATTTTCCATTCTCCAAACGAGCAATTCAACAAAATTACCTTTATCTAGTAATCGAAATGTAAACCTCATTTTCTATCGTACTGTGGACTCAGTTAAAACAATATTTCCAAGTAATTACACGTCTCAAATGTTTCCGAACAACAGCAAAATGTACCTTAATAATTATATTAAGGAAGACTTCAAAAAAATGTTTCAACCCCTGCATTTTTTACAATGCGTTTATTGCCTTCCAAAATTTCGGATTAAACACAATTTTTTGATAGCCCATAGCTTTATTTCAAAATCAATATATACCGTCTTTGTTAGTCTAATGTTAATTTTAACTATTATAAGGGCAGTGGTTAAAAGTAAAATTTCACCAGTATTCCAGTATCTAGGAGTATATGAAATAGTTGCCAGTGTTATTGGTTTTTATATTAGTTGGAAGGTGAACATATATAAAAGCAAAGATAACGTTGATTTTCTTATCAATTTGCAAAGAAACATGAATTTTGATTGCAACAACGAAAGGATTATAAAGAAAATTACTTTTATTAACTGGGTTGTTGTAATAATGACTCTTTTTAGTCATTTAATTACATTTGTTAGTGTATATTTTGTAAGCTTTGACGATGTCATAGGCTTGATTTGCGTTTTCGGTTACAAATCTTTCGATATTCATATCATTTATGTATCACATATGATTTTAATGATTCGCCTTAGTTTTGAATCTTTAATTTATCAAATTAATACTTCACAATTTGGTAGAAAAAGTTCAATTTGGAGAAGACATAGAAATCTGCAGTGGGAAGACGTGTTTAAAAAATATTTGCAATTATTAGAAAGTTTTGAGGTAAACAGAAAAACTTTTGAGGGTTTGGTAAGAGATTACTTTGTCTATTAGTGAAATAAAAATACCTTTCTGCCGCACTCAGAGACGTTAATTTAACCTTAATCATCACTTGAGTAATAATATTGACCTTTAATTTAATAAGACTATACTGAGCTGATGCTACAATCAGCTTACCTTCGGGTGATCTGCGCCACGTCTGCCATCTATCACATAAAAAAACCTTTAAGAAATGGTGCAAAATCAATAAGTTAATTTTTAATACTATTTACTATACTTATACTGATAAAAGAAGTCAAAATATAAAAAAAAATGCTTTTTTTTGCTTATTTTGTTTTTATGCAATGCAAAAGAATACGAGCATTTTCCAAAAAAAATACAGATTTTGTTTTTTTTTTCAGGTTCTGTATCACAATGTTGAGACATTCATACATTCTCTATTTTACTTTTTTATTTTTGTTGGAAATTCTAAGGAAACACATGACGTAAGTAGTTTGTGAAAATTATATTTATTTGAGTATCTGTATTATATGTACCTATCTGATAAATATTTATTAAACTATTTAATAAATAAATAAATAAACCTTTATTCATGAGAAAAGAACAATAACAATAATATGTATTATGTCAAACACTGTACGTACATAAAACTACAAAATAATGTATGTACATACATTTGTAGTTTTATTCGTTTTATTTTCTTGACGGGGTATATTTTTACAACACTCCTCTTTATTAGTCTTGAAGCATCTTTACAATTTATTTTTGGTGTGTGGGAGTTTGTGGTTATGGGTTCGAGTTCCTTTCAGGTGGGACTCTTTCCCTTCGATGATTTTTAGGTACATTATTTACTTAAGAACAATCCTCTTTGCTTACAGGGCCTCCCGACTGTATTAAACATCTTACCTATTTTGATTAATGTAATATGGACGTCAATAAATTTGTCTCTCTTAATATACATGAGTGTGCAATGCGAAAAATTTCAGTTAGTAATGGAGGATGCTCAGTTGTCATGCAATATTTCAACAGGTTGGTAAAAAATATTTTAATAAAAGTAAAAAAAAAATATTTTTTACTTTTTTATTAATATAGGAAGGCAAACGAGCAAGCGGGTCACCTGATGGTAAGTAAACACCGCAGGCCATGGACATCAGCTACACCAGTGCGAGTGCGGATGCGTTGCCAGCCTTTCAGGAAGGCACTTAGTCTCAAATACATTGTTCTGGTCCCAAAATTAGGTTTTCCCTTGTGCTATGGAAACAGAAACAACGATGGAACCAGCTAGACCCAACACAAATATCTCATCATCATCATCATCAGCCTGTCTCAGTCCACTGCTGGAAATAGGCCTCCCTCGATGTTCGCCATTTCACCCTGTCCTCGGCTAAACACATCCACTCTATACCAACAGCCTCGTTTCGTAGATCGTCACTTGTTTCGTAGATCGTCACTTGTTTCGTAGATCGTCACTCCATCTAGCCGTAGGCCGTCCTACACTACGCTTTCCGAGTCGCGGTCTCCACTCAAGAACTTTTCTAGCTCAACGGTTGTCAGTTCTTCGACAGATATGGCCAGCCCATTTCAACTTCACCACAAATATCTGATTCATTAAAAACATTTGTGTTACTGCGGGAATCGAACCCTTCGTCACCTTTACCTAATCTTAGTTCGATGATGTTAGGTGTGTCCACAATCTTCTCTACTTCGGCATTTGTACGTATTCTCCAGCCATCATCTTGTACAGTGGCCCGCACATCAAGTTACTACAATCTTTCAAATTTCCTCAGTTGATATTGAACCAAACACGTTTGACATAAAAGTGAGGTTCGATTGAAGAAATTCGACAGATTGTAGTAACTTGATGTGCTGGCCACCGTACTTTTCTTCTTCTTCGCTGGCTTGACCACCTCGAGAGATTGGACATGAACCGTCTCCGATAGGCCTACGCCTTTTTGGCCTAGGTGTTGCTAGAAAGACGTTGTGGACTAGTGTTGTTGCGATAGCGATAGTTTCACTATCGATGACCTTGAAAAACAGTCGATAGCGCGAATATTCTATCGAAAATATCGACATTCTGCAATACAATAGTATCGATACTATCGATCTATAGGAATAATATTACATAATTTTATCAATCGGTACTATCAATAGTTTTTCGATAGGGCTATCGATAGTATGACTGATTCAAGTATTCAAGTATTTATTTGCAACTAAGTGTAGGTACAAAAGGTCTTACAGCTATTACATTTTTCGAGGTCACGATAGTATCACGATACTATAGATAGTCTATCGCTATCGCAACAACACTAATGTGCACCTGTGTTTGCGCACATACTTGAGCACTACCTATAATATATCCTGCGTACCTACTTAGCTGATCTTTAAGATTGGCCACCGTAGCCAAAGATAAATATAGAGGTCGCTAATACTTACTAGTTAACGGTGGAAATTTCCCGGTATTTCAATTTTTTTAATTTTTTTGGTGATTTCTGCAGAAGCCGGAAGGAAGCTAAACAAGAACATAAAACGTGCGACAAGGACGGAGATGCGAAAGTTCAGCGCGTACGGCTTGTTCGACATCGATGCAACTCTGCCCCGACAAATATGTTACCACGTCACTGCTTACTTTCTAGTTGTACTACAATTGCATTTCTTATAAAAAAAAAAATTAAAATTTAAAAAACCCCTGACACTCATTTTCTGATGGCGGCCATCTTGGATTTGAAATTTATCACAATAAATAAAGTGTTCAATAAATGTTTACTTACTTACATGGAGGCTCCTAATATCGGAGGCCAAGACTCACTATGAGTCGCTGCGCCAACCTAGTTAGTTACTTACATACGTTTTTTTGTAGCATGTAAAGTCAGCCACACATCAGGTTTCCACAACCTGTCAAATTTCTTCAATTGGTATTCAACTTTATGTGTATGACAATAAAATGAGAGTCGATTGAAGAAATTTGTCAGTTTTGTATACTTTGATGTTTGGCTGGCTGTACATAGTAGGTAAAAGACGAGCAGACGTATCAGGTGATGGTAAGCGATTACCGCCGTCCAAGACACCTGCAACAGCAGTAGACCAAACGTAAGTATCATGCTATCAAATGTCATTTTTCTATGGGAAAATATCAATAAATTAACACTGACACTTGTAAAGAAAATAGCATTAGTGCCAAGTTTAGCCGGGAACCAATAATATTCTTGTACTTATGAATTTTTATAGGTTTTATTTGTGTTAAAGCATGGCAATGCTTCGCAATGCAATGGATAGACATATCCTAGCACAAGATCTAGGTATATCAGAAATTGTTGATATTGAACTGCTACAAAACGTTAATTTTACTAAGTGCCATCCATATGGTTGGTTTCATAGTTCTGGCCATTGGTACTCTAGAACTGAAGCCTTACATAAAACAAGTAGAAAAGGCGCAAGAACTGAATAAATGAATAATGATGATGATGGTGAATAAAAAATAATTATGACAAGTTCATTACACTAATAGGAATAAAATAAGACAACCTAAGTATTTCAAATTCTGTGAAACTTTCTCATACTGACAAGCATTAATTTAAAATTCAATACCATTAATTAATGAAAACGCAAGTCCATATTGACAATTTAATTAGTCTAGAACTGTGCACTTTACACGTACGTAATAAAGTGCAGAAACTGAAAGACTTGAGGTTATTTTAATCAAAAGCAGAAACACAAAAAAACTGGATGAAGAATTAAAAATTTAATGTGAAATTGAAAGTGTCATGAATCTCAAAAAAAAGCTACTTCTTTCTAAAACGTCTATAAATCATTGAATGTGGCTAGCAAATTTTCTATTATAAGCCAAAATGGGTGCAAAATTTTTCATCATCGAATTTCTGCCTAACAATTTCTTGGATAAAGATTTCCAAAATATTTTGAAACCTTTGCAAATAATAACATCATTATGGTTTTCTACAATATTTAGTTTACGCGATAACTTTATAACACCTAAAAGTTTCTTTTCACTCACAATATCTTTGGGTGCCGCTATCATTTTTTCTGTTATACAAATTGTTAGGTTTTTAAACAGGAAAGTCACTCCAGACTTTGGCAGAATTCTTGAAATGACCTCAGTTTTTGACGTCGTGTTTTACTGTTTCGGATTTTTTTTAAACTTTGGTAACGTTTTCGTTCATAGTTCTGATTATGTAAATATTATTTTAAAAATTGTTAACGTCCACAAGATTATACTACATAGGAACATTATAAGAATCGCTCGTTTTATCCATTGGTGTATGTTTATTCCTATAGTTTTAACAGGGATCTTGAGTGCAATTTTAACATGGATATTTGCATCAACAATGTATGACATTGTTAATTTTTATGTAATATTTTGTTTTGATGTCAACATATTACATGCAACATGTGTAATATTGTTAATAAACAGACATCTTGTCTCATGGGTTGTTGAGGTTGAAAGTTTTGGGAATGAAGATGTAGATGCGATGAATCGTATATTACTATTAGAAAAATATTTTGACCTGTTCGAGGCTTTTAAATGGTTCAAAAGGGTATTTCAAATAATGGTAAGTTTCTTTTCTTTTTATATGATAGTCTACTCGCCTGCCAGAGTAGACGGATCACCTGTAGCGCTACCATGAGTTGACATCTAAAACTGACATAACGTAAACTATTGCTCTATCTCTTTCAAATGCATCACAATGGAAGAGACAAAGCGATAGTTTTCGATAGCGAGGATAGTATTTCAAACTCATGGTAACGCTACTGATGGTAAGTGATTGCCGCCGCCCATAGACACCTGCAACACCAGTAGATCCATATGCGCTGCCAACCTTGGACCCTCTTGCCTCTCAATTGGGCCCCCGGTACCCTCACTCACTCGACGAAACACATTGTAACACTGTTTCACGCCGATCTTCTATAAAGCCGGTCGAGCTGGCTCATTTGTAAAACTAACACTTACTGTTCATATTAACATTTCACTCCGGTCGATCACTCCGGTCGAGCTGGCTCATTTGTAAAACTAACACTTACTGTTCATATTAACATTTCAGATACTGTACCATATTGTTGAAACATGTGTACATGCCTTGATATACGTCTACTTTTTGACATTAGTACAACGATACTATGTTTTTACTGGCGAATCCGTGAGTACTTTTATAAATTCTTTATTTACATTGCAAAGGACAGTGCCGAATTCGTATTCCGCGATCGGCTGTGTGAGATGCTCTCGGCTCCACTCGGGTACCTATACGGCTCCGCTCGGCTACCGTCGCATGCGATCGCATAGGTATGAACTAGGATGGGCGCATTTTCGTACAGCCATGTGCTCGGGCGCGCCTTTCATATCTTCTTCTTGCGTTGATACCCCAATTACTGGGGGTCGTGATCTCTCCTTTGTAGATTCGCCTTATTATTGACCGCCATTTAGTGTCGATCTGCGACGGTGAGGACTGCGTCGTGGATAGTTCTTTCTCTAGATCCTTACTCTTCAACTTTGCCTATGACCATAAGTTTTTCCCAATTGGTGCTCCCCTTTCTGCCTTTTCATTTAAATTAGCTGACGCAGACCAAAATTCAGTTGGAAATATTTTTTGTGATTTCAGAATGCACCGGCAGTATCATCAGTTTCACTATGGGTGGTGAAAAATTTACTCCTACAAAGCGCTCTTGGCTTAGCTTGTGAGCTGTTTATATCAATGTCAATAAGGCTCAAGTTGCTTGCATTAATTATGCCAGATCAAATATTTGTTCAGGTAGGTACATTATCAAACCTAAAAACATCTTACAGTGACCATATCAATATTAAAATTTTTTGACGTTTTAGATAAATTAGTATATAGACTTGGCTATCGTACTGAACAATTGATTAAGAATATATTGAACTTACAACTTTTTACGGTAGAACAACGAGACTTTTTTTTATGTGATAGGTGGCAGACGAGCACGCGGATCAACTGTTGGTAAGCAATTGCCGCCACCCATGGACACCTGTAACACCAGTGGCGTCACAAGCTCCCTACCAACTTTTATCCCCTTCCCCCCCGGGTTGGGCCTCCGGTACTCTCACTCACTCGGCGAAACACAGCACAAGTGCTGCTACACGCCGGATTTCTGTGAGGCAATGATACCACTCCGGTCGAGCCGGTCCATTCATGCCGAAGCGTGGCTCTCCAACAGTTGACTTGTTTTTTACCAGTATTGTTTTTATGGGATATTTTCAGAGGGCGAAAGAAGAATCTGTAAGAACATCCTGCGCACGCACCGCCGCGAGTACAGCGCGCTGTGCGCTTGCGCACTGTGCTGCGTCGACGCGCGCCTGCCTCTGAGGCTGGCCGCTCTCATAGCAACTTATGTCATTGTAATACTCCAGTTCACTCTACTTAAATAAATTAAATTGGCTTTTTAATAGGGTATAAGTAAGTTCTACGTTTCAATTCTCTCCCCTCTTTTGCACCAACACAAATGTTTGTTGATAAAACAGATCGGTGCTCGTCTGCTACCTATACAATAAAAAAACTCTGATGAGCATTGTGATTGGTAAATTTTTATAAGTCTACCCTCAGCTCCGCTCCGCTTTTGTGGAAACGCCACCTTTATTGTAAGGCTCATGTCGACGAAACATAGGGTAGGCACTGTTTCACGCTGAGTCCCCGTGAGGCCATGGTATCACTTCGGTTGAGCCAGCCCTAGTACAGCTATACAGCCATGTTACACCGGCGGCCATCAACGATGATGGCCGCCGGCTTAAGATGGACGCTGCCATAAAATGACGTTACTTCGTTTGTTGAAAAGTTGTGTTTCTAGTTTGAGTTTTATATTATATAGTTTATGCGTTATATAATTATAGTTAAAGTTGGTACTTATTTGAAAAATAAAAAGCTGAGCATAAATAAAATAAAAGACTTCTTCTTGCAAACATTTTATTGCATTCACAAAAAGGCGAGGACTGACATTTAAAAAAAACTACTCATACAAAATGGATGGAGGCCGAATCGGGGGGAAGAGGTTAAAAGGTTGTGCAATGTGGTAAGGCAGTAAGTTACTGCATAAATACAAACTGCAGGATAACAACGACGTAAGTGACGACGAGGGCAAACATCGCGTAAGTAAGTGAGGTTTATAGAGTTGTATTGCGAGTAGAGTCGTTCTTCTGTGACAAGCAGTAAGTTACTGCATGAATGCAAACTGCAGGATAACAACGACGTAAGTGACGACGAGGGCAAACTTCGCTTAAGTAAGGTTTATAGAGTTGTATTGCGAGTAGTGTCGTTCTTCTATGACAAGCAGTAAGTTAATGCATGAATGCAAACTGTAGGATAACAACGACGTAAGTGACGACGAGGCCAAACATCCGCAGCGGCAGGCGCGCGTCGACGCGGCACAGTGCGCCGGCGCATACGTCGCTGTACTGCACTCGGTGCGCGCGTAGTATGTTCTTACACAGCTGCTTCTCTTTCACTGTAAGAGAAAGGAAAATTTATTTGTTTACTACCCGCATTACCCGCGTGGAATAGTATCTTTGGGTAGCATTTTAATTATTTTATAATGTCCCCCCCCCCCCCTTTTAACCCCATACAAGCCCCTTGAAGCCCCTTGCAAGGGCAGTTAAGAAAATATTGGCGGTGAATTTGTGACTCCTTTTGTGGTGATTACCATCAGTGGGTCCGTCTGCTCATCTGCCACCTATTACATAAGAAACAGTAGATACTAACCTGAGCATCTGTCCGATTTTATGAATGAAACACACGTGGTCTTCACTCTACTCATAGTGTGATAGTACTTATCACACTCATAGCAGATGTAGAATAATATGACAAAGTTCTTGTTTGTCCACATACTTAATGTGTTTATCGCCGTTTCATCAAAAACCTGAAAATTTTTCAACCCATACTTTTTTTTCAAATATATACTGTGTATCTGTAAGTATTTTCATCTCATTTACCACACGTTCCACCAAGCATTCTAAACAACCTATTATGTTGGCTGACTTTTGAAAATTCACATTTAAAAAAAAACCAGTGACTTGATCATTTTGTATCTTAGAGCATTAATGCTCTAAGTTTCGTATAGTCAAATATTTTGGACGAATTTCCAAAGAATTTACGAAGTCGTAGAGCAAATGTCAAATCCCTCTAACCACGTATTCTGGTACACATTCTACTTTCTAAATCTATGGTAGACTAGCTGCTCTGTTTCAAAAAGGCATCGAAAGATTCGGCCCTGGATTGGGAGCCATTGTCTAAAACGAATCTAAGAATGATACTTTACATCAAACATCAACTGGAGGGTCAGCTCTTCTGCCACATGACATATAAAAAAGTGGGTATATTGATGACAATATACTTAGATCAAAAGTTATACTTACCATCTCATGAGTAACCGAGTAATGTTTATAAAGTTCTATTGCAAGTTGAACGTATATAAGATCATGTGCAAATAATTCTACCAAATGGTATAATATCTGAAAATAACAGTGATACAAAATAGACACAATACCTAGGTATATTAAATTCTTCATAGGTAAAAACTCATTAAACAAACTTGATAACATTTCTGAGGAAAAACTAAGACACTTGCAGCAAAAGTAGAAAACTCTATTTCAAAATACTAACCATTAGCTGAAATACTTTTTTGAATAATTCATACGCTTGCAATAAATCAAAATATGACTGAAGTACTTTTAACCGTAAGTTTTCATCTCTATCAAAATTCACATCATTTGCATACTTCTGTACTTCTTTTATCCATAATTCAAGTTCATATTTTATAAACAGTATTATGCCTTTTGCATAAAGAATGTTGGCATCAAAACTCCATAAAATATTAACCCCAATGATATTGACATAATAACCTTCATAAAAGTCGCTAAGATGGAAATTATTGTATAAAATAATGTTAATGATGGCATAAAATATCGTTAAGATAAATAACAACAGCCAATTTCTAATAATGATAATCCTGAACTGTTTTTCATCGTTTAACACTTCATGTACATCTTTCATTTTCAAAATCATTGCAACGAAATTGTACACTTTGCGTGACAGTGATGAACAAATTAAGAAATACACCGAAAGCGTAGAAGTGAACGTCAAAGTATGTTAAAAAAGTGAGGAAAGCTGTTCAGCTGCACATCACCGCTCCGGTACATAGTAAACATCTTTAGTAACAATAAAACTACAAAGAATGCAGAACCAATGAAAGACACGATATTAGAAGTGAAAGTTTTGGGCGTGATAAAGTTATCACAAATATGGCATTTGGAGTTAAAACAAATGTGCTGCATAAAGTTCAAAGGTGCTAACATGATTTGAAATTTTCGGTCCAAGTAATTTCTAAGAAGTATCTCTACATGAGTGCATCTGAGCGACATATTGCGTTAAATTGTTAATTTAGAAAGAATATATAGTAACTTTGTTTATTGAAATTTTCAAGCAAATTTTATATTTTGCAAAGCACAAATTTTTAGTAGGTACTTAGGTATAAGTATGATTTCAAAAATATGCTGTAATACTTAGTTTATAGAATGCGAACAGTAACACTTCTTAATACCGAAGGAACGAAAATGTTCTAGCAAAACAAGGAGCAATTTCATTAAGACTCTCTGTTATTTTATCCTTCGGTTTGCATGATGAAATGCATTGGTGAAATTCCATTCATCCATTCGAAGGTTTGAAATGTTTGGATATAATGGCCTTTGCTTCTTGTTTTGTTTTTAATTCAAGTGTTGTTAAATAAAAACTGTACTCTGATTCATAATCATGTAATGTAAACTGACAGATGTCAATATGTCATCCCCATACATTATCACTCAATTTGACACATGCAAAATGTCAAAATGCATAGAATCTTGTAATTTTCATCTGTCAGTTTACTTTACATGCATATGAATCAGAGTATAAGATAATTATTATTATAATTTTATTTTTTACATATGTTATTATTCATGACCTATTCATAACCATGTTAAAGTTTACTCGACAGTTCTATTTCCTAATAAAATTTAAGTGTCATTGTAAAATGGCAAATTGCAGCAGAACAATAATATATGAAGTAACAAGACTGCTCATGACAAGCGGAAGTCGACCATTTAATATGAACATGCCATATGCACATATTTTTGTATCCACACTCGATCTTAATACGTTTTTAGAAAACTTCTTCCAAGCTTCTGAAAAGAAAAGTAATAAACTAAAAATATTTAGTGTTATTAGAAAAAAAAGATTAAACTTTCTCTTTTTTTTAATCTTACTTACGAGAAGGGTTTGTGTTCATTATGCCAATTATAATTGTTCTTGCTTCTTTAAAACGTTGTTCTAACTTTTCACACGTTACACAAAGTGCAGTTTCTACCAACATACTTTTAGATATCCATAAAACAACACCAAAGGTATGAGAAAACGTTGCATTATAGCTCTGGAATAAGAAAAAGGTACTTAGAAAAATGTTATATTGGTATTACCGACGATCTAGTGAGGGTCGCGGGAATTCCTTAGATGCGGGTGGCACACTTAGAGGATTAATGCTCGAAGGCGACATAGGATCCTAGTGGAGAACATTGGGGGCGGCCTATGCCCAGCAGTGGACAATTTCATAAAATTCCATAAAATTCAGATAAATTCAAATAACTCTTAAAAACATTATTTACAAAATAAGACCAAAATATACTACTTATCAACCTA
Organism: Cnaphalocrocis medinalis; assembly: GCA_014851415.1. NCBI lineage: Eukaryota > Metazoa > Arthropoda > Insecta > Lepidoptera > Crambidae > Cnaphalocrocis > Cnaphalocrocis medinalis. Next base: position 10,947,840 of record CM026297.1, read on the forward strand.
CTTACAACATAATGACTTATTAATAATATATTTACCTCGCTTCGAGATATTAAAATTCCAACGAAAGCCAATGCTTGAAAAAATGTCGCCATAAAGTGAATAAAAACCTAGAAATATGCAAAAATATTGTTGTTATTATATAAAAGAAATGATTTGTATAATTTTATGAAGCAAAAAAGAATACGCACAATAAACCTGGAAGACTTTTCAGTTAATTTAAGGCAGTTTACTATGAATTGGAATAGAAATAACAATTTGACTACAAGTTCATTTTTGGTATAGATAACAGCTTCGCCTGACTCATCAATAAAAACTTCAACTTTACTTTCTGATTTTACTATTTCAATAAATTTTTCTACTTTACAGTTTAAAAAACAAACAACGAACATAATATAAATTAATTCAATATCAAAAACCATAGTTGTAAATAAGAGTAAACCACGGGGTATGCTCCAGTTTGGATCAATCGCAAGTTTTACTGTTATTAGAAGTAAATATGTCATGAACACAAAAATACTTGACGTCCATGTTAGCTTCTCTAAAAATGTTGACTGCTTTGAATCATAAAGATGCCTGTTTATGAAACACAGTTGCTTCAAAATTCGAGCATTTAAGTTTCTATCTAAAAAATTTAGGAAGCTTAAAATGGTAAAGTTAATAACAAATAAAAAAGTTATTACAGCATATGTGATGTACAAGCTGTAAGGTACATGCAGCAGTTCAACAGTTAAAATGTAAAGGATGAGCAAAATTATAGAACGAATGATATAAAGAACCGCGTGTTGTTTTCCAATAGTTTTGATTGAAAAATCTGTTATAACAAATTTTTGAACACAAAGACAAAGTTGCAGAAAAGCTACAGGCTTTACAATATTAAGTAAGTCTTTATCAAACATATTGGTAGTCTTTGATGTTGTTTCATCAAAACCTATAATTTTCAAATAAATATACGACTTCAAGGTTCTATTTGTAAAGACATGTCATACGTTTGTAAAATGATACCTTTAATCAAGTATTAGAAAAATATTATGATGAGAGCTAGAAGCAAGAAAATAACACTCAAAGTAATTGTACTAATCGGTTTGGAGTCAAACCTTTTAGTTAGATTACTCAACTTATAATGTATGTCACAGTTCGATTCTGAAATAGTATTTTCCTGAATCGATCTGAGCGAGCAAATTTACTGTCCGATCGACATTCGTAGATATTTGTTAGGCATGATGTAATTTTCGTTGCTGTGAAATATTTTGATCTATACCATCTAAGTATAAGTAAATATTTTAGTACTTCTAATTCTACCTTTATTTGGCATTTTTTTTTATTTCTTACAATTTATTTCTGTTGATTTAACAAAAGTCCGTATTTATACTTTACTACGACTCAATTCAGTATGAAACTATTAATCTTTTAGTAAGTTTCAAATTGCTTCTGGTCAATCTAAGAACTGTCCGATGGTTATCATCAAAACAGTAAAAGGAGTTACACTTAGCTATATTTGATTAACTAGGTCTAAAATAATAGAATTCAACAATACATCTAATTATTGTACTGCCATGGTATTTTTAATTAGACCAACTAGTTTTTAATTTGAAATTAATAATCAAAATCTAGATTAGCGGCAATCTACTCGTATTCCTTAAACATTTCAGAAACCTCTTTTGGTATAGAAAAAAAATCTGCAGCGCTAATCTGAGACCACCACATTACTAAAATCAAACCAATCAATATGACATCCAACATTTTTATGGGTGATTCACAAAACAACAATTTTATCGACGAAGAATTTCAAGCAATTCTCTTCCCAATTGGATCTATACAAAAACTGTGTCTGCTTTCAAAATTTTCCATACGTAATAATTTGATATATCCAAATAGTTTATTTTATAATCTTGTGTGTTTCATTTTAATAATTTTGCAAGTTCTTCTATACGTTTTTCGTTTTTTTCTACCCTTTTATTATAAACTCAAAGATATAAGCAGATTTTTTGAAATAATTATGATTTTTTGTACATTGATCCATATATTTGGTATTATTTTGTTTTTTGTCGTGAATCTTATTAATAATATTAATAAAAACAACATCATTGTCATTAAACATTTAGAAAATGCGCTACAAAATAATTAAGACCTTTATTTTTGAGAATAATAATATGAGAAATTTTAAAATTGTTAATTGGGTTTACGTAATATTTATCTATTTCTCATGTTGCTTAGTATCATTTGCAAATTTTTTGTCGATGGATGATACAACGTGGGATGAAAACATGATTTGTTATTTAATATCTTTAATTTACTTTGATGTGACTGTGGTTTATTGGATAAGACTTATAAAATTAATGAGAAAGAATCTAAAACTGTGGATTTTAGAAGTACGGTTCTATTCGAAATGTTGTATCCTGTTTGACAAAGATGGTATTGAGACGAGCAAAAATGTTGTTTGGGGAAGATTCTTAGAAGCATATCAGGGTCTGATCACAGCATTTAGCTTTTTTAAGAAGATTTTTCAGATACCGGTAAGATCTTTACATTGTTTATTACTGCAGATAAGATTGTGAGTTTTACTTGCCGAATGCGCCTCTGTCACTACCAGTGGCGCGGTAGTGAGGCAGGGTAGTGACCCTGCCTCATAAACCAAAGGTCGTGGGTTCGATCATTTGTGTGATGGACACTTGTGTTTGTTCAGTGTCTGGGTGTGATATATGTACTGTATCAATTTGTGGCCAACAAATTGTAGTATTTCATTTTAAGAAACCATATTGTTATTTCGTTTTTTTTTTTAGATTCTTTACCAAGTGTCTGTAGTTCTTCATTTACGCTTTGCTGCATGTCCAGTCTTTTATTGAGGTCGCCAACGTAGAGAACTTGAAAAATACTTACGTAAGTATTTACTCTCTTTGGTATTTTTTTCCAGGGAAACCATTATAGCCTTCAACTAGTCACACGTAGGGGACAAGGTAGTGTGTGGGATTCTAACCCTAACCAAAACCCCTGGGGTGTCCATCTCAGCGCAATCGCGGTCGGATACCCCACAGCTGGGCTGGACCGTACCGCTAATCGCGACTCGCCGCTTCACGCCAATTATTTGGCATAATGCAGCCCTCTTGATTGTTACTATCTTTGGTCAAGTCCAAATAGATTTTGCCTGTTTTTTTTTACTTTTGTTACTAACTCTGAATTCTCTTCTTCCAGTTGACAAGCATAATTCCAAAGCTCGTAGTGTTTGGCTGGCAGTTCAAGAACCTGCTCTTTACAGTCATTTTGTGCTATGAATGTGAAGAGTTTTATAAAAATGTCAACTCTGCCACCGTTGTGACATCATGTATTTTATTGGAAAATTACTATACAGGTATTATGAGAACATAATTATAGTTTTTACACAAATTATTTTACTGGAAATCGTATCATCAGCCTCCACGGGACAGGCTTTGCCTAGTGTGGGGGTCAGGTTCATGTATCCTTCTGTAAATGTTATTTCTGGTAATATATTTTTTTGGTAAACGAGTGGATCACCTGATGATTATGAATGAGCCCGTTGCTTTCACCCAAAGCTATCTTCATTATCAATGGGTCATAAGTGCGTTACCAACCCCCATGAGTTGATTGGGCTTTCTTACCGAAACCTTATTCACTCGGCAAATCATAGTGCAAGCGATTTTACTTTAGGCTCTTTCATGCCGAAAACTGTCAAATTTATGCTTCATAATTATAATCTTAATAGTTTATTGTCCCATGTTAAGCTAATGCATTCTAGGTCTTATAAGTTACTAGTAAAGAAATGGGCCCTTGAATTTGGACTGAAGAATTCCTTGCAATTTCGTTTTTAAACTTACTACGCTGAGTCAGCGATCCGAGGCCTCTTGGCCTACGACGTCAAAATTGCCATTTTTAAAGGAACCATAAATATTTTAAAACTCCTTTTTCCAGAAGAAACGAAGCGTTTCTGCAAGAACATACACCGATTAAACAAATACACCTTCAAAAGAGCTAACGCCTACGGAGTCTTCGATATCGACGCTACTTTACCACTTAGCTTGGCTCTCCTCACCTCCAACTATGTCTTGTTGCTGTTGCAGATTGCACTTGTTAAATAAATGTGTTTAAAGAAGATTTTTATTGTGTTCTTTATAGCGAGAATAAGTATAGAATTGAAAAAGGGTAAAGCAGTGCCTAAATTAGCAGTGTAAAAAAGTAAAGTATCAGCCTATATACTGTTTCACTGCAGGGCACAGGCCTCCATCATAGAAATCAAGTCATAGCTACTATGATGGGATTAACCTTAATTACCACGCTTGCCTAATGTGGATTGGTGATCACAAACCCGACAAATGTTCGAAAAATTCGAAATGAACTTTTTGCCCGATTCGGGAATCGAAACTAGGACCCCGAGATCACGGCCCGGTGCTTAAACCACTAGACCAAGGGACCAGGAACAACAATATTTCCAGCCTACATTATTTATTAGTAATTAATTTACCTTTTTCAAGTACTTTTAATGATCGAATAAAATCAATTAAGTTTTAATGAAAAAGTTTTGCAAAACAGCAATAACTCTAAAAGACTTCATATCACTTAAGAATATTAAAAAGCGTCAATAAATTTTAATTGTATCAGTATTGCACTAACGACATTCACTGCTAGTCATAAAATAATAATTCTCCATAACATCAGTCTGCTACAAAATGACTAAACATACAATGCGTAGGAGCAAAGGAGTATATTTAAATGGAAATATTCAAATGATGTTAACTCCAATCAGTATAATGCAAACACTATTCTGCCTCTCAAAATATTCTATTTGGAAAAACTCAATCAAACCTAACCCTTTAAAATACTACACAGTTTCATTCGTCGTGATTGCTTTCTTCATATCTGTTAACTTTTACTTTATCATAACTTCTTTCCACTACGGAGCGTCTTTTAAAGAAACGTTATTAGTTCTAAGTCCTATTCACATTGCTTTGTTATTAAACTTTCTTCTGAATAGTGCTGCATATAGCACCTATTTCTTGGTCAACCTTTACCAAGGCCGCAATAGCTTCAAATTCATCTTGAAGACTCAAAACGTCTGTAATATCTTAAGAATTCCTGATAAAGTCTTCTGTAAATTGGTTATTGGTAATTGGATCCACGTTATTGTGATCGTGGTTACAAATCTCTTTATCCATTTTGCTCACTTTGCGTTAATGCATTTTCAAATGAAATGGAATGGCTCACAGCTATTTGTATTAGTGTCTCTTATATACTTTGATGTAGATATTGTGCATGCAACTCGAATGATTAAATTTCTAAAAACGCTGTTAGATTTGTGGTGTTTTGAGATAAAGGCAATGTGTGAAGGTTTTGTTGAGAACCAATTTAATAGTCATCGATGCAAAATTTTATTTGAAGCCTATTCAGATTTACTGGAAGCTTTTAGTATGTACAAAAGAATGTTTCAAGTACAGGTAATAGTTTTTTGTATTCAAAGTGTACACTACATTTTATTTTAATGTTTTATATTTTGATGACAAATTGGAATTTGTTTTGCAGATTTTTCTACAATCGATCGAAATATTTATACATGCAGTAATGTATATAGAAGTGCTGATAGCAGTTGGAAAGATGGTTTCAGTTTCTTATATTTCTGTGAGTATTGTTTTCTTATATTTCTGTGAGTACAGTTTCTTATATTTCTGTGAGTATTTTAACTTTAGTTCAGTTTTTACTAGCATCACTTTAAGCACCTTTTAAGAGTTAAAGTATCAGCCTTTATACTGTCCCACTGCAGGGGCCTTCATCATAGAAATCATAAATAATTTGATCATTCAAGATAAAGCGTGGTGATTAAGCCTAATAAACCCATCATAGTAGCAACGACTTGATTTTTATGATGGAGGCCTTTGCCCTGCAGTGGGAACAGCATATAGGCTAATACTCTACTTTACATTCAAGATAGTAAAATTGTAAGTACAAAAATTATAAGATGTTTTTGTTTTACAGTGGATGGGAATAATTTTGCTCTGTATGTTCTTGAAAAGTTTGATCACTCTCACAATCTTATGCTCGGAATGCGAGTGTTTTTACAAAGCAGTGGATTCCGCTGAAGGTGTCTGTGCTTCTTTTTTGAACTTTGATATATCAGGTAATAAAACGAATAAACTTTTTTCTTAATTAAGCGTTACATATTTCTGGCCTCTATCCAAGTCTGTCCTTCAATTTCATCCAGTACAGGATGTATTTTGTGAACATTTACATCCCTGTAATCACGCCTTCTTTCGACTATTCTGAACAACTTTTGTTTTACGACTTTTGGGAATTCGTTGAAAGTTTTTTCGAGTCTCCACTGGCGTGATTTGAAGATTTGGATGCAAATCTCTTCTATACCAATTAGTCAAGATACTAAACATATTAGAGCTGGCCCTTTTATGCTCTTCCGCCAGTGGCTTACATTTATATAAGCAAAAACTATGAATATTTTTATTACCTTTACTATTATGCCTTTTATATTAGCTATAAAAAAGCAATTTAAAAAACAACGACCAGTGCTATCTATTAAAATTATTTTGAAAATAATACAAAAAGAAACCAGCTCCCGAAACAAAGTGACGGCTTCTGTTGAGTCACATATGTCAAGCAGTGCACGAGTTAAAAATAACATATATATTTTTTTATGTGATAGGTAGCAGACGAGCAGGCGGATCACCTGATGGTAAGCAATTGCCGCCGCCCATGTACACATGCAACACCAGTGGAGTCACAAGTGCGCTGCTAACCTTTTATCCCCTTCCCCCCCAATGGGCCTCCGGCCCGAGTTTGCCGAGTGAGTGAGGGTTCACTCGGCAAAACACAGCACAGAAATTAATTTCATTAGCAAATTAATTTCAGTGGAGGCCAGAAGACTTCTCAAAAACGTCTGCCGACTCAAAAACAAGAGGTTCCAGAAGCTGAGCTGCCTGCGGCTTGGTCTCGGTCGATGCAACACTGCCGCTGCGCATGGCGGGGCTCGTCACCACATACACCGTGGTTTTGCTTCAATTTGCTTTTATGTAGTTTCATCATCATCAGCAACCCACGGTCGTCCACTGCTGGACATAGGTCTCCCCCAATGCACGCCAACGCTCCCGATTTTCGGCCACTCTCATCCAGCCCACTCCTGCCAGCCTTCGAATGTCGTCATCCCATCTTGTAGCAGGGCGTCCAACACTACGTTTGCCGAGTCGCGGTCTCCACTCAAGGACCTTATGGCTCCAACGGTTGTCAGTTCTGCGGCTAATGTGACCAGCCCATTGCCACTTCAGTTTGCTAATTCGGTTCGGTTATGTAGTTTACTAGCTAGTAACTTTTCACCCCCCTTTCAACCCCTTACAACCCCTTTTCGCAATAAAAAGTAGCCTATGTTCTTTACCACTACTTACTATACTTTGTACCAATGGAGCATGCAATAAAGAATTGAATTGAATTTCTCAGGGTCTAGATTATCTGTATACCAAATTTCATTTAAATCCGTTGAGCTAGTTTTGGCGTGAAAGAGAACAGACAGACAGACAGAGGTTACTTTCGCATTTATAATATTAGTATGGATTATAGATCTGCTACAGTTGGAAGCAGGAGATTGGCGACAAGCTGCAACTGAAACAAATGGCGACATCTCGTATCCAAAACAAGACTTATTTTGGATCGTGGTGCCATCGGAGTAAGTGAGAAAGTGGCTAGTAGAGGAAGTAGTAGTTATTAATTTAATTTTGCATGCCAGTTTCTGGTGAATTTGTGCTAGCTATATTTACGATACCATACCACTTTTCTGGCGAATAAAAGATTTCTGATTTCTGTAGATTGCTGTTAGAGAACGTTTGATCTAGAGAACCATGTCGGAGGGCCTATGAGGTTCTCCACTGATATTGGATTTTCACTCGCATTTTGCATCTTAGTCGTTTGGATGCGACAGGTGTCACCAGTTATTCATAACCAAAATAAATCAATGACGGTGCAGGCAATTTCTTTTTTGCAGTTATTATTTTGCGCTTTTTACTCAAAACTATGTATATGTAACTGTTGAGAAAAATAAAACACACTATCCGTGAAAATTGTTTTTTTTTATCTATAAAACTCATAATGATAGATTAATTTAAATTATGTTTTTTATAAACGTTAGAGCACAGAGAAAAATCTGGCTACTTGTTTCGGTTTTTCAAAGTTTATATCTCTTTTAATATCAAGAAAAAAGTAAAACAATTTATGGATTTGCTAACAATGCCCATAGATATCAAAGATAAAAAAATATATATTTAGCGGTATTAATTACTCCATATTATGCCCCATCAAGAATTGTAGATACATAAATATGGTCTACTTATTCCAATCCCTGGTCATAAGGTATTGATAATGTAACAACAATTTCTTCCAAAGAACATTTTTTTCACATCTTTTTTCTCTTTCAAGCTTCAACTGCTTTCTTCTCTTCCAAATTCTTCTCCGCCAACTTCTCCTTCTTCGTCTTCAAGGCTTCGTATATCTCCTCAAGCCCCCGTTTCTTCGTCTCTGGTATCACCATCAGCACATAAACCGCTGCTAATATACAGATAGCTCCAAAGAAGTAGAAGGCTGCGTAGACCCCCACGGCGCTGGCTAAAGGCTGGAAGAACAGCATCTGAAGGAAGTCTGCTGATGATGCTGCTGCCATTGTAATTGCCATAACTGTGCCACGATACTGAAAAAAGAAGGTTAGTTGTTTTAGTATTCAATTATTGAAGGCCTTATAAGCTTAGCACTTTTCCTTGTATACTATAAAGAGATCTTCTATACTATAAAGAGTTTAAATGGATAACACCGTAAAGGCTTTTAGGTGAACCAAAAAAAGCAAAATACATGCGCGATGTTATCGACTCCCAGCGCCATCTTTTGCTCCAAGTTAGGTCCCGAAACGAAAAGAGAGCTGGCCATAGTTTGTTTTTCTTTTTTAATCAGCCTACACTGTCCCACTGCTAGGCAAAGTCCGCCCAAAAGTCTCTCCGTTAATCCCTATCCACCGCCATCCGTGGCCAATCAAGTGCAAAATTGTTAACATCGTCACTCCATCGCTTTTTAGGTCTGCCTCGTTCTCGGCGTCATGATGACAATCATTGGATGACCATATTGGTCCATCTTTTACTAACAATAGTAGTAAATATAAATCACGGCAAATATGTATAATTTAACATCACAATAACCAAAAAGTTGGTCTTACCTTAAAAGAAAAGATCTCTCCAATAATGACGACAGACAGCGGTTGAAGACCAGAAGCATCACAGAAGATACACAAACATAAGGTGGCGATTGGTATCCAATCCGGAGTGTAGAACTGGTAATGTCTCGCCAGGAACCAAGATGCTAGTGTGCACATGCTGAGTCCCGAAACGAGAGATGTCACGAAGAGGAGACGCTGAAAGTGAAGTAAAGTATCAGCCTATGTACTGTCCCACTGCAGAGCAAAGGTATCCATCTTAGAACTCAAGTCATCGCTACTATGATGGTATTAGGCTTAAACAAGGGCTGAAAGAGAAATAAAAACTGTCAAGGGCGTTTGGTCTCATAGTGAAGTTAAAGGTAGTCATGGTTTAAGAATGTTGTCACTTTTAAAAAGCTGATAAGTAAAAGTAAAAGCATCAGTTTTAAAATAGGACTAACATTAGTCTCTGTTTTGTATTATGGCATTATAAAATAATCAGATCAATTGATCGTTATTGATAGAAATATTGTTTATTAAGTTTTATGTAATTTATTATTGACAAATATAATGTATTGCTGCTGATTCGAAAAGTTGTTTCTACCGAGAAGAACCAGCAAAAAACTGATTAGTTACTCTTTTGGGGCACTGGTGACCTGTAACGCAGGTTTTATAAACCTACTTCAGGCACCAGTCTCTCACAATGTAACGGCAATTGTTTTCCCAAACAGATGTACCTAGCTTAGTTATAATTATTAAGCCAACATTGTAAGAGAGAATAAATGATTTATTTATTATTAATATTTTTAAAATTTCGATCAAGGGCGATTAACATCGATTGGAGTAAATTGACTAGTCTAGCTCTTCTCTTCGTTCTAGCACAAAATATTTAGGACATTTTGTGGTTCTAGCTTGGTTTTAATAAACGTGGCTAATAAAAGTGATAGCACTATTTAAAGCCAAACTTTAGAACACGGTTTGTTTGAGGATAATGTTAATAAAAAACATTATTATGCCTCACCTTTCTTCCAGTCTTCTCAATGATCCCCGAAGCAAGAGTCGAACCAGCGACTTGTACAGCACCCAGCAACATGGCTTGCTGGTTAGGAGTCAGTTTCAGACCAGACCCTTTAGAAGCCATGGTGAAGATGTTCCCAGCAAAGTTGAGGACTGGGATGGCTCCGCAGACCTCTCTGGCCAGAGCTACCACCATAGCGATGCGGAAGGCTCGAAAGAGAATTTTGTCTTTGACTGCAAATAACAAAAAAAATAAAGTCTTAGTATCCGATCACAATTAGGAAGGTACTGTAACGATGGTAAACTCCTTTGATACTGGCCGCCTTTGATGGCTGGTTTTATAATGTGAATCTGTCATGCATTGAAAAATAAACAGACGCGCTCTCGGGAGCGCATTCCGAACTGAGTGACGATATCGCGAGGAGCTAGAGTAAGGAGGGTCCAGACCTCACGTTATTCTACGAGGAAGTGTCCTCCCAGATTATGGTAGTTAGAACGTAAAATAACCTATTATTTTCAGAAAAGCAATCAAAACAATACCGCCTCCACCTCATTGTAACCGTACTTACTTACAGCTATGTTACTAACCTCTAGAGGTATTATTCTTTAAATGATAGGTGGTAGACGAGCAGATGTATGACCTGATGCCCCTGATAGTAAGCCATCTGCAACATCAGAAGCCACAAGGGCGCTGCCAACCTTATCCCCCTTTCACCCCAGTTGGGCGTCCGTTACCCTCACTTGACGAAACTCAGCGTAGGCGTTGTTTCTCGCCGATTTTTTATAAGGCCGTGGTACCACTCCGGTCAAGCCGGCCCATTAATGCCGATGAATGCTCATCATGCCTGGCTCTCCCACTGTTGTAACCTACAAATTGTACTTTGGGAACCTCAAATTTTGGATTACAAGGGCACTTGAAGCGTTCGTGAAAACGAAATTTTTCTGCTCTTTTTAATGTGACACAATTTATCAAACCTGCTCGTTTGGTGAGTAATATTTACAAGTTTGACATTCGCTACTCATTCGTAATCTATTCGCAAATAATTCGTAATAATTTAAGTTTACATCCACATAAAACATTGAAGATATTTATCAGTGTTTAATTTAATAAGTATTGCGGTATTTGTATGAGATAACGGATAATGTGAATACAACTATAGTCATAACATAGATAGAAGTTTATATTAGTGTCGAAGTAAATGGTTGTTCAAATTTTCGCGTTGCATTATACCTACCAATTATTATTAAAGGCAAGAAATAAAATAAGAATTAAAGTTTGAACCGTGGAAGAGCCACACTTCAGCATGAATGGCCTGGCGCGACCGGAGTGATACCAAGGCGTCACAGAAGACTGGCGTGAAGCAGCGCCTGCGCTGTGTTTCACCGAGTGAGTGAGGTACCGGAGGCCCAATTGGGGGGAAAGGGGGTTAAAAGTTGGCAGCGCACTCGTGACTACTGGTGTTGCAGGTGTCTATGGGCTTCGGTAGTCGCTTACCATCAGGTAATCCGCCTGCTCGTCTATCACCTGTCACATAACTAAAAAAAAATATCTAAGAAAATTGGTGAGTTTTGAGTGTGAAAGTGTTGGTTATTAATGGTACATTCCTAAATTTTATTGGACAAAGTAATAAGGGAGCACAAAAAAAAACAGCCTAACTATAATCTAAAGCTACAATAAACTACTTACCTACCAAAAAAAAAAAAATTAAAACAGAGTAGGTCCCTGTGGCAATGTTCCTAAAATGCTGGCAGCATTACCTCGTTGGATAGCGATGGAAATTCGCTGGGCGAAGTAGCTGCCAGCCTTTGGGTCTCCCGTGACTTTAACTAGGTAAGCGCTTAGTTAAGTCTCGGAAGAAAGAGAGAGCATCGGGACCCCACGGGCCCAGTCTTTCGACACCGAAAGCTACGAAGTGGTAGGTACGTTATTAATTGTTTTTCTTTGTGACATTTTTTGTTTTGCCCTGTGTTTTTGTTTTATTAAAGGTATTGCCATTATGTAAAAAAGGAAATTTAATAAATAAAACCTACAGGCGGCTGTATGCACGTACAGGCTCAAATAATAAAAATATTTCTTCAATCGACTCATCTTACTGTCATACATATAAGGTTGAATATAAATTGGGAAAATTTGAATGGTTGTGGTAACCTGATATGCCGTCTGTACCACCAGAAACAACATTAAAATTACCTACTTAGTTGTAAAAATGTTATCACTGTTTTCACAAACAAGTAGAGATAAATTTATTAGTTTAACATTCAGCTAACGGATACTATTTTTAACAAAAATTACATAAGTAGATGATATAAAATGATAAATGGTATCCTTGCAGTTTAGTTAGATAAAATAATGAAAAGGGAAAATCACAACGTGGTTGAAAAGTGGTCGCATCGTAACATGTATCATCAGCCTATATAATGTCCCACTGCAGGGCAAAGGCCTCCATCACAGAAATCAAGTCATCGCTACTATGATGGGGTTTGGCTTAATCACCACGCTTGCCTAAATGCGGATTGGTGGGCACAAACTCGAGCTTTGTTCGAAAAAGCGCCTGCGCTGCGAGTCGTCGAGCGAGTGAGGGTACCGGAGGCTTATTTAGGGGAAAGGGGATTAAGGGTTGACAGCGTTGTGTGTCTATGGGCGGCGAAAATTGCTTACCATCAGGTGCAGATCGGTCTGTTCCTATCACATAAAAAAATACCCAGCAAACTTATGCCAATGCGCATTTATAATGATCTTTTGCAATCATACTTCAACATCATCATCATATCAACCCACATCCACTCACTGCTGAGTGTAGCTCTTCTCTATCACGCTACTCCCTACGGTCCCTGCCAGCCTCATCTATTGTTTCCCCGCTACCATTACAATATCGTCGGACCAACGGGCAGGTGGTCCGACGATTGGTGGTCTACCCACAAGACGTCTTCCTCACAGGACAGGATGACAGGATTGTAATTATTGCTTATGCGCATTTATAATGATATTTTGCAATCATACTTCATAGTTCTCTCTTAATATTTGATAACAAGACAACGTATCTGCCGCAAAGGATCAAGGGCAATTGTGATTAATTGAACAAATCGTTCCGCGTCGTACAATCTTTGAACTATTTCGTGGATTGATCTTTTGGTACACATTTTTCTACTTTGGAAGTGCCTCTCGCACTCGCAAACTATTAGTTGGGAAAAGTTGTATTAGAAACCTCAATATCATTTTTAAGACGTATCCATAGATAACCTACATGTCCAGCTCTTGTCAGCCATCTTGGGCAGATCGTCCACTTCATCACTCATGTTTTCATTTACATATTTATTTTTGTTTATATTTTCTCGTGTTTGTGATTCATTTGTGTGTAATTTGTCTGTATCACATGTGTTATGGTGTTAAAATTTATGTGTGTGTTTTCTTTTTCTCTTTTATCTAGCTTAAGGGCATCCCACATTACATTTACCGAGATGTGATCTTTTATTAATTCGTATAACTTACAAATAGCTTTGATAGCTAATTTGCTGCTCTCTTCATCTTTCTTCTGTTCTTTTCTAATGTCATTTAACTCATTTTGCACCGTGACGTCATTTTCTTCTCTACAACGAAGCCAGGCTATTACTCTTGTTGCTTCCTGGGAAGAAATAACGGCTATTTAGACAGAGGAAAAGGCATGCTTCGTCATGAGTGAGGAATGCGAATGCCAAATCGGGAAGAAGGGGAGCTAAAAGATACAAGCATCGCACTTGTGATTTCACTGGTGTTATGGGTGTCCGTGGGTGTCGGCAATGGCTTGAAATCAGGTGATCCGTGTGTTCGTCCGCCTATCGCATCAAAAAGCGTCCGGCCATTTTTTCATCCAGGGTTTTATCCTGTCTCTATTTGAAATACTAGTGGCTTGCCCTTACTTTGTTTCGGGACATAGTTTTGCTATTTTGAAGTAGTTTGAATCATTTACCAATAGATGGCGCTGGGTGTTTTTTACATCGCACTAATGTTTTTTTTTTGGATTACATATAAGATTTGTGGTTTTCTATAGCAGTTATCTCTTTAAAAGTGTTTGTCCTGGGAGGAAATGGAACCCACAACCTTTGGCGTATGTGACAGGGACTACCAAATGCGCCATCTAGCCAGTCTTTCCATCTTGCGCAAATAACCACTCTCTTTGCTCCTAAGCCAAATTTATTGACTGACCTCAAACTGCCCAGTCTTAACCAGGAACGAAGGAGACTCCGGCATCATCATGAAGAGCACCAAGTGGAACACCGGCATGGCCAGGCAGATCCACAGGACAGCGTTATAGCTTAAAATGTCGCCGATGATGTACAGGAACAGGTTGCCGGTGGTATGAAAGAATATCACCTGAAAAGGATTAAATGGTTTTGTTTTATAATGACCTAATTGAAATCATCAGTTAAAATGACATTACTGGTATGATTTTTCCAAATATAAAAGCGTGCTTTTTTATAATGAGGACAATCAAGATGACCTCACCACCACATGATGGTAAGCGGCCGTGAGATCCAAATATTGTACAGGCGCAAAATGAACAGACAAAGCGTCTATTGAGTCTGTCATCCTCACCCTGAAGGCGTGAAACATCACGCCCCACCTAAAAACCCAGGATTGTAAGAAGGAGGAAACACTTGAACTGGAAGGGCATTCCATGACTGGATGGTTCGAGGCAGGAACGAGGAGCTAAACCTCTTGGTGCGCGCTGTAACTGCCTTTCGTCACATTTACGTTCAATGCATGCCTTCGTTCTTTAACTACTTAAATGCAGTTCTTAATTCTGAAGTCATTCCAAGCAGTATCGGCCTCATTACCTAAGTGGCGTGGTTGGTCAAAATAGGCTACTGGAAATTTAATTGACATGAAAAAAAAACGCAGTTACATAGGGACTTACCAATGACCCCAAGAAGCCTCTTATACTGTCCTGGCTGATCTCTTTCGTGTATAAAGGGCACGTGACGTAGCAGCCCGCCATGCTGATCCCGACGAAAGCTCTAGCTAGTATGAAGGCCCATGTGCTGAAAGATGATAATTTTATCACCCAACAAGCCTGAAATGTGAACGATTAAAGTTAACAATTATTTTTCAAGTTTAAGTCCATAAGTAACAATGAACATCGATGTATTATCTACCGCTGATTTGGAATGTCGGATGTCGATTCCTTGGAGAACCAGCAAAAGACTCAGTAAGTAGTTCTTGTTACTATTTTTAGGAGATCATTACAATTTTCATTTAAAATACAATGCAAGCATCATTAGCCTGTTGCAGTAGGGTCTCTCCAATATTCGCCACTCTAATCGATCTTTGGCTACTTCCATTCAGATCTTGTAAGCCATTCTGCGCAAATCGTCACTCCAACTGGCCTGAGGGCGTCCTACACAAGTTTTAGATGCTCAGCAGGCTATGAAAAGAGGTATGTTTGGAGTTACTATGCGTAAACGAATCTGGAATAAGTAGCACTACCATGAGTTTGAAATACCTACAATCCTCGCTATCGAAAACTATCGCTTTGTCTCTTTCATTGGGATGCATATGAAAGAGACAGAGTAATAGTTTACGTTATGTCAGTTTTAGATGTCAACTCATGGTTGCGCTATAGGTGGTTCAGCAGAGCCGAGGTCATCGACATACAATGCAATATTTTTTTAAAACTATGATCATTAAAATTAGGCCGTCGTAATGCATTGTTCAACGAACATTCTTTTGATATCATCTGTTGATGATGGTGATCAATCAAGCAGTAGCTGTCCACTGCTGGCCAGAGGTTTCTCCTAATGTTTGCCACTTAGATCGATTTCTCATTACTTGCATCCTCTTACCAGCCATTTTCAGCAGCAGATCATCTCTCTATATGGTTTGAGGGTGTGCCTAATTACGTTTACTGACACGTGGTCTCCACTCTCGCGCACCTCAGCAATTTTCTTCTTTCTTCAGCATTTTAGCTTGCTAATCCTATGAGCTATGTTGATGACTTTGGTTCTCTGCCGGATCACCTCACTCACTATGTACTGAGGAATAAAACTTACTGCACAAGTAGATGAAATGAAGAGCAGTGTAATCTTCCTACCAATCTTGTCACTTAAGTACGCCATAAGAAAATCTGAGGGCACACATAGTAAGTACGATATTGCCGCCATCCATGATACCTAAAAAAAAAGTATTGCTTAAATTTTGCTAATAGAGTAGGTAAGTAGGTCAGATCAGTAAAAGTAGCGAAAAATAATTAGCTGTTGACATACAAAATTAAACGGTGTTATTATATTGATCTCCTTTGTTAACTTCCTTTCATCATTTGTTAAGGAGCTGTTATGAAGTGACATGTTCACTCAGTGAACAAGCTCATTAAATAAAGATTTAAAAAAACTTACTTCAAATTCTGTTAGGGGTGTCTCTCTTGGAGAATATTGGGACTGGAGTAGTAGCGTCATGGGAGACATCCATCCTATACTGGCTCCGTAAGCAAATACGGGGAAATTTACTTGAACCAATAAACAAAACACAAAAATTAAGAAAAACAATTAAATTACCAGATTTCCCAAACCCCTGGTCTAGTTGTGATTACCCGACTATGTGTAATGTAAGTTTATTTTATTTTGTTTTATTTATTGGCCGTAAATCACATTTACAAAATACAAGTAAGAATGAAATATAAGTTTCAATGCTTATGAGAGTGTAGCAAAAGAACAATTTAGAAAATTAAAAATTAAACATGTCAAAAATAAAAAATATAAAACGTATATACCTAGACGTAATTCTGGAAACTATTCTATTTATTATTAAATTGAATTATTTTTTGCAAATAAACTTAAATAATTGTTAGCATTTAGAAATCTAAAGACGGATACTTACTTAAAACGGCACATATTATTTGGTTTACTTTACTTCCCTTCCCCAAAAAAGAAATAATACTTCTTCATATTTTGTGCGAACAAACAGACAAAATCACTACACAGAAATCACTAGATTTAACACATAAAGTCTTAATTTTTATAACACTAAAATATAGATTTTCAAAACGTTTTTTTTGACGTTACATTTTGTCCTAACACTAACGGGCACTCAGTATGATTGCTTGATTATTAATAAAAGATGTTAAATGCCTGAGAGAGCGAGCAAACATTCATATCAATAAACACACATAAGATTGGTTTCCCCGGTGGCGTAGTGGCTAGTAGGTCGCACAATAATAAATTAGGTAAGTATACCATTTATAAAGAGATAATTATGTTCTGTAGACAACCACAAGAAGGCTCAAAGTTACTCAGAGGGCAATGGAGAGGGCTATGCTCGGAATCTCCTTGCGTGATCGTGTCAGAAATGATGAGATCCGCAGGAGATCTAAGGTCACGGACATAGCCCAAAGAATTGCGTGGCTGAAGTGGCAATGGGCAGGGCACATTGCGAGGAGAACAGACGGCCGTTGGGGTGGAAAGGTCGTTGAGTGGAGGCCGCGTGCAGGAGGCCGCAGGCATGGCAGGCCTCCTACCAAGTGGACCGACGATCTGGTGAAGGTCGCGGGAGCCATTGGATGCGGGTGGCACAGGACCGATCTGTGTGGAGAACTTTAGGGGAGGTCAAGGTCCAGCATTGGACGTCTAATTGGCTGAATTATGAGATGAGAACAATCCAAGGTCCATAAGTATTATAATTATGTAACCCGAACAGACGAAACTCTTGTGCGATGTAACCGACACCCAGCGCCCAAAATATTAAGTAAGGTTAGTAAAACCTTTTTATATCCTATCCTAACTTTTTTTTTATGTGATAGGTAGCAGACGAGCATGCGGATCACCTGATGGTAAGCAATTGCCGCCGCTCATGGACACATGCAACACCAGTGGAGTCACAAGAGCGCTGCTAACCATTTATCCTATCATATGGGCCTCCGGTACCCTCACTCACTCGGCGAATCACAGCACAGGAGCTGCTTCACGCCGGTTTTCGGTGAGGCAGTGGTATCACTCCGTAACTAATATTAGTATTATAAATGCCATAGTAACATTGTCTGTCTGTTACTCTTTTACGCCGAAACTACTGAACAGATTTGAATGAAATTTGGTATAAAGTTGGTCTAGACTCTGAGAAAGAACATAGACTCCTTTTTATTGCGAAAAGGGGGTTGTAAGGGGTTAAAAGGGGGGATGAAAATTTCAATAATTAATAATGCTACTCAAAGATACTATTCCATGCAGACGAAGTCGCGGGTAACAGCTAGTACTATATATAAATACAAATATAAAACCATCCCATCCATCCATCCATCCCTTCAAATATCTCCACTTAAAAATCACGTCAATTCGTCGCTCTGTTTTGCCGTGAAAGAAAGACATACAGACAGACACACTTTCCCATTTATAATATTAGTATGGATGATCGAAGAGTCGTATTTACGAGCAAAAAGCATAGACTGAGTGAGACTGAGTACAATCTATCTTCTAAGTCTATGGTACTAAATTATTTTGGTCATTGCAAGAATCTTCTCCTTAGTCTGTCATTGCGCTGACAAAATACTAAATGTCATGTCAAAAAACATCAAATCCTATTAATTACCTATTATGTACTTTAAAAATGCCATATATTTATAAATAAATTTAACGTGAAAGAGTGAAAATGGATTGCAGTCATTGCAAAAAAAGTTCTCGGTAAGATAATTTGTTTTAGGTTCTGGTAAAGAAAAACTCATTATTTTAGTAAATAAATAAATAACTTCACACAACACCTCATTATATTGACCCGACTCGGTACTAAACAGCTGGTTTTATGTTATGTATAATAAGTGGCAACCGTTGGAGCCATAAAGTCCTTGAGTGGAGACCGCGACTCGGCAAACGTAGTGTTGGACGCCCTGCTACAAGATGGGATGACGACATTCGAAGGCTGGCTGGAGTGAGCTGGATGAGAGTGGCCGAAAATCGGGAGCGGTGGCGTGCATTGGGGGAGACCTATGTCCAGCAGTGGACGAGCGTGGGTTGCTATGATGATAAGTGGCACATGAGAAGACAGATCGCCTAACGGGAAGCGATTGCCGCGGCCCATAGATTCCTGCAACACCAGTAGAGCCAATCTGTATCTAACCTCCCCGATTGGGCGTCCGACAACCTCACTCTCCCAATGAAACACAGCGCAAGTGCTACTTCACGCCCGGTTTTCTGTAAGGCACTGTTGTTTTCTGTAAGAGACGATGTGGTATCACTCCAGTCGAGCCGGCCCATTTATGCCCAAGTGTGGCTCTCCCACGGTTAGACGGATGTCCCACTTAGGGACATCTTGAATTCGGCTATTCATTTATTTTATTTCTTTTACAGACAAATGAAATAACCCACGATATGGTTTGGAAATGGATACTTGCCTACATATTTATTCTTGGTTAGTATTTCTACGCTTTATTATTATTCTTTACTATAATACTTGTAGATAACTAAGTAGGTACACAATTTAATTTTAATTCTTTACTATAATACTTGTAGATAACTAAGTAGGTACACAATTTAATTTTAATTCTTTACTATAATACTTGTACATAACTAAGTAGGTACACAATTTAATTTTAGACTGCTTCGGTGGCGCAGTGGGTGGTGGATCCCATCTTAAATCGCTTTTTTTTATGTGATAGGTAGCAGACGAGCAGGCGGATCACCTGATGGTAAGCAATTGCCGCCGCCCATGAACACTTTTATCCCCTTCCCCCGATGGGCCACCGGTACCCTCACTCACTCGGCGAAACACAGCACAGGAGCTGCTTCACTCCGGTTTTCTGTGAGGCAGTGGTATCACTCCGGTCGAGCCGGCTCATTCATGCCGAAGCATTGCTCTCCCGCAGTTGAAGTACAAAAGCAGCTCTTAGCCCTAATTTACTCATAGCTACTTATTTCTCCATCATCTTTCCAGTCATAATACTCCACCACCACGACGCCATCCACATATCCACATTGAAAACCTTCTCCAGCCGGTTCAGGAAGCTGGTCAACGAGCTGGCGGTCTACTTCAGGCCGGTCGGGTTCCCGATTGAGCTGGTCGCGAGGTTCTGTACATTGCCGAAAGATAGAATAAGAAGGTTCACTGTTTCTGATTTTAACGACCTTTAGACCAAGGCAGACGATTTCTTCTGTGCCATGGTCTCATGACATCCACCGCGTTGGACGATGAGGGAGAGTCCCAGGGGTTTAGTTAGTATACCCGCTTGACATGCGGGAGGAGTCCTACATAACCCGTCTGCCCCCGACGGACGGGTATGCGTAATGCATTTCTTCTGGGTGAACAAAAAAGGCAAGGTGTTTTTGTAGCAGGCAGACTGGCCAGAGCTTTTTGTAGTGATCCGGCCTCATACGCCAAAGGTCGTGAGTTCGATTTCCACCCTGGATGAACATTCGTGTGATGAACACTTGTTTGTTCAGTGTCTATGTGTATTATATACGTGTATTCCCTATATCCCTATATAACGCCCTATTAGGTCTAGTGGTTTAAGTAACCGGCCGTGATCTCGGGGTCCCGGGTTCGAATCCCGGGTCGAGCATAAAAATATGTTTCGAATTTTACGAACATAGCTCGGGTTTGTGATTACCAATCCGCATTAGGCAAGCGTGTTGATTAAGCCTAATTCCATCATAGTAGCGATGACTTGATTTCTACGATGGAGGCCTTTGCCCTACAGTGGGATAGTATATAGGCTGATACTACTTTTTACGTGTATTCCATTGTTATCTGATATCTGAAACACGTAGCCAAGTCAATGTATGAGATGTTGTTTTGTTATAGAACCCAGTTTATATCACGAAGACTACGAATGCCAGACCAAACGGTTGAAAACCGAAGAAGGTCGCAGTCGTGTGAAGTCGCGCAGCAATGAACACACGGGTTTGACTGCTAATAAATGGAATTATTGGCGCGTTTGCTGTTGGTCGGTAAGTCAGTCTTTAACCTGCATCGAGCGTCCCTGCTCCCCCTGTGTGGGCAGGCGTATGCTCTCGGTTTCTGACGACCAATGTAAATGCGTCCCTACTAACAACAGGCAATGTAAGCTCGCTTTTAATGATGTGTGAGTAATTTTTGGCGACTGTTACCTTTTATAATGTGAATCGTTTGTTGAAGTAATTATTAAAATAAAAAATAGCTTTATATAAAATAACTTTTATTCATTAAAAAACTTACATATAAAACAATTTGCAATGGGGTATGGGAACTAATTTTTAGGTATCTTTTTTATATTTTATTTCAATACCTTTTACTATTTCAAGTAATCAATTTGAATATTTTTGTAATCAATACAGTAGTTATGTTTTAATTAATTTTTAAACATTTTAAATTCAAGCGTATTTGTGACGTCACAAGTGCGCTACACCATATTAATAGTGTTACCACGTGCTTTTTTCCCCAAATCGTGGCAAATAAATTATATGTAAAATGTTACTTGTGGGCGAAATCCCTTTTAATCGGGGGAATTTTACATCACTGTCTGACAACATTCCGGCAAAACAAAAAACAGAGAGGTATCTCTAATCAATTTTATATCACTTCTCAAATAAATGTCAACTGGTTGGTAAGGTTTTATTGTATTACAACTAGCGCCAATTGTTGGTTCTTCCGATAGACTAAGTGTCAATCACAGTAGATGTCGCCTAATGTAGCATTTATTTTATCTTGTTAGTGTAGTATGACTGAAAATTCTGCTGACCTTGGGTCAGATGAAGGTCAAACGCGATTTTTATTGAAAATATCATTGATCTTATGCTTTTAAATTTTAAAAGCAATAAAATATGGTATGAAAGACAAATGCCTCGAAATGGTTTTCGATTTAGGACATGTTTGGTTTTTTTTCCCATACCCCATTGGAGACTTCTTTTAAGCAAGAGCCTGTGTTAGAAGTCTCCGCTCTTCCATATATGTAAGCCGGTGTAATGTCTGTAATATGTGATGATATAATGATAATACATGATTGTATATGGGTGTGTGTTTGTGTGTATATGCGTGTGTGTATGTGAGTGCGTGTGTGCGTGCGTTCGTGTGTGTGTGTGTGTGTGTGTGTTTATGTGCTGGCATGTGTTAGTGTGCGTGAGGTAAGCGTAAGTGAAAATGTGAAAATGAGTAGAAAGGTAAATAAAAGGCAGAAATATTAAAAAAAAACGGTTTTCATTTATTGTTTCATTAAAATACATTAATATGAAGTAAGCATTCCTGGCAGAGAATATTTTGTTTAAAAAGTAAGTAAAATTGTTTAAAAAACGGCAGTGATCTAACTTTTATATCAGAATTACTTGTGTGTCAGCTATGGATGCAACCGGGAATTACTTCCTGACAAAATTAGCAAAAAATATGATTTTTAATACAAAAAAATACGCTGTTTCTTAAGAAAGTTGATGTTTTTTTATTCAAAACCATACACAGGTATCACACAACTTTTCAACTGAAAAACATGAAATAACTTAAATATTACGGAATATTTTATTTTATAAATTAAAAATAAGTCTTTTCATCTAAATGCATTGAAATCTAAAAACGAAGAAATAAATATTATCATTAGGTTATATTATTATGACGAAAAATTCACTAATTATTTACAAATCACTTAAACTACTAGTTTTAGTCAATAAATAGAAAAATAAATAAACAGTCAAAAATTTAAAAATTGTATAAGTTAGTATTAAGTTATAATTACGATAAGATCAGTATGATTATTTTATTTTACTGGCGTAACTGACTACAAAAAGATAAAAAATGTCTGATACGTCATTTCAAAGGTGAAATTGAAAAGAAGCTTTCCATAAGATTAAAGATTGGATCTGGCCGACCGCGACTTGTCAAAGTCAACCAGATAAAGGCAGCCAAAAAAGTCAACCGGCAAAAGTCGACATCTCAGGGCCAACGAAGTAAAAGTCGACTTGTTGGAGTCTTATTGTAAAATCAACGTTATCTCAGAAAAATAAATATTCTTCCTCTGGCAAGGAATAAAGTAGTCAAAAATTACGCCATGTTATTTTTACGTCAGTTTAAAAACTTTTGTACTAATTGACAACATTTCATAATTTTTTGCATGTCTATATTATTGTTTTATATGAAAGTAGATATAAAATAAGCGACCCATATTTTTTGTTTTTTCGAAATTATGTTTATAAGATACCTAAAAAACATATTTTAATCCTTCGTATTCTAAACAGACGTAAGCGCCAAATTACGTCATACTTACTGAGATACAATGTACTCTGTGCTTACCTATTAAAAAAACCGTCAATAAAAGTTACATTGACAACTATTGACAATTTCATTTTATGTCTTGCATCTGTCTGTCATAGAATTATAACCTCCCTTTTTCCCATACTATTTAAATAAAATGAAAGTTTCCGACGGATTTCAAGTTGCTGATAGTAGAAACTTGCCAAGAGTAAACTATCTAATGTTACTGGAGTTCATGCAAGAGAACGACTGCTACAACGTTGCTGAACTACGTAGTGCTAAAGCATTACTTGCTTTGCGGGAAGCCTACGTAGACACTGCGGTGGGATACGTAGAATTAAAGCGAGATGTCCATTTGTGTACCGTCCAGTGCTGATACATAAGTTCTGGCCGACTATGATGAGCTCTGTGTTAAAAAAATAATAGATGCTGCTTAGGTATTTTGGAAAAATTATATGTTTCAAAAAGTATAGAGTGCAAAATAAAAGATGTAAAATGTTTCATATTTTTATTAACCTTGTGTAAATAAATAACTAAGTACCTACCTATGTGAAGCTTATTTTTTGAATTTTAATAATTATACACCTATGAATCTACGATGGCAATCTAGCTTTCAATTTGACCCGTCCTTTCACCGTCTTCATTAATTTTCTAAGTACAAAACACGCAGAGAACAGTTAATTTCTTAATAACCAATGCATTGCACCATTCTTACTTCGTAGACACTGGCAATGAAAAAAAGGATTTCTCCGGAGCAGGAATAGAATTGTTCGTGCAGATAGGGACACAACAATATTTCGGATCCTTCATTGGCACATACGCAATAGTTTCTTTGTTGTAAACGATTATAAATGAGAATTTATGAGAATTGTAATGAGTACGAGGAATTATTTTTACAAATCGTCCCTTAGCTTACAACACCGCCTAAGTCAATTTCACCAACTTTACAGGAGACAAAAAAAACTGTGCGGTGTTGCGACGCCAACCGACTTGAGCGCTGTCACTATTTTTTTGAATTACGGCTTATGATTGGCTGAAATCTATTTCATGAGACCAATGGTTCGACGCGCAATGCGCAGCTTCATCCAATGGCATTAAAATGTAAAAACCGCCAATCACCAACTTTACAGGAGACGAAAAAAACTGTGCGGTGTTGCGACGCCAACCGACTTGAGCGCTGTTACTATTTTTTGAATTACGGCTTCTGATTGGCTGAAATCTATTTCATGAGACCATTGGTTCGACGCGCAATGCGCAGCTTCATCCAATGGCATTAAAATGTAAAAACCGCCAATTTTCGACTTGAGCGGTGTTGTTAGCTAAGGGACGAAATGTCACTGAAGACACGTGACAGTTAATTCACAGATATTATCAGTTTTAGCAATGGAGAAGGTATAGGCAAAGGAAATATTTCATTCTTCAGTAAGTATGACGTCATTTTTCAGTTTTCAGTTATAATTTTTTTTCTCAGTAAATAAGCAATATAAACAATATTTTGATATATTCTCGATATCAGGAGAAGAAAACAAAGAAATGGTATTTTTTATTTTAGGGCTTAGAAATTTTGAAATGTTGTCAATTATTATGGATATTTAAATACAAAATTCTTAACATTAAAGATGTGATAAATGGAAGACGAAGTTCGTATTAGTTGGTCTTTAAATAATTTACACAATTCCTTATTATAAAGGGAGTTTGTGTTTGAATTATAAAATACGGTAGCATGGGTAGTTTTGTCCAAGTTTTTTTTTTATGTTGGCAGACGAGCAGGCGGATCACCTGATGGTGAGCGATTGCCGCCGCCCATAGACACTCGCATACCAGTCTTAGTCCAGTTATCTTAATGGTTATATAGAAGTTATCATTTTTTTAGAACTAATGTTTACAAAAACCCTCTTGACTCTTCTGCTTTTTTATATAATTTTGACATTGTCGCATTTTAAAGAATGGAATGAAAAGTTTATTTTGCATATGCAAGATCATTATACAGTTTACAATTTAAGTAGTGCTAATAATGTCCCTACTCAGTATTTAATCGGGACACAGGGCACAAAATATAAAGGACACAGAAAGGAGGGCACTCAGCCTTGATTTTGAAATTGAGAAGATTTTCGTTGACATATGCCTAGGGTATGCCCCGGCATGAGTACATAAGCGCGCCGGCCTCTACACAAGACCTCGACAGTTCCGCAATCTTATGTCCATAAGTTAGGATTAATGTGGTCGAAAGGCGTATTTACATTACGCTACAGTACGCTGGACTTTGGCTCATAAACCAGAAAGAACAAAAGAATATCATTGGCACTTTTTGCTTGAAGACGGCAGATAGGCTAAATTCCCAAATGCAAACCCAGTTCATATTATTTTGTACTTTACCGAACTGCCAACACGGCTCAAAATCGCAGAAGAGCTGAATAATAAAGTAAGCCCCAATGCTACACTAGTATTTTATAATCAAAACACAAAGAAAGATTAAAATCTTCTACACGAGTTGGCACTAAGTTTTACAATGGACTCTAGATGAATACAGCACGATACGGGTGAAGCGAATACATCGATATCAGTTTATCGATTCGATTTATCGATATAGGTAGTTCTTCGGCTCTTCGGCTATGGGCTCAGTGCATGTGCCCAAGTACTTCAGCTGGACGAGACTCCTGCAAAAGGTAAAAAGAGGATTTTGATTTAGTAAGTCTAACTGCCGCACTCAGAGTCGTTGATTAACTAAGTTGGTTACTTAAGAAAATATATTGACACTTATTTCAATACGCATAAAGACTATCGATACTTGAGTAATTGAACATTAGCTTAAATGACATCTCTGACAGCGGCCGTTAGCAATTTTGAGAAAAAAATTCGAAAAAAATCTTTATGAAACCTGCAAGTTTTGTATGGTCTCTTGAAGTGATCGAGATGATGATACCCACAAAAGTAAAAGTGTTCTTATTTATTCTTAGCAATGGTAATTTTGGGGCAAATGTGTCTTGAACAATGGCCCCAGGTCTGCCGTGTTATATCTAAAAGGCCTAACCAGCCTATGCACCATATGGGACCACCAGGTTTTTAAAATCAACCGACTGTGGTTAACGGCCTTTTAGATATAGCAAGGCACCGGTATGCAGCTTGATCCGTAGCGCTACCATGAGTTGACATCTAAAACAGACAACGTAAACTATTGCTCTGTCTCTTTCAAATGCATCACAATGAAAAAGACAAAGCGATAGTTTTCGATAGCGAGAATAGTATTTCAAACTCATGGTAAGGCTACCCACTCCATTCTGACAACGCGGCCGAGCCAGCGTAGTCTAACAGAGTCTAACTGACTTTGTCTCTTTCTTTCTTTCTTCATTTGTTTTGTTTTTGAAGTAAATTACTGGACTACAGGATTTTGTTCGACTCATCAAAGTCGACCAAACGAAGCCGATCAGTAAAAGACGCTCACCTAGACCGACAGTTCTCCATCTCCAAGAAGCACTTGTTGGAATACGTCTTGTCGTCGGTGCCGCAGACGGGGTCATACTCCGGAGGGCAGACGCGTGCGCAGCCGGAGTACTGGAACCGGGAGAGGCACCGCTTCAGCGGGACCACGTAGACGTGCTTGCTGGAATGGTGAGGAAGTTAGAGGCAATTAGGTTAAAGACTCCAATACTTATAAGTTAAGTATCAGCCTTACTGTCCCGCTGCCGGGGTCAAAAAAGGTAGGGGATCTTCGAATCGGTCGTAACGCCCTGTTCAGATTAGGCCCACTTATTCTTGCTCACAAGAACTATAAGAAAGCTCACTATACTGTTGAATCTCACAATGTACCTACATATAACAGCAATTTCCAAGGGAAACCGTTATGGCCTTCACCTTGTCACATGTGGGGGACTAGGTGATGTACGGGACTCCTACCCTAACCAAAACCCTTGGGGTGTCCATCTTAACGCAATCGCGGTTGGATACCCCACTGTTGTGCTTTACCACTAACCGTGATCTACACTTAATGCAAGCTGATAGCACGACCTACCAGGATAACCAGTAGTGTTCCCCTTGCAAAGTTGTAAACTGGGGAAAGCCACTGGCAAGTCCCAGTAGTGGTTATGCTCACGTACTCCGCACGCCCGTATAGTCGCCTCTTACGTCAGGCCGGGAATACCTTGACATACTCTTAACGCCCCTAGCCACCTCACCCGCAGTTCTCCTTCTTCATTATACACTCGTTCTTGTAGAACTTGTTGTCGGAGCCGCACACGAAGGCCGGGGTGTCGGGGCAGGGCTCGTTGCAGAGCGCGGTGGTGCGGCAGTGGGACGCCGAGACTGGGACCACGTGCTGGCCGCAGGTGAGCCGGCGGAGCTCGCATTCGGATCTGGAAGACAAAAAATGGAGTCAAATCGAAAATTTTAATATTTAAAAGGCACCTAGTCCTAAATTAACGCCCTGTTGGTCTAGTGGTTTAAGTACCTGGCCGTGATCTTGAGGTCCCGGGTTCGATTCCCGGGTCGAGCAAAAAGTATGTGATCACCAATCCGCATTAGGCAAGTGTGGTGATTAAGCCTAATCCCATCATAGTAGCGATAACTTGATTTCTATGATGGGAGGCCTTTGCCCTGCAGTGGGACAGTATATAGGCTGATACTTTACTTTACTTTTAGTCCTACATCTTATATAGAGCGGAAAAGTCCTTAGAATAGAATAGAACAGATCTTCCTTAGGTCCTTAATAGGTCCTTGAGTGGAGTTCTCACTCACTTGACGAAACACAACGCAGGCGCTGCTTTGCATTGGTCTTCTGTGAGGCCGTGGTATCACTCCGGTCGAGCCAGGCGATGCGTGGCGCAGCTCCCACGTATGATTTGCAGATTTGTTTTTTTTTGTTTGCAAATGTTTACCAGTTTAATTAATGTAATCGCTTACCATCAAGTGATCCGTCGGCTCGTCTGCCATCTATATTATAAAAAAAAATAAAAATAAATTTAATTTACTTGTAAACGTTCCCGTCGGATCCACACACTGGTTTTTCAATGGCGTTATCGCAGTTGTCCTGGCAGTCGATCTCGAGGCGCGGCAGCACTGTGCAGTTTCCGAAGTGAGCGAGTTGTACTCCTTTGCTGTGAAAGAGGTTTATAGGATGAAAGAAAAGATTTCTTTGAGCTAGACGAAAATGAGGACCTTATGTTTTTTTTTAAATGGGCTTGTTTTTGACTTCATCAGTATGGAGCTCTAGAGTTAAGAAGATGCCTACGATGGAGGTTACCAGGTATACGTCATGGTGATCAACACACCAGGAGATTTCATTACGATGAGAGCCACATTCTGGGACAGCAAAAAAGTTTTAAAGCTAAGATGAATAGGCTACTCCATGGTTAGCTCGTTTCATCGTAGACTTTTTCTCAGCTCTAGCACTCAGTCTGAAGCTAAGAACAAGCCCTTCTGCTATAAAAAGCAAACAAAAGAATGGCGTGTCCACATGTAATGTAAAGTGGTCTCCAGTTTCCGCACTTAGCCTATCCCACTTGGTCCATTGCAAATGTAGGGTCCTGGCTATTCCTCGACTTATATCACCCAGAAGCGCAGAAGCTTCCTGGGAAGTAACCATGCTTTGTGGAGAGACCTTACAGATACAAGGTCATGTCTATGTCGCAGTCATCTGGTTTAATCAGCTATTTGATTGGATGACTAGCGCGTTCATTGAATGGCGACGTTCAATTGAATGACTAAAGGAAAACTCGTCAAGTTGTTCAATATAACGTTTAACTTCTTGACTGAACGTCATTTAGCATAGTCGTTGAATGGGATATAGCTGACTTTGTAATGTTTGATAAGTTCGAAACTTAAAATATAACTAACTTTAGATAAAATAAAATATGAAACGACATAATAACACACATTAATAAGATTTTTTTCGCAATTAAAATATCAAAACAGTGGTATTTTATTCGATCTGTACCAGCTGTTTGACGCCATCTTTGTTTTGATGAGCACCACAGCCGCAGTTGACTGATTTTACGTCCCCTATGTTCAAACAGTTATGTTTCAATCAGCTAATTTGTTGGACGTTGAGTGGGGCTTGTTCATTCAACGTTCGGTCTAGGCATTCAATTAAACGTCGCGATTCAATAAACGCGCTAGTCATCCAATCAAATAGCTGTTCAACCAGATGACTGCGACATCTACAAGAAGAAATATATCATAAACTTACAGGCACGTAGCCACCTTCAGAAGACAAGGGTTGTTGTACACGTTAGCATCGGTGCCGCACACGGGGTCGTAGTCGTTGGAGCACTTCACTCGGAGACACTTGTTCATCTTGGACCGGCACTTCTCCATGTCCACCTTTTTCACAATCTTGCGATTGCTGACGCTGGAAAAAAGGGGATACCATCAAAGATCATCATCAGCCTGTTGCAGTCCACTGCTGGACATATGCCTCTCCAAATGCTCGCCACTTTAATCAGATCTTCGGCTACTCGCATCCAGCTCCAGCCAGCCCTCTTGCGCAGATCGTTGCTCCATCTGGCCTGAGGCCGTCCTACACTACGTCTGATGGGCTGGCCGCCCACTCAAGATCATCTAAGCAAAACCGGTGGTTAAACTCTGCCTTGTATCTTGCCCTATATTATCACTTTGCCAGCCGTGGGAACAATAGAAAACAATAAATATGTGTCGAGTTAAACTCGTGATCCGCTGTCAAAGGGCTATAAGTTGTTATAGGTCATACTTCGGGCCACGCCTTATACGTAAAAGAAAGAGAAGCCCAGGAAGAAATTAAAAAATCTGCGTTAGTGGTACAGTAAAAGCACCCGTTCTCTGTTTAGCGCAGGTGTGTCAAGGGTTCATGTCTCCATTTTGATCGCCAGTTTTTGTTAGAAAATGACCTTAAAGAAGAAGAATGTAAAAAGGTTAAACGGTTTGACAGCAGTAGTATTTCTCGGCAGCTACTACTTAGAAACCTTCATGAGAAGTGCAATCTTCTTTTTAAAAGTCTGGCAATGCATCAGCGATCTCTCTGATCTCACCCTTTGTATAATATGTATCGAATGACAACCAGTTTAGCGCAGTGGTTAGCACCGGTTGATACGCAAGGGATCGCAGGTTTGATTCGATTACCATCAGATGATCTGCCGCCTACCACATTAAAAAAAGTCCACCTCAAGAAGATACTTCAGCTTTATGGTAAATGTTTGTTGATGAAACAGATATTTGTGTTGGGTCTGGGTGTTTGTGGTTCCTTCGTTGTTTCTGGTTTCCATAGCACAAGGGAAAACCTTAGTTTGGGACCAGGACAATGTATGTGATGTTGTCTCAATTTATTTATTTATTTATACTTACCCGCAGTTTAACATCTTCATCTCGCACTCGTTCTTGTAAAGGTTCTCATCAGATCCGCACACCAGTTTTTCCTTCTGGTCAGAGCAGTCGGTGGCGCAAGATTCTCCACCGGACGTCCTCTCTTGGGATACACAGAATGCCATTGGGACTTCGAAGACGTGTTTTCTGAAAAGTTAATAAATTACGTTATTAACAGCTTATGTTTGACTGTCTCGGTATCGCTGTAGGTAGCGGGTCATACTTTAAAGCTACGTTTCCGCTTGGGATTCCAGGTGCAAACCCTGGATCGGGCCAAAAGGTGTTCTTCAGTTTTTCTGTTAAGACATTCTCAGTGTCAGCCCGAAGTCTTGAAGTTGGCGGTCTTGTACCCCCGTGTCTCAGAAAATACGTTAAGCTGTTGGTCCTACGCTTGACCTCTCTTCCATCCGTCCCATTGAAATATTATGAGGTTAGGGAATAGTGCACTTGTTTAACTTTTTATCATGCTCTGTGCCTGAGTTTATTCTAGCAATGGAAAATTCTCCAATACTCACCCACAGTTAGTAGCCTTCATTCTACAAGCATTCGCGTATAATTTTCCATCAGAACCGCAGGTGGGTCTGGCGACACGCCAGCAGGACTCACGGCAATGGCGGGTTGTCTGGCAATGTTTCTTGCTGGTCCGCACCACTCCTTGACTGAAACATGGAAAAATGTTTTTAAAATCAGGAAATCTTCATCAGCGTTAAGGCGCTGATAGGTTTCCTAGAAGAACACGGCCTAAGATTTTGATTAGTAAGCAAGGTTTTCCGGTTTTGCGTTGATGATGTAGCATAAAGCTATTCGTACTGTTGAGTTTTATACTTTCTTCTTCATCGCATTCTTTATTTTTGAAGGTCGAGCCTTTCTTGAAATGCCTATATAGTTTTTTCCTATCTTCGTCTTGTATCAGAGCAATAAGAAGAGTGAGTCCAGTTACTTCCCTTAATTTGGTCTGATAAACGGAGAAACGACCGGCCTCTTTGCCTTTTGCCATTAATCTTGCCCAGAACAACCAGCTTAGTCGATGCGGTCTGCTGTCTCCAGGTGATATGGGCAAAGTAATGTCATTTGATTGGTTGGTTTTATACTTTTTATAATTGGAAACCTACCCGCAAGTTAGTAGCTTCATCTGGCAGGTGCTCTTGTAGACATTTCCATCAGAGCCACAGATGGGTCCGTCGAGGGGCGCCTGGGAGCAGTCCACGGGGCAGTTTTCTCGGTGTGCGCTGATGTTGTTGCATGCGCCCAGATGGGAGAGCCCGATGCCGACCCTGGAAAGAACGAATTAAGCAGATGATGAGCTGTGAGCGTGAATAAATAGTTTAATGCATAGACTTGATAGTTACCGTAAATTTCGTGGGAGAGCCACGCTTTGGCATGAAAGGCCGGCTTGACCAGAGTGAAGTGGCGCATGAGTGAGGGTACCTACTGGAGGCCAAATCAGAGGGATAGGGGTTTCTTTATTTGATAGGTGGTAGACGAAAGATGGATTACTTTTCCAGATGCCATGCTTCCTGCCACTTTAGTCCACTAATCCATCAAACTATGTCAGAAATGATGCAACGTGAGTATCGGTCGCCCGGAACGGAAGAATATTTGGCGCGTTTTTTTCTTCCTCCTTATAGAGGTAAACCTTATAAGTGTCGCCCCACCTAGATCAGTGCAGTGGCGTAAAGGTATTGATGTCATCATTTTTTCTTCCTCAGCCCCCCTCCCCAGCAAGACGGAGCACAAGATATTTCCACCCCCTTAAAAGTGCCGCCTGAGGCGAACCGCACCCACTACGCTATGCTACTGTATGTCAGTAACTTTTGTTCGTCCATTACTTACTCTTCATTTCTGATGTGATCTTACAAAGAAATAAATAGATGGGAACCTATTTGATCGAGGTTCCATAAAAATGAACCTTTACCTGCAGATCTCTACTTGCAGCATACACCTGTTGAGATAGGTTCTGCCGTTGGTTCCACACACAGGGTCCCTCTCCGAGGTGCAACGATGCTCGCACTTAGACCCTTGGGCTCGGGAGCAGGTTCCTTGGTCTGGGGCTAGTCTGACACCTGGAAGGTAAAGGATGTGGTCTGAGTTTCAGAGCTGGTTGAGGCGATAAAATTGAAGTCTTTGGCAATGTTATAGTTACACTGATTGATAAATAGTAGTATTTATACGACTGTCTCATAAATATGCTTATAGATACACGAGCAACAATAAAAACATTGAGCCTTGGTGTGTTATTAATAGCATTTTTTTTAATTTCCTTCCTCTTTTTTCCTTTTACAAGAAGCATTACAATGGAACAGGTGCATAATAGTACTACAAGGTAGCCGCTGAAAACCAGCGTCGGGGCAGGTCACTCGGACCTGCTCCGACAATTTGCTGAGCGGCCGCCTATTTGGGGCATAAATATCATCATTGTTCTTGTCTTTTTTTTGTGTATTTTTTCTTTTATTTTGTGTGTATTTTACTGTGTGTGTTTTGTGCCAAATCAAGTTTTCATTCATTTGCTAGTGTTTTTAACACCTTGTTATGTGCAGTCTCATATACAACTTTATCTACACTCAGGTACTCTTCAAATAAGAATACAAAGTGAAACACTAACTTGCTTCCTCCTTCATCCTCGACCACATCCATCAGGTGAGGTAGCGGCCAAAACTGTCCGGCTATCATTATTATTATTACTGTCTCACTGCAGGACAAAGGCCTCTTACTCGCCTTCCAATAAGAGACCACGCGGCGGGCCTAGAAAGCGATGGAGGGATGAAATTGACACCCTACAAACACTGGTCTTCCGTGGCCCTTGACCGGAATCGTCTGAAAAAGACGAAAAGAATAAAGAAAAGAGTAAAAGTGGAACTCACCTTTCCCACAAGTCTTCTTCCTCATCTCACACAGGCTGGGGTAAATGTATCCATCCGTGGCGCAGACTGGTTCCCCCTGGAGGGCTGGCCCGCAGATCCGGGGGCAGGACGCGTCTCGGGCTCCCTCGCACCATGATGATGCTGTGGGGGAAAAAGGAGGTTAATACGTTTCAAATTAATTCTCCATTTTTGTACGTGATACGATTTTGTTAAACCATAAAAGAATGAAGTCCGATCTGTAATGTATTAATAGGTATAGTAGATCGGTTTGTTCTTCGGAGCAGCATATAATATCCTCTGTAGTAACTCATACAAAACGCCTACAAAATAAAATTAGCAATTTCTCATAATATTTGCTGTTACAACTTCACAGGCGTTTGATGTTTTCTGGAAGTTCTGAGCCTATGAAGTTGAATGAAACGTTGCGATGTTATTTATAAATACATTTAGAGAATTATGTGATAACATAATAAAATTAGTTATAAGAATATAAAGTAAAAATCGCGCTATACATAGGTATAATAATATAATATTAATAAAACATGATATACAAAGGTAAGAACTTTGTTTTTGTTATTATCACAAAGATGAGAATTGGGGGCCAGACATCTCGCGGCTTGGGATACAGTGTGTATCTGCCTGAATTTTTTTATGTGAATTTGTCAAAAGTCATAAAACAATAAATTTTGTTTAGAACGATTGGCAAAAGACGTGTTAAATGGACATAAGCGTTCGCAAACACACCATTATAGGGACAATCAATCCATTAACATGCCACGTTGTAAACTTTAAAAAAAACTGAGATGCCCATATATTTGAATTTTCCAAATTCCAAACTCTCCAGACAGGATTCACTATTTGTCAGTTATGCCTACACTTTCAATTATTAGTTGTTAAAGAAGGGACAAGTAGGTATCTACTACATTAGTGTTGTCGTAGCTTAGGTATTATCGATGTTGAGACAGAGAGCTCTGACAAAAGATATTTCATCGTGATGAACACAAGTGTTTGTTCCACTCCAACCAAGGGGCAATGCTCGTGCCCTCAACATTGAAGTCGTATCAAAGATTTGTATGGACGGATGTATGAAACCTCTAAATTAGACTTCAATGTAGAGTGGACGAGATTGTCTCCCGTGCGATGTCGATGGCTTCAGTTCTCTAGCGAATAACGCCCGTACGAAGCGATTCGCTTCCACATTTATCATACGGACAGCTAAGGAGTGGAACTCCCTGCCGAGGTCTGTTTTTCCCGACCACTATAACTTGGATATCTTTAAGGCAAGAGTGAACAGGCATCTTCTAGGCAAACGCGTGTCATCCTAGACCTCATCGTCACTTTCCATCAGGTGCGATTGTGGTCAAGCGTTGGCCTATAGTCTAGTAAAAAAAAAAAACATCGCGTCGCGTCGAAACGTTCCGAATCTCAAACTATTCTAGACAACAATAATATCGATAGTCCGTACAACACTAGCCTGTTTAATTGTGAGCATCCCTCCGCGCATTTCGTGGACTCCTGAGAGGATTGCCCGCGGCGCAAGGCGACTACCACGAAAATCCATTAAGGGACGCCCCGTGTTTGATAAAACCGCCGGCTGGGAGATAGTGTTAAAGTTTTGTGGGAATAAAGTAAGGGGCTACAATGTATTGTAATTTCTTGGTAAGAACGAATCCTTTTTTAGTTTGCTTATGAGTGAATACGACGTAAACTTACATCGTAAGACCCTTTTAAAAGGCATAACACAATTGATTTTTTATTGTGTCTGCTGTCTGGGCCTTACGACGTTATAGCAATTACTGAACACTATCTAAGTACCTATGTAATGTGCACTATATATTTTTTTAGTAAATCTATTTTTTTGTGGAAGACGTGGCAGACGAGCTGACGGATAGATCTGATTGATGACCTGATGGTGATCAATTATCACCACCCATAGGAACAAAAATGCGCTAGCCACCCTTAATCCCCTTTCCCCAATTGGGCCTCCGGTGCCCTCACTCACTCGACGAATCACAGCATAGGCACTGCTTCACGTCGGTCTTCTGTGAAGACGTGTAGCATTTTTTTGCCAAGTTTCAATTGTATATCTTAAAGTCTCAAAAAAAAACGAGGATGTTACATGCAAACCGAGAAATCTTAAAGTTTCCAAAAAAAAAACGTGGATGTGACATACAATCGGAAAGACAGACATAACGAATCTATAAGGGTTCCGTTTTTTTGCCATTAGGCTATGGAATCTTAAAAATAGAATGCAATGCAGTGCATCCCAACAATGCAACTGTGCTAGCAGGACACGCAATCGGGATGTGGCCTACATACCTGGCCAAGGGCGATGGGGGAATAGAGCAATGTATCTTGACCTTAGAAATTATTGACACACCTACTACACTAACTACTATTTCTTTTTAAAACTTGGTGAAGTATGAGCAGACAGAAACGAGCTTATACGTTCCTAAAAGGCCGGCGATGCATCCGCACTCCTCCTAGTGTGGCTAATGTCCATGGGCGGCGGTGTTTATGTTCCATTTATTTATTTATTAAACAGTCTTCTTAAAAGCTAATAGATTATCAAAATCCAAAACGTTTAAAAGATAATTTCAAATAGAAATCAATATACACAAACCCCATTATACAATTTGGGTAATTGTAAAATTTGGGTGGTTTTAAGTCAAAAGTGAGTAGGCTTCTTCTGGGAAAGCACGCTACATCTTAGACCTCTTTGTCACTCTCCATCAGGTGAGATGAGGTCAAGTGCAAACCCATCTTATAAAAAAAATAGTTTATACAAATCACCATCAGGTGACCCACCTCGTTTGCCTTCCCATACCTAATATAATAAAACAATTGATCACTTCAATTTTTTTTATTATATTAGGTATGGGAAGGCAAACGTTGTAGGTCCGTTTTTCATCACGCACGCTGAGTATTATAATAGCGTGCGCAATTTCAAATTTGTTTGTAAAATTTGTACACAGCACTCACAGTTCGTCATAGGCTACTTATACCAATTTTCAACATTAAAGCTCTTATAGTTTTGGAAAAAAAATGGCGGTAACATACATGACGAATGTTTAAGAATTCCGTTCTTAGCCAATTGGCTACGGAACCCTAAAAAAAAATAGTGATAATGGGGTTTGTGTATATTTAATTAGAGATTCAGATTAAATCTCAAAATAATTAAAATACCGACCAAATCCTCCAGTTTCTAAAATAGTTTCTTAACGAGCTCTTGAAAGCGGAACTACGGCGATCTAATTGTGACTACACTTGGTTCATATTCTATTCAGGTTGGACACGTGTCTATTCGAATAGAACAGCTTGAATAATAATCGTGTCAAGGTTCTTCTTGTGATTGTAGAACTGGGGACGCATACGCAGTGTAGCACTTTAAACTATAATAATAGGCCTTTGCATCTTAGCAGATGATTCAAGTAGCATTTTATGTAGGGACACCACACCTTCGCTCGTGGCTGTACAGACCAATTCGCGATTGTATGTTTCGTCCGCATTTGCGGCAAGCGAAACGAGTGTCGACGGATGGGGAGTTTCCAGCATGACGTCTAGCACGCTTTGATGCCAGTAAGTCAAACTAGGCTTGGTCGTGGTGGGCTATGCCTTCGGAGACTATCTTTCTCCAGACGAGGCGCTCAGCAGCAAGATCCTCCCACTTATTCACCGGGATGCCGAAAGCATTCATGTCCCGTTTCACCAGTATACCATCAAGAGATGGTCAACTCTGCAGAAGGTTTTCGACGGTTGCGTGCGTTTGCACCACAAAGGCTTGACATTAGGAAGGAGTTCGATTGATGTGGAACTGCCCGAGCGCGAGTCGCTTGTGCTGTGGTTGTTTCACGCCCCATTTGGGGAGAAGTGACATTGAGATGGGCCTAAGACACAGACTTTGTAGGGAGTGAAGAAACGCACCGGGGAAAGAGCCCTTAGCAAGTACCTACCTGGTGAGCGTCTCCCAAGATTCGGTCCGTATGCCGAGACGGTAGGAAGGACCATGGGCTGGTGGAGGGACCTGTGTCTAATGTCCCGTTTCACACAGTCTTTCCATCTCAACATTGGTCGACCGACTGTATACACTATACACCGTTAAATTTTAGTCGTTTTAATCCCGAAGCTATTGTAATACGTAACAGGAATGAAGACCATTTAGCATGCTAGATCATCAAAATAAGCAAAATAAAAATCAGCTGTCACCTACAAAACAGAGTATTCGCTGGCGATAAATGTATGGTAACAGCTGATTTTAAAAATTTGCTTATTTTGATGTTCTAACATGCTAAAGAGGCTTTATTCACACACATAGTTTAAGGGATATCCACAGATAATACCCTGTACCTACAGGGTATATCTGTAAACATTTACATCCCTTTAACCACGTGTTCTATCAACCATTTTGAGCAACATCAACAACTTTTTTAAAAGTTATCTTATCTTAAATTCTTCGAAAAAAATTTCGACTCCCCATACAAAATGACAAAGTCACGTGACCGACTTTGTATGGAAAGATGAAAATTTTTTACGCGAATTTTCAAAAGTCATAGAACAAATGTTGTTCAGATTGGTTGGTAGAACACGTGGTTAAAGGGATGTAAATGTTCACAGATACACCCTGTAAATTGCAGGGCAAAGTAAGCCTCCATCATAAAAATCAAGTCATCTGTAAAGAGTGTGTCCCGTTGTGGATGAGCCACGCATCGGCATGAATGGGCCGGCTCGACCGGAGTGATACACGGCCTCACAGAAGACCGGCGTGAAGCAGCGCCTGCGCTGTTTTCGTCGAGTGAGTGAGGGCACCGGAGGCCCAATCCAGGGGAAGGGGGGTTAAAAGGTAAGCAGCGCACTTCTAACACAACTGGTGTTACAGGTGTCCATGGGCGTCGGCCATTGCTTACCATCAGGTGATCCGTCAGGTCGTGTGCCACCAATCACATAAAAAAAACCTATCACGAATGTGCCTTGCCGCCATCTCCAACACCATGCTTTAGCCCTTAACAATTTAACAGTAAACCAAAATTACACAAAACAACCGAATGATGTAATTTCTGTAACCAATTATGTTTTTTTAAACAAATTACCTGCATACATCGCCCCGGGCTCGTAGTTACGGGTAAAGCTAATAAACTTGGCGCATTTCATTAAATTTGAGACCATCAACGTTTAAGTACCTTTAGAGATGGGCAACGGTCAAAATCGATATCGACGAAATATGGATAGGTACGAGTATGTCGACGCATTATCTCAAAACAAGTAATGAAAAAATACGAGTCCCACGTTATGTAGAATTTTAACTACGTATGTAAGTATATTAAATAAAAAATTTTCACAACAAACAATTGTCATTAGTTAAGTTTAAGGGATTATACATCCCCATTTCTAAGGTATAGTTTCGTTGTGTCCGTCTTAACTTACCGTATGTAAGGCAATGTAGAGTCTGTGCTCTTAATGCTAGAAAGCTGTTCAAATAACAGATTTAACAGCACTAAGAGTCTGGCATATTAACATATTGTAACGCTAACATAGTGGTAGAATAAAATTCCCTAAAAATCCACTCAGGTTAGAATCTACGATGTTTAGTTAAGACCGCACGTTCTTACCCACGTTATCATCGCTCTTAAACACGAATAATTTTCATCGATATCGATATTTCTAAGCAAACATCTCTTCGTACCAGGGAGCCATAAAAGCGGAACGCATGCGCATACAGCGTAATCCGACAAATTGTTAGCAGTTAACATCGGTTTGAGCTTCTGATGTAGTATTACTGTAAGTCGGTAAGTGGTTAGGTAATTAGCTTGAGCTTGGAGTATCAGTTACTTAATGTTTAATACCTAGAAACCCTTTTATAGTTAAGTAAAGTATCGGCCTATATACTGTCTCACTGCAAGGCAAATGCCTCCATCATAGAAAACAAGTCATCGCCACTATGATGGGATTGGTCCAGGTTAAGTACCGATCCGTGAACTCGGGGTCCTGGGTTCGATTCCCGGGTTGAGCAAAAAGTATGTTTACAATTTTTCGAACTTTACTAGGGTTACAACTACAATTACTAGGGTTTGTGATTACCAACTTAACTTAAAAGTCTTAACTTAATCACCAAGCTTGCCTAATGCCGATTGGTGATTGGTGGGATAAGTCCCATCATAGTAGCGATGACTTGATTTCTATGATGGAGGCCCTTGCCTTGCAGTGAGACAGCAGATAAGGCTGATACTTTACTTTTACAAAAAAAATACTACTAGGTAGGTACTCTACTAATGTGAGGTGTCTATCAGGTGATTTGTCTGCCCGACTGCCACCTATCACATAAAAAAATAGGTAAACAAGCGCCCCATTTACCTATGTCTACTCTATTTGGCGTAGTGGTTTGAGCATCGGTTGAGACGCAAGGGTCGGGTTCGATTCCCGCATCAAGACAAATGTTTGTTGATGAAACAGATATTTGTCTTGGGTCTGGGTGTTTGTAGTTCCTTCGTTGTTTCTGGTTTCCATAGTACAAGGGAAAACCTTAGTTTGGGACCAGGACAATGTATGTGATGTTGTCTCAATTTATTTATAGAGCTCGAACAAACGACCTTATAGCAATTGAATGCCATTCACAACACCCTGGCTCTCTAAATCAGGTAGATGCGAGAAAATAAAATTCCAGACTAATAGTAAGCTAATAGCGCCAGGAAATCCTTTTCCTGCTGGTGAAGGTATAAAATGAACTCGACTTTAATTACTAATTGAAATATTATAATGAGGCCTTCCGTTTTAGGTCAGGTCTTTTTTCATAAAAAAATCAATAGACTAGATTAGTTTAGCTCGTTAGCTAGACGAGTACTTTCTTATTTTAATCTGTAAATTCTTCATCTAATTATAACCGTCTTTTTCTACGCCATTAAATTCTAGCCGTTTTAATCCTGAAGCCGTCATAATAGGTATCTTCTATACTATTTATAAAGAGATAACATGTATAGACAACGACAAGGCTTATAGGTAAACCAGGAAACACGAAACGCTTGCGCGATGTATTTGAGCACAGCGCCATCTATTGGTTCATTTCTGAATATCGGTCCCGAAACGAAGTGAGGGCGGGCCACTAGTCCTGAATAAAGCCCTTTTAGCATTAAAATAAGCAAAATAAAAATCGCACGCAATTAGGTACGTATGGGGCAACTAATTTATATTTTACTTATTATAGATGACCTATTTTTTCTTTCCTTCTTTCTTTTTTTCAAAAGACATATTATGAGGGCTTCGAGACTAAATGATTTAAATTCAACTGTGTAGATAAAAGAGGTCTTATATAGACACTTAAATGTTGTTATGCTGTTTAATATTTTAACTTTTAAAATCACGAATATGTGCCTCCTTTACGATTAAATATTAACGATGCAATAAAACATGTCGTTTTGGAGGAAAAGCTTAATTATGAATATTAAGGAAGAGTCTGGCGGCCATTTTGGTAATGTTGTTCTGCGGGTAACAGGATCGTTTGGGGTAATGTGACGTTTTTGTTTCTGCTTTCGAGTGGTAGCACATTTCACATGTATGACTTATAAAGTACCTTCTCCATTAGATATCTAATTAAGAAAAGGAAAATAAGGACTGTATGTATAGTGTTTCTTATAAAGTAAAAACCATTTCTTTAATTAATCTGTGAATTGCATTTAAACTTAAAGTCCTCCTTTCGCCGCACCTTTGTCATTTCTGCTTGACCCAAAGGTTGAATGGTAGAGGCCTCTTGGCATTTCGCCAATTGTACGAAGTTTTGTGCAATAAAGTTTTAAATATATTAAATAGGTAAATGAAAATTAAAAGTAATATACTGTCCCACTGCAGGGCAAAGGCCTCCATCATAGAAATCAAGTCTTCGCTACTATGATGGGATAAGGCTTGATCACAACGCTTGCCTAATGCGGATTGGCGATCACAAACCATTATAGTGTTCTTACAATTTTGGAAAAGTATCTGTGTTATATGGACGTAAAGACATACAGGGTATAAGGGTTCCATTTTTTTGCCCTTTGGCTATGGAACCCTAAAAAATTTAATAAAACCGACGTTTAGAGTCTTTCTTAACACACCAAAGAAGCAGTCAAATTTTGCAGAACAAGTTTTTTTTTATAGGGTAGGTGGCAGACGAGCAGACGGATCACCTGATGTTAAGCAATTACCGTCGCCCATG
Source organism: Cnaphalocrocis medinalis (assembly GCA_014851415.1). NCBI lineage: Eukaryota > Metazoa > Arthropoda > Insecta > Lepidoptera > Crambidae > Cnaphalocrocis > Cnaphalocrocis medinalis. The sequence continues at coordinate 10,989,578 of CM026297.1, forward strand.
AACACCTGCAACTCCAGGGGCTTCACAGGTGCGTTGCCGGCCTTTCAGAGCAAGATAAGCCCTTTTCTTGAAGGTTTGTAGGTCGTGGTCCGGAAATACCGCAGGTGGCAGTAAGTATCGAGTGACACTTTTAAACTCCCACTTTAAAACTCATTTCACGAACATAGGTACCAGTTTTAAGAAACTGTTTGTTCTTCTTCTACTTAATGTGATAATAATTTGTTCCTGTGATAATTATGTTTTTACCGTCTTCTCAGACGTCTCTTTCGCATTATGACTCGTTATTAAGTTGACATCGGAAATTACAAGTAAAAAGTGCTCAATTTTAAGTCCCGTAACACTTTTTGGATCTTTTAAGACTGTAATTGAAGAAGACTTGATGTGTATAAGGGCTTTTGTACTGTACACTAGCGCCGCTATTTAATTTTTATAAAGTAAGATGAACTTAAGGGATTTCAAGTAAATATCTCTCCGTAGAGTGTTTAGGTAAGCCATTAGAGAACTAGAGGCACGTCTTACTGGCATTAGCCACTTATGTAAGTTATTACAGTAAAAAAATCAATAACTAGAATAGAAACAAGCCTATACCACAGATTATAAATAATAGCCTATACCTTCCTAAAAGGCCAGCAACGCATCCGCACTCCTTCTGGTGTAGCTGATGTCCATGGGTGGCGGTGTTCACTTACCATCAGGTGACCCGCTTGCTCGTTTGCTTTCGTATATTATAAAAAATACGATTCTAAAGTTTAAATAGATTGAAAAGATTTTTGCTTTAAATGTGAAAAAAACATCGCAATAAAAACCGATTGCTGGCGCTTAGGGACTATGCAGGCAGCCTTAAATTCCAAGGATTTTATATCTTTATTTCTTATCTTGAAGAGATTAATGTTGATCACCTCATGAGATCCTTAAAAAGCTTGGCGGTCGTAATGATGTTAAAGATGTTGATGATGATGATGTTTAAGACCTCGAGGACGATTTCGTATCAACAACCATCAAACTATGGGATAGCCACGTTTAGACATGAAAGGTTCGGCTTGACTGGAGTGAAATCATGACCCCACAAATTTGTCGAATGAGTGAGGGTACCGGGTGACCAACTAGGGGGAATGGGGTTAAGCCAGGTCAAGGCAGCCAACTTGCGATTCTACTGGTGTTGCAGGTGTCTATGGGCGGCGAGAACCGCCAGGTTATTTATTTATATATTTTTTTTTTTAAATGGCCTGTATTGTGTTCATGACACATTTAATTTTGCCAATGGCAAGTGTAGTTTGATAAAGTGTAGTCAACAGTCGAAGTCAGTCGAAGTCATAGTCACTCAATAAAACGCCGGTGTTTAGCGTTTAATGTCCTAAGGATTCTGTGGAGACTATTTTCAACAAAGCCGTAGGTTTTAAGACTCTATTAGGTCAAAGCAAATTGTTCACGTGACAACTCACTCGACACACAATAGCAGTGTTAAAAACGACACAATTCAATGATTCTTATATTAATATCACCCTGCGGCACTTCACTGCACAAAGTAACACCAAATTTGTACACTAAAAACCACTAGATACTAATTAAAATCTTTGGATTGCATCAGCCGATGCGGCTTGTTTCACAGTTACCCACAGAATCAACCGCCAGGTTATCAGTCTGCTCGTCTGCTACCTATCACATAAAAAATCAACTGTCACTCTACAAAGGTATGTCACCGACAATAATTGAGTCATCTAGAACCAAAGGCAGCAACATCCATATTGTTTTTATAGGAAACTATGTAAAAAAAGCCTTGGCTTCTAGATGACTCAATTGTTAGCTTATTAATAAACGACTGCCGCCCATGGACACAAGAAAATAAATATCAGTGATTTTTGGGTAATAGTATGGACTAGACATATTGGATACCAAAAATAAAATACTAATACATACTAAACATTTTTCAACACTTCTGTCAAATAATTAAATTATTGACGACCCGTTTAGCGCAATGGTTTGAGCGCCGGTTGAGACGGTAAGGGTCGCGGGTTCGATTCCCGCACCAACACAAATGTTTGTTGATGAAACAGATATTTGTGTTGGGTCTGGGTGTTTGTAGTTCCTTCGTTGATTCTGGTTTCCATAGCACAAGGGAAAAACCTTAGTTGGGGCCAGGACAATGTATGTGATGTTGTCTCAATTTATTTATTTATTATTATTTATTTATTATTGTCTTTTGTTTATGGCGATAAAAAATGTTTAACTATGTAAGATTTTATATGATTCACTGAGGTGGATTTAATTCTTTTGGTTCGGGTTAGCTCAAGTCATCGCCTTAAAAAACATGGTAAGAGAAAAAACACCTCATTAAAATTCTTAGAAGACACTATCAAGTCTAACTAGAAATGACCTTCCAAGGCTCTCTTTAAGATCCAAGACACGTTTCCAAAAGTCCAGACAAAGATCTAGTTTGATACTTTCCACGCATCTTTCACTTTCGCCTTTGTTCTAAGCATTTAAATCTAGGCCTCAAGTTATAAATAAATAGTGATGTGCCTGGAGTAAAAAAAAACATATCTACTTTTTTTAGTCTGTGACAATTTTCATGGGAAAGTATTGTACTTAAGCCTTAGATGCTTAGACTTCATCTGGACTTAATGTGAACAAGGTCAAATGCTTGTCTATCGTAAAGTACCAGCCTATATACTGCTCCACTGCCAGGGCAAAGGCCTCCATCATAGAAATCAAGTTAACGCTACTAAGGTGGGATTACGCTTAATCACCACGCTTACCTAATACGGATTGGTGATCACAAACCTAAGCTATGTTCAAAAATTTGAAACATATAATCGAGCCCAGGACCCTGAGATCACAGCTCAGTACTTAAGCTACTAGACTAACAAGGCGTATCTATTGTAACATAAATTAATACTTTATGACATCTAGTTCAATAAGAAAATTAACAAATACAAAATAATAAATCATAGAAAGTGTTAAAGCGATTGAAACGTATGCAAGTGATTAAAACATAAACGTAACGACTTCAATTCAATTTTATTGCATTTCTAAATGTACATACATAGATGACTTCCTTGTCAGTATCACTCTTGACCACAATCACAGTAGGTTACCACAACCTGTCAAATTTCCTCAATTGATATTCAACCTAATGTGTTTGACAGTAAGATGAGAGTCGATTGCAGAAATTTGACAGTTTTGTATACCTGCTTTTGTGTGTGGTTTCACGTACATATTGGAATGCAATAAAATATTAAGTAATGGGGCACAGTTAAGGCCCTGACGCTGCGGGAATAGCTGAGTGAGTGCCAATTTTTCTAGGTTTTTTCCCATTATCACTTGAGTCGCTTTAAGATGACTTTACTGACATCCCTAGAACTAAGGAAAAACCCACTCTGGCACAATTTTGCATGCAGCACCCGTTTGCTTTCTACTAGTAGAAATCTGGTCTGGGTAATAACCATAGTGTCTTCTCGGTAATGCTTAACCACAGTGTTAAATATAATGTGACCATACCTTAAGAACATAAGATCCAAGAGCTCAATTCTTAATCTTAAATTAATCTTGAGGATGCATTATTTTAATGGATAAAGCAATAAGTTGCTTGGCTTTAAATGGTCTGATAGACAGACACAGCTTTTTTACATTTTTATTGTAGCCACATTTGACATTCATTCATTTGTCAGTTTTGGCATAATAGTGAGGTGGTCTATTCAAAATAATTTAATATGCAGTATTAATTTACAAAAAAAATACTATTTCACGCCCGTCGCTACAAGGTTACATTATCGTATTTTGTTGAAGTGTCATATGTGCCCATTGATGCCCAACTTTTGGTATAACTTGTGAACGTTTACATGTCACGTGACCGACTTTGTATAAAATTTTGATTTTGTTATGCAAATTACCAGAGTCATAGAATATTTGTTCAAAATGATTGGTAGAAGACGTGGAACCTTTTCTTGAAGATCACTAGGTCGTATATGCTCGGAAACTCCATCGTTAGCAGCTGCTTCCACAGTTTTACTGTTCGCAGTAAAAAAATAACTTGCAAAACGCACTTTAGGTATACGATCTTTAGGTGTACTATGCTATGTAGCACCAACAGTTTTCAAGCTTATACAGTTTACGAGTATACCGGTTTGGAGTTATCAGGGTTCATCTGCATGGAGTATGTAAACTGTTTATTCTTTATGGCCTGACGATAAACATGCTACATTTGGAGCAAAAGTAACAAGCTTTATACAATGTCATACGGCACGGTGATTAAAAGTGTTATCGTAAGCAAAAAAAGTTAAGCATCAGCCTTTAAACTGTCCCTCTGCCAGGGCAAAGGCCTCCATCATAGAAATAAAGTCATCGCTACTATGATGGGATTACGCTAAATCACCACGTTTGCCTAATGCGGATTGATGATCACAACCACGAGTTATTTTCGAAAAATTCAAAACATACTTTTTGCTCGACGTAGTAAAACGGGGGGTGGGGGGTTGTTGGTGGTAAGCCACATCATCATAATACCGCAGAATCAAAATAATCTTAGCGTTCAAACTTAACATGCCGAAACATCTCTTACGATAAAAAATATGCCTATTGATTTGAATGAAATAGTAAAATATACAATTTATTTACTAGACGTAAGCAAATTAGATAAATATTAAATTATTTTATCACCACGCATTGAAATCCGTTACATACCAGGATATCACGTGACCAATGCTCTGATATAAATTGTAAACCTACATACCAACTATTTACCAAAATAATAATAAATGTGACTAGCATAAATAATAAACCACCAAAGACTCATTTATATTATTGTAGAGAGAGCAAATCTTAACTCCATAATACCTATAGCCTCGTAAATAACATGGAAATATTATAAGCATACGATATGATGGCTACAAAATATAATTCTTATCGCAGGTAGATCTCATACTAATATTATAAATAGGATAGTAACTCTGTCTGTTTCACACCAAGACTATTGAGCCGATTTAAATTATACACAGATAGTCTAGAGAATGGATATAGGATACATTTTGAAATGAGGATCTGGAGAATCTGATTTGGAACTCTAATATATATGGGATATTCCTATGGCACCTTAGCAAAAGTTGGTCCAATACATTGAGCAGTTTCTAATGCCATGAAAAACGAAGGTCTGCAACTCCTGATGTGAAACCCTAACAGCCCATGTAATCCATAAGACATATTCCTATAGCGCCTTCGGAAAATTTGGTCAATACATTGAACAGTTTCTGTTGTGCATATTAGTTATTGGTTGCACCCAGACACTTGGCCTAGAGCCGCCCCTGGGTCTGTAAGACCTATTTGGGATCAATAACCTGTCTAACTACTATTATAGATAGAATGTAAGATTACCAAAAGTAAGCAGCTTATCAAAGTGGATCAACACATAGCCAACTTTTAAAAAAGCGGCCAAGTGATAATTGGCTACGGATCCTTAAAAACAAATGTCTGCACCTTATGGGGAGTCTTATCTGCTCGGTCTGATCTGTAAGAGAGATTTTTAAGGCGCCTTCGACAAAGTTGGTCTCTGTGATGAATGATTGAAAGATCTGGCACCTGAAATGACATTGATCTAGCGTTATTTTATATTCTGACCTATTTGGTGATTACATTAGGGATGAAAAGTACGAAAGTCCTCAAAGTCAAAAAAAGAAGCAATCCTTTGCCTAAAGCAACTATTTCACACGGGCAAAGTCACGGCTAACAGCTAATACTAAACATAACGATCTTTGCAAAGCATTCGACCGTATTTCTCTGAACACGACTGCGGAATCTATTCACCTATTATTATTTGCAATTGCATAGCGATCTAGGACGTTTAGCAAAGGATTTTATTAGGACAGCTTACGGTTCCTATTTCATATTAAGGGGTTTATGTGGTGTGCCTCAAGGGTCACTATTCGGGCCGTATTTATTGTTCAGTCTTAATGTCAAGTTTACTGTGCAATGGCAATTGTATTTATTATTTAACATAATGAAATTGCTGTTATTTGAATGAGAACGAAAACATTATGACACTTTGTACTGTCTTCCAAATAACTGAACCTATTTTAAGTATAACGATTAAGTAAATATATTTTTCTATTGTTACATGCTATTATTATATTCTTATTAAATTTGGATTTGTAAGTAAATTGCAACTGATGACAGCAGTTGGTCTAGTGGTCTGTGATCTCGGAGTCCTAGCTTCGATTCCTACCTTCATAGCGTTGATATAATAATACTGTCGTCCAAATAAACAAAAATGTTTGCTCAATGAATAGGCTTAAAAACCAACCATACAATTCACATCACTTATGCTAAACTCTCTACAAACACTTGTCTGAATGAACCATACATGGACAGACGACATCGAAAGTACCGATCTCGTTGTTATGTAGGGACCGTACGCGTTCACTTTCGTCGCCTAAGGGCCTCGAAAGGTTTCTAGCAACTTATTTGAATAAGGTTTTACTTTTTAGAATCTCCCAACTTCATCACGGCACGGTACTTAAACCACTAGACCAGCGGGGCGTTGTGCAGCCGTAGTATCACTTTTTACTTTACGATGTTTTGTTTCATTTAGGCTGGGTAATCCCATTAATTAGTGCCCTCGAGAAGTGAATTTAAAGAAAAAAAAAGCATGGTTTACATGTGATTTGATCGACATTTACACATCTTGAACTACGCTGCTACCAACCATTCTGATCAGGATTTATTTTAAGACTTTTGGAAATTCGCCTAAATAAATTTCAACTTTTCATACAAATCAGTCACGTGATTTTTTTGATTTTGAAAGAAGACCGGCGTGAAGCAGCGCCTGTGCTGTGTATCGTCGAGTGAGTGGGACAACTTTTATAATCCGAAAATTCGTGGTAGGTATCAATCGTTTGAAAGTTAAGAGTGAAATTACTTATATAATATTACTTAATTTAACACAAACACTTTAAACACACAGCAGCTAAAAGCTCGAAATTCTTCCCAAACTTTTCACCACTTTCCAAATCAAGTATTAGCACTTTTGTTGAAAATAAGCAAATATGAGTTTCGTAAAATCTCCCGAGCCCTTTGGTAAATTAACACCTGCTTGCTAAAGTAAAAGTTCTTAGAAACAATGAGTTTTATATTGACTTATTTTATATTTAGCACTCTCACTGTGGAAGAGCCACGCTTCGGCATGAATAGGGGGCTCGAATGTTTGAAGGCAGCGCTTGCGCATGTTTTCGTCGAGTTGACGCGAGATTACTGGAGACCCGATTGGGGAAAAAGGGGGTTAAAGTTTGCAGCGCACTTGTGACTCTACTGGTGTAATGTAGTGTAGGTGTCTATGGGCGGCAGCTGTCGACGGAAATTATATTTTCAGATGACAGAGGATCACAAATTAAATACTTAAATACATAATACCACCCAGACACTAAACAAACATATTTTGTTTATCACACAAATGTTTGTCCAGGGATCTTTAATCGATCTTTGGCGTATGAGGCAGGGTCACTACCAAATCCATTCAGCCAGTCATCTCTATGATCTTAGGGTCAGTATCTTACTTATAAAGAGCATAATTTCACCATCATTCACCATCATCATCATCATTTCAGCCAATAGACGTCCACTGCTGGACATAAGCCTCCTCCAAAGTTCTCCACACAGATCGGTACTGTGCCACCCGCATCCAAGGGACTCCCGCGACATTCACCAGATCGTCGGTCCACCTGGTGGAGAGCCTGCCACGGCTGCGGCCTGCATGCGGCCTCCACTCAAGAGCCAAAGGTAAAGAGCCGTACCTACCCTAAAAGTTGACTTATCTAACCCCAATGAGTCGCTTGTGCTGTGGTGTTTCACGCCCCATTTGGGAGAAGTGACATTGAGATGCCAAAGACACAGACTCTGTAGGGAGTGAAGAAACGCACCGGGGAAAGAGCCCTTAGCAAGTACCTGGTGAGCGTCTCCCAAGATTCGGTCCGTATGCCGAGACGGTAGGAAGGACCATGGGCTGGTGGAGGGACCTGTGTCTTTTATAGACCCCAATGGAAATACTAACATTGGCGCTAGACTTTAAACATATCACGTACCTATAAGTAAAAGCGCAATTACCCCAACGAGAGAGAAACTTCGCAATCATGGTTTCTTTCGAGAGTGAATGCGGCGCTAGTGGTCAATTTTGCTGGTGTTATACATGTTTTTATAAGCACTTAATTTTGCTATAAGTATTCTACGGGAGTTCTAATATGTGAAACCACATACAGGTTGTGTCAGTGAACATTAACTCCCCTTTATCTACGTATTCTACTCGCTATTCTGAACAATATTTTTTTAAGTGATAGGTGGCAGACGAGCAGACGGATCACCTGATGGTAAGCGATGGCCGCCGCCCATAGACACCTGCAACACCAGAGTCACAAGTGCGCTGCCAATCTTTAACCCTCTTTCCCCCTAATTGGGTCTCCGATGCCCTCACTTACTTAGTCGATAGGATCAGTCGTATTATAAATTTCTCATATTTTATGATCATTTATTAGAGTTGAGACTTCTTTGTAACTTTAAAATATTTCTGTCATATTTTTGTGTACCTGAATTGACGTATTATCTTGTTAATCATTAGTCGTTAATCATATAACTAAATAAAAACTTTAATTGTCCATGATTCCACAACTTTTTGCCATCCAATATTAATCGTCGGTGAAATCAAAGGACAGCCTACATTCCCTTCATACATCCCTTTGAGCATTCGCACAAAATTATCAGTACCAAGAAACAATTTTAAAACTGGGACGTACGGTTCCAGCCGCTGTCCCCTTCACACGTAGTTGTCCTTGTCTCTCTTCGTTACTTGGGCAAAGTTTCGAGTTTTCAATTTATTTAATGGGAAGGGTGATTTTGGTCATTTCAGTAATGTTATGTTTACCCAAGTTGTAATTGAAGGTTGGTATAATTAGTTTTGGAGATTTTTGTTTTACTTGCTTGAAGTTGAAAATAACTCGTATACACTCACATTAAACAAAACAAACCAGCCTAATTGGATTCTTTTATACATTAAATATGCATCTAATACAGTAAGTAACTCAATGTTGGTTGAATCTTTTACGCCTAACGGGGTGAAATTGTAAATCAATCCAAAAAATATGTACAGAGAAAAAAACATTTTTAAAATACTCTAAGCACTTCTATCTAAAAATCTTTAACTGAAGGTAGTCTGGTAGAGATCTCGACAGGACTCGGTGACCAGACCGATGTGAAAAAATCGCAATAGTATCGATATTTTAACGGCGTAAAGTATCAATAGTATTGCGCCCATTTCCTTATCGGCAATTATCGATACTATTGATAATTATATCGATAGTAATATCAATATCCTGAATAATTTTCTGGGTCAAATTGCTAAAGGTTCCATTGATACGGTTACACCAATCAATACCTCATAAATATTTCTGAAAATTCTTTTCAAATTCTAATGGGGCAAATCTGGAAATGGTAGGTATATTTTATTTCGGCCAATATTTTTCACCTATCGAGTTTATTTTACGGTCATACCCAATTTTCAATACATAGTAATATAGTAGGTACTATATAAGACCAATCAAACAACTAATATCTAATCTCAGTCCGATTAAGTTATACGTGCTAGTTTAAATACCAAAAGAAATAGATTCTGTTTAGTAGCTATAATTTAAATCAATCGGCGTCGCCACTATGCCTTACCATAAGTACATTCCTATATATAATCATTATGTATATTCATCTAACACCGACTTTACACAGCTCTCTTCAATTTAACTACAAAATAAGCGGCGTCGTATTAATATTCATGGGTAGCAAGGACAGTATGTAAACGCCTTTATCGAAGTCTTCCATCTAAATTGTTTTATAACATTTGCTTCGGTTATTCATAGCATGTTCTGGTGGACATAGATAATGGTGTTTATTATTTATGAGGTTCTGTTGGTAGAGAAACATTTAAAAGTATCAGCCTTTATACTGTGCTATTGGAGGGCATAGGTCTCTATTCTAGAAATCAAGTCATCGCTACTATGATGGGTTTGAGCTTAATTCACCACGCTTGCCTAATGCAGATTGGTGATCATTAACCACGAGCTGTGTTCAAAAAATTGGATACATACTTTTGTCGACAAACCGAAAAAAAAAACATATTACCTACCTTAAATGTAGGCCTATAAAGACTTCAAACAAAGAGTAAAGAAGCATATCGCGGGCTGTATAGCAACACTGCTAACCTGGACCCGCGACTCCTCAGTGTTGTAGACATGCTTTCGTGGCTGCTGCTGAACCAGGGCTGACCAGGATCCAGGCGCCAACGGCTCTTAGCCGGCATCCTGCGATCAACACTAATGGATGAATTAACACTAATGGATGTGTGATTACAACGTGGACTCTCCTTTTCCTTACCATCAGGCTAAGGTGAGCCAAATTTAGCTTTGACTTTAAAAAATCCTGAGCATCAGAATCCACATTTCCTAGCTCAAATTAGTCTGAGTCTTAAACCTAGGCTATTCCCAATGAAGTGTGACGCGACCAATGAACCGAGTCAAAACGCGTAAGTTAATCATCGTTTCGAAGAAAACATTTGTTTACCTTATCAGAGAATCAGAACAAGCAATTAGAATAAATATTTCATGGATGGGTGACCGGTATGATGTGTGAACGAGTGTGGTTGTGTATCGTTTCCAACAACATTGTAATGCTTAGTGATTACAGAACATTGACATTTATATAAATTTCGCTTTTATGACGGAAACATACATGTCATTATTTACAATCACAATGTTTTACATTATATGTGTTCTTCATTTAAAGGCAAAAATTATAAAAAACCATATTCATTCCTAACCATAACCCAAATGCCTGAAGTAAAGAACTGTCTCTCTAAAAAGCTGTGTCTGTGTCTTAAAAGATATTATCAAACTGTACATTATCGATAGGTAGAGATTGCTAAAAAGGTAATTAAGCGAAACTGCAAGATTTTAAAAAGGGTCCGCCAAGGTAGTATCTTTGGACCACTTTCCTATATCATTGTCTCAAAGCCTTTCTAATTAGATTGGCATCAAAAACTAATTAAAGAATCAAACTAGGTGACGAGCTTCAGAAAGATTATACTGGCAACGGCCGCTAATTGAGCATGAGAAGCAATTATCTCCTCAAGTGGGATTCACACCGTTCGATAACAAATAGAAAAAAGAGCTGTATTTGAAACCGCTTTCATTTTTATGCGAACACATAAAATTACTGGCTATTTTTGTAGAGCTATGTGAGCAAGTTCTATTGAAAAATAAATAGATGGGAAGTTTTTTAATGAAATGCTTGTAAATGATATGTGTAGAGAGACAATTGCTTGTGTTTTACTAGATTATTTGTAAACAGTAATAAACTTGGTGCTGGTTGGACTTATATATCTATTTTTACTTCTTATAAATACATAAATTATATAGCCTGACATTGTCGCAGACTTCAGGCTATATAATTCATGCTTTTTTCTAGTGGCCTGCCTTTACTTCGTTTCGGGACAGTTGCTCTACTGTCTACCAATAGATGGCGCAAGGTGTTGGTTGCGCTAGTCTTTCGCTTTTTCGGTTTGTATATAAGGTTTGGTGATGTCTATAGAATTTACCCCTTTATGGCAAAGAGATGACTGGCAACAAGTAGAGCCACGCTTCGGCATGTATGGGCTGGCTCGACCGGAGTGATACCACTGCCTCACAGAAAACCGGCGTGAAGCAGCCCCTGTGCTGTGTTTCGCCGAGTGAGTGAGGGTACCGTGAGGCCCACCCTGGGGGGGAAGGGGATAAAAAGGCTGTCAGCGCACTTGTAACTCCACTGGTGATGCAAGTGTCCATGGGACGCGGCAATTGCTTACCATCAGGTGACCCGCCTGCTCGTCTGCTATCTATCACATAAAAAAAAATGGCGTCAATCGATAGTCTTATTAAGTCGACATCGAGAAATTATTTTTACAAGAGCTATCGATCTATGTCCAGTTATCGATTCCACCATCGATCGGCGCCTTCTGTGGACTAACAATTTATCTGGTATTCCTTAAGGGTCCACTATCCATTAGCATAAAAAATAACCATACATATTTTGACATAATGGTAATTTAGATTGATATTCATGCATAATTTATTTAACCATAACAATTTCAGCTTCTTTAAGTCGTAACTTTCATTAGCATAATAATACTGAAGCATACTACTTATGTAAATTATTAATAAAAAGCGGCTTAGGCCTACTTTGACACTTTATTATCAAAGCATCATCAACCAGACGTTACCTTTTTATATTCTCAGATTCAAAGAAGTAAGAAGTCATTACATTAGTCTAAATTACAATAATATTATGACAAAATAATAAATTATGCATAATAGCGATTATGACTATTTATGCGTATGCGAAAAATATGCAAATTTAGTTACAGGATGTATCTGTAAATATTTAGATCAATTTTACCAGGTCTTCTGCCAAACTTTTGGTTCTTCGACTTTTGAAATTGCAAGGTACGATTGACTTTCTATGAAAAGTTGAAATTGTTTTGCAAATTTTCAAATGTTGTAGAACAAAAAAGTTTAATGTAATTGTAATGTAACTGGTAGAAGACATGGTTAAAGGGATGTAAATGTTCACAGATACCCTGTAGGTAGGTATGTATTAGGAGAAAATACATTATGTCATCTTAGAGGGTCCCTCCCTTAAAGGGCTACAAGAAACTAGCGCCGCCAACCTATTTACACTGATTGTGGCGAAAATACGATATTTTTTAAGAAAGCAAAACATTACAGACTAGATAAGTTAATTGAATTTTTCAAGATGCAATGCAATAATATAAAACGCGCAACAAGTAACAACAATGTCAATTATTGCTATAAGTGGCCGTTTTTAGCAATAATTAACATTATTGTTACTTGTCGCGTGTTAGAAATATTGTATTGCATCTTGAAAAATCCAAATTACCTGGATCTAAGTCTGTAATGTTTTATTTCCTTCAAAAATATCATATTTTCGCAACGATCAGTGTAAATTAGGTTGGCGGCGCTATGTTCATTCGTATAGCCCCTTAAGAGGAAGTAATATATCATATCCTGTATTTATAGGTTACTAAGCCATCGATAAAATAAGAAAATGATATTTGACATAAACGGACGCCTTGAAATGTTCCAACTTACAGCTCGTGAAAGATAACAAAACTATTTATAATATTCTCCGAGCAATAAATCATAGTGCGACCTAGATGCAGAAGCTACATGGGATACAAGTCTGAACTTTCTATTGATCCAAACCTGTATATCTGGTGTCGAGATACATCTATATGTTGGCGTGTGTGGATTTACTAGCGAGCAAATGTTTTGTGTCTTTGTTGAAATAATGTCACTTTGGTTCAATGGGGGTCGTTGTTAATTTTAATCTAGGCACACAAGGGTTTGTCAAATACAACCGAGGGAGAGCCACGCTTCGGCATGAATGGGCCTCAGAGAAAACCGACGTGAAGCAGCGCCTGCGCTGTGTATCGAGTGAGTTAGTGTACCGAGTTTAAGTTTGGCGGCGCACTTGTGACTCGACGGGTGTTGCAGGTGTCTATGAGTGGCGGCAATCGCTTACCATCAGGTGATCCGTCTGCTCGTCTTCCTTTTGAACGTATACAACGTAGGGCTGCTCGAATTTATTTACATGCCACTTGAATCGTCGCAGACTTGACTCTATCTAGTCTGCTTAATCCTCCGTGTCTTATGATGCAAATAAATTATTTATCTATTTATCTCATCATCATCATCATCAGCAACCCACGCTCGTCCACTGCTGGACATAGGTCTCCCCCAATGCACGCCACCGCTCCCGATTTTCGGCCACTCTCATCCAGCTCACTCCAGCCAGCCTTCGAATGTCGTCATCCCATGTTGTAGCAGGGCTATCTATTTATCTACTTATCAAAAACTGACCTACTTACTCGTTTGAGCTAGTATAAAAAAATGTGTTGAAAACTATTACAAAACGTTTACTAAAAATGCTTGCAAAAATGCCTCGTACAAAGAATGTAAAACATGCAGGGCGTACAAAACAAACGAATTCTCGATTTATACGCGCTACACATTTTAAAGTACGGGCGAAATAAAATCACGTGTAGAACAGAATTCTAAATTCTAACAAAACAATGCATCGACTTACATTTTGGGAGTTAAACGGTAAAAACGTATAAAATGATCCATCGGTTCGTTTGCCAGTTATCATAAAAACTTTCAAAACAGAGCTTGACGACAAATTATATAGGACCTTCATTCCGCTTCAGAATTCTATTGGTACCTTTTTACATTATAGCGGACAAACGAGCAGACGGTAAACCTCATGGTGTGTTATTGCAGCCAATAGATACCTGTAACACACGACAAGCAAAAAATGCGTTGTTTGCTCATAAGAAGGAATACCTAAACTCAGTTCTTGGAGATCGGAAGGTAAGCAACGTAAAATTTTTAGTCATCAAAATAAGCAAAAGAAAAATCAGCTGTCCCATACATTACATATTGCCTGGTCAATATTATTTTTTGTATAGAACAGTTAATTTTAATAATAATAATAATTCGTTTATTTCAGGCTACAAGATACATTTAACAAACATTTCGTTGGCCCATATAATAAATACCTTATAGTCTAACATACATAAATTATTTAATTATATTATATATTTTATTTTATTTTATTGTTTGCGGCGCGAATCGAATTTTAATTTTGCTTATTTTGATGATCTAAAATGCTAAAGGGGCTTTATTCGTGTTCCCTGTTATGAAGGCTTTGGAATTAAAAGGAGTAAAATTTAAGGGTGCACATCTGTAATTCTTATAGACAGGAATTAATGCGATGTGCGGACTTCCGTCTTGTCCGCTTGTGTTACGATTGCTGTAACGCAGCCGAAAAATCAAGCAGTAAGTACATAAAGAATTACATTAAATTCACTTACAGAGAAAAAAAACACTTGTTAAATTACTGTCTTAACATTAAACATGACATTTGTTGTCGTAATGAGCGTACACCGTATAAAAGTTTGGTGGTGGTGGTAATAATAGTCATAATACAACGCGAAAATTTAAACGTGTTTAGATGTCCGGAAAAACCAATTTTAGCTTTTATACACCATCTAGGAATTTTATTGCCCACGTAGTCATCCCATTTGCGTAAAATATGGTAGTTTTTGACGGCCTTGTAAGTATGTAGTATAGTATGGCGGCTTCTTAAAGCTAAACATCGGCCCATAAAAGTCGCAACTGATCACATTAATAGTAACATATTAATATCCGTTCCAGTTATTCTGATTTAACGATCCTTCTCGAAATCCATTAGAAAGCAAACTTTCATACAAATTAACGATTTATGAGATACTAAGCCTAAGATATCTAATCTTGGGTTATATTTTTATCAGGGTTATTCTAAGCATACGTCTCTTCTTAAGTAGTAACTTTCGCTCAAATCATCATCATCATCATCATTTCAGCCAATAGACGTCCACTGCTGGACATAGGCCTCCCCCAAAGTTCTCCACATAGATCGGTCCTGTGCCACCCGAGTCCAAGGGACTCCCGCGACCTTCACCAGATCGTCGGTCCACCTGGTGGGAGGTCTGCCACGGTTGCGGCCTCCTGCGCGTGGCCTCCACTCGAGGACCTTTCCACCCCAACGGCCGTCTGTTCTCCTCGCAATGTGCCCTGCCCCATTGCCACTTCAGCCACGCAATTCTTTGGGCTATGTCCGTGACCTCCAATACTAAACAAAAAAAAAACAAACAGATCGATTTCATTTTTTTTTCTCCAACATATCTTTTTTTTTCTCCAATTGAATGTTACATTATCCAAAGTAAACAAACTTGAACAAATGAGTAATAACTCATTTACCGACAAAGTACGTACAGCCCCACATCATAGTATACAAAACTGTAAAATTTCTTTAATCGACTCTCATCTTAACGGCATACACATTAGGTTGAATATCAATTGAAGAAATTTGACAGGTTGTGGTAACCTGATGTGTGGCTGACTGTACTAGTGGACGAGAACTTCCCGTCCATGCGAAAGGTCGTAAGTTCAAATCCGAGCATACACCTCTGAAATTTTGAAACATATTTTGATCATTCTTATAGAAAATGAAGGAACAGGGTACTAAGATAAGAGAGAGAAAATCATTATATTTCTTCCTTATTCTTTTACAAAATGAAGAAATAGGATAGACAAAGCTTGACAGTTACAATGGTTTCCGGTATCACTGATGAAAAGATTATATCAAATTTCAATTGAATTGAAAATGAAGATTCTATACACAATATGATTCCTAACTTTATGTCGTCTGAATAGAAAATGTCGAATGGAAAACAATTGTTTGAAACCTTTTCATACATCGCTCGTGTCTAGGAATTAATCAAATGGCGAGGAATATAAATTCACGTTATTTTATTCATTATGAAGAAAACGTTAGTCAGCTTTTGGAAGGAAACTTGAAAGTTTGTTGTATGAAAAATATGCGTTGTAAACTTCGATCATAAATTTTAAAATTCTGAAAGCATTTGAAAAGGTCATCTACTTACCATTATATCAATAAATAAATTTTACAAATTGAGACAACATCACATACATTGCCTGGTCCCAAACTAAGGTTTTCCCTTGCACTATATACGCCAATGTATAAGATTGGTGGATATCGAACGTACCTACACAAAATAATTACACACAGAAGGTAAACTCAGCCTGATTTTGAATTTAGAAGAGTTCTTTGACATATGCTAGGGTTGTTGCCCGGCATGAGTACCTACATAAGCGCGCGACCTCTACCACAGACCTCGACAGTTCGACAATCTTATGTCATAGGCTAGGATTAATGTGGTCGAAAAGGCGTATTTCCCCGTTAGTGCGAATGCGTGAGTACATGACACGTTTTTAGCTCTTAGTGGGCAGTCTACTTTCTGTGTGTAATTATTTTGTGGTACCTATCCATAGCATTGTTCGTACCATAGCACATCTTTGGTGGAAAAGCGCCCTTAATCTAAATAAATAATAGTGCTTTAGGTCTTTTTGCCACGTTCTCCTCTACCAATAATAATAAAATTGTAATTGTACATAAATAAATATTCGAAGATAACCTGTTCCAGTACGAGCTCGTTAAAATTCATTACTTCCTTAACTTTCGGGCATTAACGTCGCAAAACGAGTTGTGGCTTGATTTCATTTTGGCGCCGGTTGCACGTACAGCCACACATCAAAGTATACAAAACTGTCAAATTTCTTTAATCGACTCTCATCTTACTGTCAAACACAGTAGGTTGAATATCAATTGAGGAAATTTGACAGATTGTGGTTACCTGTGTGGCTGTCGTACGTTGTTAAAAAGATCTTTGCATTTAGTATACAGCTTTTTGCAACCTGTACAAGCGTTGAGTTACATTTTCGTTTTTGTGTGATGGAGGACAGACAAGCAGACAGATCGCCTGAGGCAAATTGTTTTAGCCTCATACACCAGTGGAAAATAACCTTTTAACGAAAGATTTTTTTCAAAGAAACTTAGTGTGAACCCTTCATCATTCTTATTAGTGAAAATAATAGTGTTGTACTGAAATATTTATGTCGTATAATATATTAAGTACAGAAACGAACGGATTTGTGTTTTATATAGGTGGTTGAAGTTACAGAATATCAAAAAGATCGTGGTGTCTAAAAAAAGAACATTGTACTCTGGTGGTCTAAAAATAAAAGAACGTACTAACTACGCCTACCACTCGCAAAAAAGACACGTTCAGTGTAACGCGATCAGATGCGCAAGCGCAACCATGCGGGTTAACTGTGTTATCACCAATGATGGAGTATAAATAATGCACTTATTTTTAAGTGATCGAAGGGATCAGTATTTTTTAAATGATAGTTGGCAGACGATCAGACAGATCACCTGATGGTAAATGATTGCCAGCGCCCATAGACATCTGTACCAGTAGAGTCACAAGCGTGCCAACCTTTAACCCCTTTTCCCCCCAAGTGGACCTCCATTACCCTCACTCACTCGACGAAACACAGCGCAGGCGCTGCTTCACGCCGGTCTTCTATGGAGGCCTTTCGCACGGTAATTTGGACACCACACGTTTAAATTGAGAAATATCTATAATTTCTCCCTTTTAATATTAAACTACAAGTAGGTACGTACTGTACAGCCACACATCAAATTATACAAAACTGTCAAATCTCTTCAATCGACTCTCACCTTACTGTCATACTAATTAGGTTGAATATCAATTGAGGAAATTTGACAGGTTGTGGTAACCTGATGTGTGGCTGACTGTACTTCGTAAGTGCATAATGTTGTTCCTCTACTGCTAACATCGAGTAATATCGATAATCTCAAATGACCCACCTCCAAACAAGGTCATGATACAGACACCATTAGACGAGATCATTCAGACCTGTTATTAACACCTAACGAAGTAAAACATGTTTAAATTAATATATCGAGTTGCAATCAAATCGATGATCGATCAGCGATGACGTTGACAGTTATGAACTGCGCACGCGTCATTGATCACGATCTATGATCGTTGATCTAGCTGAGTTGTCATTTTGACGGCTCAATGGGTACGCCGGAAATTCTGGATAGTCAAATTGTGATTGGGTAGTTACTGGTATTATTTTTTTTGTTTTACTAAAAAAAAGTATATAAGGACGACCTGATGGTCCAAAGGTTTAAGTACTGGACCGTGATCTCAGGTTCCCGGGTCGAGCAAAAAAGTATGTTTCGAATTTTTCGAACATAGCTCGGGTTTGTGATCACCAATGCATTAGGCAAGCGTGGTGATTAAGCCTAATCCCATCATAGTAGCAATGACTTGATTTCTATGAGGGAGGAATTTGCCTTGCAGTGGTACAGAATATATGCTGATACTTTACTTTTACTTTTTTTACCGTTACCTTTGAAGTTTACTTAAAAATAGTTCAGATAAAAATGAAGTCAAGAACCAAATACCCTAAGAAGTTACATTAAACATTAGATGTTTACTCTTTGAACTCAAAGCTTAGGATGACGTCACAGTTGACCTTGCGCGAAGTACAGATAGCATACTGAGCTCGTCACTCACTGTCTGCTTTCTACCACACTTATTTGAGTTTTTTGTCTGGAACTCCGCGGGGAGCCCACTGTGCGATCTTAACATGCTTTCATTTTTATTTTAAGGTTGGCTATAGCTCAGCTGCTTGACCCATTCTTGAAGTAATTAATTAAATTAAGATGAAGGTTCATGTGCCTATTAGATGAAATATTCAATCTATGTTTTAAGTTAGATGGTCTTAAAATAAATTAGTAAACTATCTATACTACTATAAAGAGATAATTTTTTAGGTATCGACAAATCTTTTGAACAAACGAAAAAGGCGATACCCAAGCCAAACCCTAGTAGAGTCTAGTACCTACAATTCCGTTAAAAGTGGTCTTAGAAGAATTCATTGATAAATAAATACGCCAAATAGCCCGAATCTACCGCTGGTTTGGATTAAGTTTATTATTTTAGTTGTAATTGTTTTTTTTTTCAATAAGCTCACAGCCGTACCACTCACTCAATAAAACGGCGTTTTATTGCGATTCATATTTATCAATTTAATTTACATTATCGAAAAAACTTGACATCAAGAAAAGTACAGATCATAAAAAAAACAATAACGACTAAAATAATAATCTGAATCCGAACCAGTGGTAGATTTATGTTTTGACATTCATATCTGATCTGTATGGACCTAACTTGAATAAAGATTTTATTCAAGTTAGGACTATTTCTCTAAAAAACAAACGTTTAAAAATGGCGTTTTTACTTAAGTGTGAGTGAAAAGTGAATGCGCACAATTCATTTAAAGTAGTTAGCTTTTAAAATTAATAATTTAATTACATTTAGTATTGTGTGCGATGTGATGTATGAAAGACTAATTTGGCCTTGACCGTGAGAACCGCATGGGGTCGCACAGTCCAACAAAACCCACTTTCTAGCTCTATGTAAAGTTTTTTCCGACTATCACGCAAGATGATTTACTGTGCAGACTTTTGACATAATTTCGCTTTAATTTTGAAACAATTCGTCATTTTTATTTTGATAAATGATGGCATTGTTGTAATGTAAAGAAAGCCTTTCGAATTTTGTGAATTTTGAATTATTTTTGGTAATCACAATAATAATATTCAATTCAAAACACAATAATAACACAACAACTAGATTGTAGATACATCACTCTACTAGTATAAGGATAAACGTTTGTGTGTACGTTTGTTATTTTTCCACGACTAAACGGCTGGAGCCATTTTAATGAAATTTGAAATGGAGTAGCAGATACTGGAACATTTTACTGCGGGAAAATATTTTGTTCCCATGGAGAAATTGATGAAAGTAATTTATTTATTTTGCTTCTAAAAATGTGGATTACTTTTATTTATCCTGTTAACATTTTCCTTAGTTTATCTCGGGTAACTCAGCGGGGCACAGCTAGTAACTACTTCTGGATTACATTTATTTATTGAAAACGATTATATAAGTACATAAAACTTCATATAGTGACGTCTCTAGAAATACCTACGGTGTATTTTTAAGAACACCCCAAGTCATGCTTAAAAATAATTACCAACCGAATTCCTTGAGAGAAGTTTATCTTACTAAAATATACCTGCTTGTATTTTTTACTTTTAAACAAAAATCCGTTATTTTGACTCAAAATGCTAGTAGTACACTGATATACTTTAAACACGTTAAGTGAAAGTGGTATGTAATAAAAGCGAAAATACTTTTAACATTGGCATAAAGTCCCAATTAAGGTCAAACCTTGGGATTTCATCACAAGTTCATTATTTATTAACCGACATTTTTATAAAAAAATTATATACTAAAAGTATACTGTCTCACTGCAGGGCAAAGGCCTCCATCATACAAATCAAGTCATCGCTACTATGATGGGATTAGACTTAATCACCACGCTTGCCTAATGCGGATTGGAGATCACAAACCCAAGCTATGTTCGAAAAATTGGAAACATGCGTTTGCTCAACCCGGGAATCTATTATTTTGTTGTTTTTTGTTCTTCCATATTTGTTTACTGCTGTATGTATGTTATTTTTATGGCCAATAAACGTTATCTATCTATCTATTGAAATAAAATAATAACATTGGAAGATAAACATTGATTGCGCCAGTTAACAATTAATTATGACGTTTTTTATGGATATTGTATTCTTTTCTCAGTAAGGAACTTGCTCTATCATTAAATATACAAAAATCATAATTAAATCATATTTTTTTACTGCCATCCCTAGTCAAATCTGGATTTATCGCCACCAATTTGTAGATTCATTAATTAGTGCATTCTCAGATTAAAGATTGATATCCATTTAATTAAAAACGTGATACCAGTGGCAGAATTAACGGCTCCATAAAGATTTATCTTTTTTGCGCCATAACTCTTCCACGATGACTGTATTAAGTTTTCTTTTAATCTTATTAGCTGGTGATTTTTAGAATTGTAAATTGGCGAGATAAAGTCATTAAGTGTGTAATAAAGCTAAAGTAGTTTAGTAGCCGCGGTTTTTACGATAATATGCTTATAAAGCATTTTTAGAATCGAGTTTGACGGTAAAACGTGAACAGATGATCTATGAATAATATATAAGTAGATATGTATCCTACGTATTTTAAAATTTTTGTTTTGAAAAGTATATTGACCTCAAGTAGTAAGATTGTAAAAAACAATTAGATTATTTTATTTTTCTTAAGTCCTAATGTAGGTATTATTTTTTCTAAAAATAAATTTCACTAAGAAATAAATACGCATAACGAATATTTTTTATTTGTTATGTCATCGTAAGATTCCTCAATCACAAAAACATTGGTAAATATTTACTTTGATATCTTAAAATCTTTCCGACATATCACGATTTGAAGTTCGCTACATATTCGTGACGTCACCGATATGTATTTTCTACGCGTGGCGTATGCATTTTGTATGAAATCTATGTGAAATGTCGCGTTTAGACAACTAAGTAGATACTTTTCTAATAACAACTAGTTTTTTGGATTTTATTGGATAGCTCATCACACTTTAAAATCTTTCAACGTCCACATTTCGACGATCACACAGACAGATACACAAAATATTTTTAAATTTATTTTTGATTTCAAATCTATCATAACATCAAACGTTTCATTAAATTGTAGGACCAGTCGTCTCGCCTAGTAGATATTTTATATGTAAAATGTAATGAAACTTACCAATAATGACTAACAATGTCGCCGTCGCGAAGCACTGTGACCTGAACTCCATTTTCTGTCTCACTTATAATTAACTCTATCAGTCTTATTTAGTTCACTTAATTAATTTAAAACACTTTGCAGGTGGAGTCAGTCGTCCATGGTGAGATCTGGAACAAAAAAAGATTCTATTAATATTAATTGAGACATATAAGATACTAACAGGATACTACGACGTGAATGATCTGAATGGGATTTTCACTATGAATGAGAACAAAAATTTGAGAGGGCACTCACTAAGGATAATACGCACTCGAAGTGCGAGCAATCCTTGTATCACTTTTTGCCAAACCTTGTAAATGCGTGGAACAATCTGCCTGAAACTGTGATAAGTGCTCCTACAGTGAACTCTTTTAAAAATAGACTGGACAGTTTAAATTACAAACAGATTACACAAGTGCAGTGTTATACATGCATCAGCATTTTTGCTGCTAGTGTTTCAACAAATAATAATAATAATTATTCGTGTACTGTCATCTGTGGGAGAACCACTCTTCGGCACGATATCGCGGCCTCACAATAGACCGGCGTGAAGCAGCGTTTGTGCTGTATTTCGCCGAGTGAGTAAGGGTGCTGGAAGCCCAATCGGGGGAAGGGGATTGCACTTGTGACTCCACTGCTGTTGCGGGTGTCTATGGGCGGCGGCAATCGCTTACCATCAGGTGATCCGTCTGTTCGTCTACCTATCACATAAAAATAAAGAGGATACAATAGATATTGTTGCCGCATATTGCCGTGCCCCCAATTAGGCCTTTCGATGACGAACCGAGCCAAATATCGGCCGAAAGATATAAACTTTTGCTATATTTATTACATGTGTATTCGAATACCTGCCTTCAAATAATGCCAGATCTCTTTTAGGTTGTCTGTGAAAGCTAACTTTCTCTAAGTTTCCCTTTTCAATGCCCTTTCACAGCTTGCCTAGGGCATACAAAGGCTCAATCGAGATGCTATCTTGTCTTCAAGCTAAATGTTTACATATTATCCACACCTTCACTCTCTATACAAAATACCTTTTTAGTGAAGGGTGAGTAATACTTAAGTGTTGTTGAGGATCGACAGCCACTCGACCAGCCTACTTTTATATTGTTTTTCTTTATAAATTCTCTCAACATCTGATTCATTGACCTGACTCTACAGGCGACCAATCTTACCAATCAGCCACGTACGTAGGATATAGTATACCTACCTAGTGACCGATTCGGCTAACGCAGGATATATTATAAGTAGTAACCGATTCGGCTAACGCAGAATATAGGTATTATAACTAGTAACTGATTCAGCTAACGCAGAATATCCATACTTCCATACTTATATTATAAATGCGAAAGTAACTCTGTCTGTCTGTCTGCTACTCTTTCACGCCAAAACTACTGAATGGATTTAAATGAAATTTGGTATACAGATGGTCTAGACCCTGAGAAAGGACATAGGCTACTTTTTATTGCGAAAAAGGGGTTGTAAGGGGTTAAAAGTGGGGTAAAAAGTTACTTTTCCACGCGGACGAAGTCGCGGGCGGCCGCTATAGGTATTATAACTAGTAACCAATCCGGCTACGGCGGCTGATCTTTACGATCAGCAACGAACGCAGGACATATTTTAGTGTGCAAACACAGGAGCACTATCTATTCCTCTACCCTCATATCTACTCGTTGCCATGGAATTCCTCTGTCCTACAATATGGACTCCTTATCGAACGAAAGCGTGAAGAAGCATCTCGCGGGCCAGTATGGCTGTGCCAACAGATGTGATGCCGTGCCGTCGCGTCCGTTGTAACTGCAACGTGGGCTCTCCTCTTGTCTTATCATCAGGCTGAGGTGAGCCAATATACTGAGCTAATATTTTTCCGCACGCGAAATGGGCACATTTGCAGCCTAATTGCGGAAAAGCCCGTACGAAGGAAGAAGAATACTGAGCCACTATAAAAAAGTTCGATGGGATCCCATTGTGACACGATAAGACTGTACATTATCCGCGTAATAAAGTCTAAGAATATTCATCCGTAGCTTTACTATGTTTTCACCGCCCTACATGCAATTGTTCATCTGAGTACTTTCATCGATAAATGCACAGCAGAGCTTGTACCTTTGAAATACTGGCTGCAGTCGTAACTGCGAAGCGTTTGAGGTTAGCTTTCCTTTCAGGTCTATTTGTATTAAGTACATACCTGGGGCGTCGTGTAAGCCATTCTACATGTTGCAATTTGGCTGCAAACGTATACCTATTACAGGTGTACCTATCTGTGAATACTTAAATTCCTTTACCGCGTCTTCTAACAATCATTCTTCAAAGAACATTTGGTCCAATTCTTTTAGAAATTCGCGTAAAAAAATCAACTTTTCATACATAGTCGGTCACGTGACTTGGTCATTTTGAATGAGGAGTCGAAAAAAAAAATCCGTCAATTTCAAAAAGTCGTTGAACATCAAATATTGTTCAGAATGGTTGGTAATGATCTACCATCCGTTTACCTTTAACATGGTTAAAGGGTTGTAGATGTTCACTGATCTCAGACAACAAAGGAAACACAAAATTAATATGTACTGAAATACATTATTCGACGGTTAAAAGAAAAAAGGGCATAAACGACTTTTGGTCAAAAATGAGTTATACATAAATAATGTCATGAAGACTAAAAATGTTCTGCTCTTTCGAATGCATTTACTCCCGTGGCTCTATGATGACTATTTTGGCGTTTGTAGTCACCATACCACAGCTATAGCTTCACTACGAGTATAGCTCTGATTTGTGTGCAATAAAAAAGTATATGCATACCTTTGATTAATTCAAAGATTCATACATTGCTACTGCCTTAGCCGAATATCGGTTGTTGACTCACTAACTTATCACCTTTCTTCCGTGAACGTGCCAAACATCTCACTGCGGTAATGCGGTGCGCACCGTTTAGATCTGCGGTTAAGATGCGATGCATGTCAGTTTATTATGTGTTATACCAGTTACAGTAAGAACTGTAAAAACACCGCGGGCGGCCTCTGACGGTTGCTACAGTGTTTTCGTTTGTTTTGATTGATTTATTGCTAAAACGCTCTGTTGGTCTAGTGGTTTAAGTACCATGTTGTGTTCTCGGCGTCCAGATGAGCAAAAAGTTTCGAATTTATCGATCATAGCTCGGGTTTGTGATCCACAATCTGCATTAGGCAGGACAATCCGCATTAATCACCACGGATTAAGCCTAATCCCATTATAGTAGTAGCCATGACTTTACATAAGTATATGATGGAGGCCTCTGCCTTGCAGTGGTACAATATATCCTGATACTAGATACTAGGTATGCCTTTTGAAAGGCTTTTGGGTCTTACTACGTTGATCATTTGAGTGATTTCATATAGGATTGGCAGCCCTACTGCAGCAGCTGAGCGAGTGTGCCACTCGGTCACAGCCCGTGTGTTGGTGTCACGATTCGCCTCACTGACTGTGTGAGCTGTGTCGTGTCTGTGTTTACATGGGTACAATGACGTCTCGATGGAGGCAACCACCTATATACTCGACCTATACAGGGTGTAACTGTGAACATTTACATCCCTTTAACCACGTGTTTTACCAACCATTCTGAACAACATTTTTGTTCTGTGACTTTTCAAAATTTGCATACCTAAACAATTGTCAACTTTCCACACAAAGTCGGTCACGTGACTTGGTCATTTTGTATGGAAGTCGAAAAATTTATCGAAGAATTTGGAAAAGTAACAAATGTTGTTCAGAATGGTTGATAGAACACGTGGTTGAAGAGATGTAAATGTTCACAGATACACCTTGTATATACCCATCGATCTAGTATCATGCCTATACCGGGTTTCTGTCTTCTCTCCATCGTCATCTTAGCGTATTTCTTGAAGATCACGAGGTTGTTCTTTTTGGACACACCGCTATTAGCTGCTGGGCCCACAATTTCTTCTTCTTTGTCGTTGCGCTTGGCAGAGTGGTCGTCACTTGAGCGTTTATGGCTTCACAATAATTTGCCATTCCTCCTGCATTGACGCCTTTCTTGCATTTATGGTGCGTACCATTGTTAGCAGTTTTGACCGGGTTGGTCCAGCGTATTGGTGCTGCTTTGGGCTCTTTTGCCTTCAATTTGGCCTTGCACTATTATTCTTTCACAGATGTGTCGTTTCGACGAGTTATAATTATGTCCAAAGAAAGTCAGGATACGGAATTTTGCAATTGAAGAAAGGAAATTGAGCAATTTCAAAGTAGTACTAACTTTGGCCCATCCCAAGACCTCAAGCGAAGTTGTTGCTAAGTGCAAGTCACTAGACTAGCCACTTCGCGAAGGTGGTACAATTAATAGTTAAGCTATGATAAACCGGATCATATAAACGGCGCCAAAAATAAAAGTGGGCGGACATGAACCCGTTTGCAAGATTGATTGAGCGATCACAGATATCATTGACCATGAAGATCTTTATAATAGTAGTTATTAACTACTTTCACTTGCAAAAACAGAGGATGTTAAAATGTAGTTGGATGAACAGGCGCACCTGATGTGTTAGTGAAGTGACATTGATACGTCTAAATATGTTTTGTATGTCAGAGTGATAAAAGAGCAGGCTAATCTGTTGGTAAGCGATTGCCACCACCTTGCTAATCTGCAACATGACAGTCTCAAGAGCGCACTGCCTTTTCCTCTTTTCACCGAATTGGGGCTCCGGTACCCTCACTCACTTAGCGAAACACAGCGCAAGAGATGCTTTTACGCCGGCTTACTGCATCTGTCATATTCAGAAGAAAGGGCTACAGAGTACACAATAGCAACAAGTACTGATGACCGTTTAGCCCAGAATCCTTCATCTCTCGTTTGTCCTAGTGGCTCCCGTACGCTTTTGATGCTACCCTTTGCATGCTTGTTTGAGCTGGATAAAGTTCTCTGTGTATATTTTAGATCTGCTTCTGCTTTTGAATTGTATGTATTGTACAGACAGCCGCAGATCAGGTTACTACAATCTGTCAAATTTCTTCAATCAAACCTCACTTTTATGTCAAACGTGTTTGGTTCAATATCAACTGAGGAAATTTGACAGATTGTAGAGTAACCTGATGTGCGGCTGTCCATACATACCTTATTTTCTTGTTTTTGTGTGTCAACCTAAATGCGCATAAATATTTTATCTATTTATCACGACTCACGACGCCTAGTTAGATTTTTTTCATCCAACAATAACACAGACCTGATCTCCATGTAAGTAGCTTAAGCACTCATGTTATGGGCACTAAAAAAAGCTACAAAAAGCCACAACAATGAGCCGAACGCGCAAAAAGTACCAGGCGGGCATAAAGCGCGTGAAAGTACACGCATATTGTCCGAGGCGCTACTTTCGATGCCTTCCGGGTCAGCGGTTACGCCCGACGCAGTCAAGGTTAGCCGACCGCTGCAGTGACCTCCTTTAGTTTATTGCAGCCTGGTACTTCGGTCCGTGGAGTAATGGTTGAGGAGTAATAAACGAGAGGTCGTAATGTTTCACCAGGATACAAGGATACTTTCCAAAATGTCTGATTGACCTTTATACATAGACCTAATTTTCTATCAATAAACAAACAGTCACTTTAATTGTGAACATAAGTACTCCATAATTATATGCCTGATCACGAGACAGAATGCTGTCCACGATTCGTAGGTAATCTACCAGCTATGTGAGAAGGAACGAATAAACATTCAAACGCACGGAACTTACAAGCGATCAAGGGAAAAGTGATTATGAGTACTCAAAAGCCAGACAGATAAATAGAGATACTTTAGAATCTTACAAACTTTGCTTGTCTGGTGAAACTAACCGTGGAAAATGAGGTAATCATCATCAGTCTCCAAGTCGTAATAAATAATAATAACACACTTTTTGTTTTGTGCCTCTTTTCAATTCAAAAGTATATTTTCTAACTTTAACATAAAAAGACATAGATCAGATCAAGTTGTTCATCGTATGGCAAAAGATACATCTGCCAACGACAGGGTGTAAGCATAAGTTACTAAATTTTTTTAAATATAGTTTAGAGGGCAGACAAACAGAAGGATCACCTGATGGAATCGCTTTCGATTACCGCTGACCATGGACACCTGCAATACCAGAGGCGTCACTAGTGCGCTGCCGATCTTTCAAGAAGGTCTATAATCTATAGTATGGTGTAAGCTTTCTTAGCTACCCAACCATATTTCCAGACCTCGTCATGTGGTTATGGTAGTGGGGAAACAATAGATGAGGCTGGCAGGTGACCTTAGAGAGTGGCGTGACAGAGAAGATGCCTATACTAAGCAGTAGGTGGATGAGGGCTGATATGATGATAATAGATAAAAAGTGACGTATTTTCAAAGGCCAAAAAGTAATGTAACGTCTGTAACCTCTCTTAGTTGACATCCGATACGATAGTTGTGAGGTCTCGCATACCCAAGGACTTATCAATTCGGTTCGAATATTTCCAGTTTTGAGGAAAAGACTTTCTTGGCATATTTTGCGGTTCAATTAGAAAGGACAGGCCAAATCTAAATTAAATAACCATTCAGATATAATAAAGTCACTTCACACGGTGGTATTTGTAAGCCATAAAAGCACAATCATAATGTCATTAACCTGTGACGGGTGTGACAGAAAATGGAAAATGTACGATGTAGTTGGGTATTTTGTACCCAGGTAAAGGTCAAAGTATTTATCTGGAGATATTGTCAAAAATACTTTGAAAGGATATTTTTAAGTACCGAAGCTCGTAATTACTGTCACGAGAGCTCAATTTTTGAATTGTTATTTTAATTTTAAATAAACATTTCATTTTTTTCTTCTCTCCCTTCAAATTTGTCTTTAATGATAATAAATTAACAGTCAAGGGAAACTTAAGACAAACAAAGTTATAATAACAAATTCCAAACCTTGAGTATGATTTGAGCTAAATGCAGTAAGTCACTTAATGTAAGTATTGTACGATCTTTGACCGTACATTGAATTGCAAGTCGCGGCGCGTCTGTAATTTGACCCGAATATGCTCCAATTCGCGGAGTTTATGTGATTTTATTACAATTAATTTTGTACTTAATGTTCTACGGATTATCGTACCAATCGTGCGTGCACTCACACCATTTTCACCATCATTCACCATTTTAGTGTCTAACTCTTCTTGACTGTATTTCGTGTTTATCTTAGAATAAACTCTCAGTTAATCTAACCAGTGACTTTCCATTCAACAATCCTAACTTTTAGTGTACGTACCGTACAAGTATCAAGAATTTATCTTTATTTGACTGAGTACCTCGGTGGCCCAGTATTTACGTGCTGAGAAAGAGATTAAACAGATAGAAATTTAAACTTAGGTAACAAAGACCATTAGTCGCACGGACGGGTTGAAGTGACATTTCGACCCAAAAACACATGTAGTCACCAACTTTTTGTTACAACGCAAAAACCTATACCGACATTGTCGAACAATTTGTCGGATTTCCTTCATAATATATTAAATAAGACTTGTTTAGCGTCTAACGGTACTTTTTTTGCTTTAAGCGCCAGAAATCGGCTGGTCAATTGGATTTTTTGCGCGCCATTTTGGTTTATTGAAAAAAATGTGTGTCAGATGAGTATCGATTCATAGAGGTGCTAATTTATGATTAATTAACTGAATGGGCCAGTTTGATGATAATTAGAGTTGTTCGTTTGAATGTGGGGCGAGATTTGTGATACCCATGCATTAGATAAGTTTTATTTTCATGTGATTGATAGCAGATGGATCACCTGACGGTAAACTATTGCTGCCGCCCATGGATACCTGCAACACCAGTAGTCACAAGTGCGCTGCCAACCTTTAACCCTCTTTTTCCCAAAGGGCCTCCGGTGCCCTCACTCACTCGACGATACACAGTGCAGGCGCGCTGCTTCACGCCGGTCTTCTTTGAGGCTGAAGTCATGCCGAAGCGTGGCTCTCCCACGGTTAAGAAAGGAAGTTATAATAAGTAAGTAGTAAGTTAAGTGAAATGCTACTTAATCTAATAAATTAAAAGCATGATTGCTTATTATCATTAATTTAAAACACATAATCTGTCATCCAAACTAATATTATAAATGCGAAAGTAACTCTGTCTGTCTGTCTGTCTGTTACTCTTTCACGCCAAAACGGGTTAAAGGGGGGTAAAAGGTTACTATTCTACGCGGACGAAGTCGCGGGCGGCCGCTAGTAATGATCATAATTCGCATTATCTTATCTGCAACAAAAGATTTAAATGCAAAAACGACACAACTTTAAACTGCCATATCTCAGAGCCTATCTAAAACGCCATAACTTTTACTTTAGTGGGACCATCAAGATAAAGCGAATATTTTACTAAACCCCGTTACTTCAAAACTTCCAAGCAACAAATAGAATCATTGTTATTAAATTACCCATTATCATAGTATAAAAATACGAAACAGTAAAGTATCGGCCTATAATATCTACTGCAGGGCAAAGGCCTCCATCATAGAAATGAAATTATCGCAACTAATGATGGGATTAGGCTTAATCACCAAGCTTTTTTAATGCGGATTGGTGATCAGGATCACAAACCTAACCTATGTTTGAAAAAAAATTGAAAAAATTATTGAGTCGACCCGAGAATTGAACCCGGGACCCAAAAACTTACTCGGTACTTAAACCACTGGATGACTAAAATAACGAGGCAGACAAAATATAATGTATTGTTTCTGCGAGGGCAACTAAAGGCAATATTCGCATAAAATTTTCATCTTTCCATACAAAGTCAGTCACGTGATTTCATCATTTTGTATTGAAAAAAGATTTGAAGAATTTCATGAAGTTATTGTACAAAGGTTGTTCAGAGTGATTGAAAGAACACGTGATTAAAGGGGTGTAAATGTTCACAGAAACTGTAGATTTGCAAAATCTAAAACTACATGCTCAGATTCTAACCACGTATGGAAGGCGCGTTCTTCTCCCGTAATCTACCATCGCTCCCCACTGTCAGTCTATGCACTGTGCCATTAGTTATAGAGAGCAAAAAACGAACCCAAAGATTCGCCTCGAGGTATACTTCAGCGCTGTTTTGATCCCGTTCCGTTGTCTCGGTATTTATTTGATTTATACACAAGTCCAATTGATTTAAATCGCTGTTATAGATTTAAGATTCTGCTCACGACTTCCACTACCTACTTCATAATGGCTTAGTAGCTTTGATAAAAAGATGAACATTTTAACAAATCCTAAATTATAAACGCGAAAGTTTATGAGGATGTAGGTATGTAAATAATGTATATTTATTACATAGATGAAATTTCACAATACATTTTTTTATGTGAAAGGTGGCTGACGAGGAGACGGATCACCTAATGGTAAGCGATGGCCTCCGCCCATAGACACCTGCAACACCAGTAGAGTCGCAAGTGCGTTGCCAACTTTTCACCCCTTTCACCCATTTGGGCCTCCGGTGCCCTCACTCACTCGCCGAAACACAACGCAGACGCTACTCCGCGCCGGTATCACTCCGGTCAAGCCATTCATGCCGAAGCGTGGTTCTCCCACGGTCAATATACCTACTTAGTTTACATATTCACAATTCATAACATTACAGGGGGTATCTGTGAACATTTGTATCCCTACAACCACGTGTTCTGCCAACCATTTTGAACAACATTAAATTGTTCAATGACTTGTAAAAATTCGCATAAAAAAAGTTAATCTTTCCATACAAAGTCACGTGACATTAATTCTGAAAAGTCGTTGAACAAAATGTTGTTCAGAATGGTTGATATGAACACGTGGAAAAAGGGATTTAAATGTTCACAGAGACACTATACAAAAAAAGCAAGATTATAAGGCATTAGCATTTAAGTTTGCTATGATACAGAGAAGCAACAGTTGAAGAACATTCTAAGAATACAATTCCTAGCACGCAATGGATATAATTGTTATAACAAAAGTGAAAACATTTACATTTTACTTTCGTTAAATGTGCTACAATGTTCTTGGACACGCAATGGTAAAAAGTTACCTATATCATTGCATGCAAATTGAGCTTTTTAGGGTTCTGGACATAAGGAAAAGAAAACCCAAGATCAATTTGTTGTCCGTTTGTAATGCAGACTCTGTCCTTTATTACAAAACAAAGACTAAAGTAAATTCGACTAAAAGTGTAATTCAATATTCAAAATTATTTTTAACATTTAAGGGGCTACCTATACGAATGAAACTAGCGCCGTCAACCTATTTACACTGATTGTGGCGAAAATACGATATTTTTTAAGAAAGCAAAACATAACAGACTTTGGATAAAAGTAAATTGAATTTTCAATTCGGAAAAAATGGAATCAAATCAGATTTCCAAAAGTCCATCTTACTTTAAAATACCAAATTATGCAGATTTAGGTCTTTATTCACTTAAAATTTCGAGTCACGCTTTCATTCTTCCAAAGAGCTGTCGATTTTTTTTGCTAACCACGACTGTGAATAAATCGCATTTCATTTGAACATTCATGTTAGTGATGCGATTCAAGTAGAGTTTTCTGGACCAATTCGGACACCTTTAAACCTTTATGAGGCTCTATCGGTATATTAATCAATACTCAATATCTTTATTGCATCTATAGGTTACATACTTAACAAACACACCACCATACACCGTACATATATATTAACTTATGACATAAGATTGTCAAACTGTCGAGGTCTATGGTAGAGGCCGCGCGCTTATGTACTCATGCCGGGCAACAACCCTAGCATATGTCAACGAACTCTTCTAAATTCAAAATCAGGTCAAAGTCTAACTTCTGTGTGTAATTATTTTGTGCTTATGTGGTGGAGATAATAATCCAAAACCAATTATCATATACCTTCTGCCCATTTACGTAACGTTGCGAAACATCGTAATAATGGATGGGTATCGCCAATGCCAGTGATTCTGTTCAGAAATTCTCATTGTCAACCCCCTCAGTGTCTTTGCCCCCGTGTCTCGGAAACGTTAAGCCGTTAGTCCTGCGCCCGATCTCTCTTCGGTCGTGTCACACTGGTATCCCATCAAATTAATAGGGTACCTAAGTATGTGAATAGAGAGTGCAGTCATTTTAAAAAGAAAAGTCAACAATGCGATCGGAGTGTCATCATCGTCATCATCATTTCAGCCAATAGACGTCCACTGCTGGACATAGGCCTCCCCCAAAGTTCTCCACACAGATCGGTCCTGTGCCACCCGCATCCAAGGGACTCCTGCAACCTTCACCAGATCGTCGGTCCACCTGGTGGGAGGCCTGCCACGGCTGCGGCCTCCTGCTCGTGGCCTCCACTCAAGGACCTTTCCACCCCAACGGCCGTCTGTTCTCCTCGCAATGTGCCCTGCCCATTGCCACTTCAGCCACGCAATTCTTTGGGTTATCGGATCGGATCGGAGTGTGCGCGAACGTAAAGATCAAACCAAACTTCCCCAAACATCGCATCACTATACGAGTACGTCTTTAGATCATGACTCGCTAAATAGAAGGTACATGTAGAAGAGGTCTATGACACATTAACATATTTCAACAGCTGATTTGATCCGACATTGTGTGTGACTGGGTCAAAGTGTATTCATATTATATCGGGTACTCATGATATCGCCTCTTTTCTTGAATAACGTCACAAATCTAAACAACGCTTTTTTAACTTTTTTCATAGGTGGCAGACGAGCAGACGGATCACCTGATGGTAAGCGATTACCGCCGCCCATAGACAACTGCAATACCAGTAGAGTCATGAATGCGCTATAACCTTTAACTACCTTTCCCCCCAATAGAGCTTCCGGTACTCACTCGGCTAAACACAGCGCAGGCTTTACGCCGCGCCGGTTTTCTGTGAGGCCGTGGTATCACTCCAGTCGAGCCAGTCCATTCCTGGTGAAGCGTGGTTTCGGCAATGAAGGGGCTGGCTTTATGCAGTATAGTCGCAGATAAAATAAATACAAGCCCCTCACAAGTAGGTAAAGGCACAAAATAATTACACACAGAAGATAGACTCAGCCTGATTTTGAATTTAGAAGAGTTCGTTGCCATATGCTAGGGTTGTTGCCCGGCATGAGTACATAAGCACGCGGCCTCTACCACAGACCTCGACTGTTTGACAATCTCATGTCATAGGCTTTTATTATAGGATTAATGTGGTTGAAAAGGCGTATTTCCTCGTTAGTGCGCATGCGTGAGTACATGACACGTTTTTAGCTCTTAGGGTAGCCTTTCTGTGTGTAATTATTTTGTGGTAAAGGGCTCTGACACGTTAACATATATCCCGCTCAGCTGATTGCCCCGACTGGCTATCGCGTAAAAAGAAACGTATTTTAAGATATAAAAGGAAAGCGAGTGCCGACCGGTTCTTGATGGTGAATTATCGCTGTACTAGGTAGATGCACTTAAGACGCCCAAGGTCGTATGTAATCCTAATCTATTTACTAGGGATTGGAGATACGACGTTACTTATTTATTTTACTAGTGGACTCCGCAAATCTGCTGGCGTGGTGTTCGATTTGCTACTAAAAGTTGTTTTCAGAATGGCTTAGGGGGCAACTAGGGCAAAACAGAAAACCGGCGTGAAGCAGCCCCTGTGCTGTGTTTCGCCGAGTGAGTGAGGGTACCGGAGGCCCACTCGGGGGGGAAGGGGATAAAAGGTTGGCAGCTCACTTGTAACTCCACTGGTGTTGCAAGTGTCCATGGGCGGCGGCAATTGCTTACCATCAGGTGATCTACCTGCTCGCCTGCTACCTATCACATAAAAAAAAAAACCCTCGTTCAGGAATTGGGTATTTGACTAATCTCGATGTAGTAAAAAATATTGATACACTATCAAAATATTAGTAAATAAGAACCAATGGCCAACATTTTCAGTTAAAAATATAACGTCTAGCTGGTTTTGTGAGCATTCAAAGTTAAGGGCAAGTCCATTTTTAAAGTATAAAATTTAAAAACAATAATTATATCATTGAACTACCCGTACATTTTCCACCAACTTTTATTATAAAATCATTTACTTAAACGGAACATTTGATATAGCTACCAAACAAATTTACTAGATGCGCATAAAGAAGTTTGAGTTGTGACGTCACAATTCAATAGCCATTTGTATAGAGCGTTTTTGGGCTTGCTCAAAATATGTGCCCTTAAAGTTGTGATATCTCAGGTAATTCAAATGAGAATCAAGTGATTCTTTCAACGATGTTTCTTAAATTGAGGCGTCTTTTGATTAAACACATAAATAAAAAATTAGTCAAATACCCAATTCCAAGATTTTTTAGCTGGTCACTGTTCTAACCTAACCTAATTTTGTTTGTTCATTTGTATTATCCTTCATGAACTCTCAGTATAAATGACTTAACTTACACAAGGAAAAAAATAAAATGACTTTCGTATTCATCTTAGTAATTACTCGTTTTGTGAAATCTAAACTCTTCTGCAATTATCATTACGTCTACTTTCGCTTGTCAGTGTCAAACAGCTGATGGGTTTAAGTTTTTAAGTTAATTATTGTAATTACATGGCGATGTGGCATTAGGTTATTTATGAAGAGATCATCTGTCATCAACCACATTATTGATGTATATAGATACATTGTCTCGTTCAGACAAAGCTTATTAGAGTAAGACAGCAATCAGCCAGTTGCGAGGGGCTACAACGAAGCGGCATTTACGACTGGATCTTTATCCCCGTTAACATTCGTGTTGCGTCTCTTTTGTTTGGATGGTGTTTCAAATTAGTTGCGGGGTGGTTTCGTTGTAGTCCTCTGTATAAGGCTTCGGACGTTATGATGTATGGAGCATTGGCAGCTCTGTTAGTAACAACATAGATCTTTTAAACTTTTCATACTTTCATTGTTAAGTCAAAATGTATTAAGTTATTTTTTTTTATGTTATAGGTAGCAGACGAGCAGGCGGATCACCTGATGGTAAGCAATTGCCACCGCTTATGGACACTTGCAACACCAGTGGAGTTACAAGTGCGCTGCCGACCTTTTATCCCATTTTCCCTTTTATCCCGGTTTCCCTGATCAAAGAGAAGAATACATAAAATGACTTTCAAATCCAAGATGGCTGCCGCGCCAAAATGCCATATATTTTTTGTAAACACCAATAAATACACGTGTCACTT
This sequence comes from Cnaphalocrocis medinalis, assembly GCA_014851415.1. Taxonomy (NCBI): domain Eukaryota; kingdom Metazoa; phylum Arthropoda; class Insecta; order Lepidoptera; family Crambidae; genus Cnaphalocrocis; species Cnaphalocrocis medinalis. Next base: position 11,025,959 of record CM026297.1, read on the forward strand.
TCAGGTGGAAGTAAAGTTGGTGATATTACTTTTGCAAGTACTGTCTCATGATATCGCCTCTTTTCTTGAATAACGTCACAAATCCAAACAACGCTTTTTTAACTTTTTTCATAGGTGGCAAGTACTATCTCTAGCGGATAAAAGTTTTCTTACTAATTTCCACCAAACCGTCGTTTTAATCACCGGCGGTGGCCGGTGGGAAGTACAATAAAAAGAACCTTAATGATGGCGGTAATGGGGAACAGACAAAGCGCCAGCACAATGCTAGCGAGCAGACCGTGAACAGCTATGCGGCCAACTGTACTGCAACTGTTTTAAATATTGTTTGCGACTGTACAATGGAGATACCACAATTTGGACTACTCAGAAAATAGTCATTGTCAAATTAATTATACTATGACTAGCTGTTACTAGCGACTTCGTTCGCGTAGAATAATATCTTTGGGTAGCAGATTTGAATAAATCCTTTGCACCTGCAATCCATTCAGAAGTCACATGTGTTCTTATTCAATAAGCTGTGGGAGAGCCACGCTTCGGCATGGGCCGGCTCGACCGGAGTAATACCACTGCCTCACAGAAAACCGACGTAAAGCAGCCCCTGTGCTGTGTTTCGCCGAGTGAGGGTACCGGTGGTCCACTCGGGGAAGGGGATAAAAGGTTGGCAGCGCACTTGTAACTCCACTGGTGTTGCAAGTGTCCATGAGTGGCGGCAATTGCTTACCATCAGGTGATCCGCCTGCTCGCCTGCTACCTATCACATAAAAAAAAGCTATCATCAATCGTAATAATACTCGTAAACATATTAAACCTAAAGAACAATACTATCGAAATTCATTTCAACACTACTAACACACTTGTATTCAACTAACCATTAATCAAAGCATTTGAACCTCATAACTTTCAATTTATCCAAGCATCAATCTCAACCAGCGCTGGATAAATCAAAACACAACGTAATCAAGAAAAAAAACCGAACCAATAATAGACCTGATAGACCGAGACGGCATTTTACTCCTCAAGAATGCCATAGTGTATTTCAATAAAGTGTGGCATCTGCCATCCATTTATATAAACCAACCACTCAAAATAGAACTCTCGGATTGCACACAGACGATCCAAATTTAACTAAAGCTGAGGACCAAGATCGCGTTAGGGAAGATCTAGATAAACTGGACGGACTCTAGTCTGATATAAAACGTGGTATTGTTGTCAGGCTTCTCGGGAGACTTATTGGCAATATCGTAGATAAAGCCCTCGTATCGTGAATGCTAAATAATGGAAATAGTTTGAATGTTTCGTTAATAATGCGGGAAAATGAAATGCGCGGTTAATGGTACATGTAAATTCGATTAAAAGTGCAAAACACATTTTCAATTAAAACGTCAGATGTGAATTCGAATGGTCGTGTGAGCTTGGGATGAATTTATTAAAATGATTGATTGTTAAGGTCTGCGCAAAAATTTTTCGTTATTAATTTCCGAGTTTAAATTGATGATTACTTTTATTAACACTAACAATAACAGACGTTTAAACATTTAGCTTAATTGAATTTAAAAGTGTATCTGCATACGTGTATAACAATTAATAAAACTAAAATTAACCACATAAAACGTATGATTATTTATACACTACGGTAATTCGTATACTACGAACATTATAGCCCATGCTCTAGGCAGATCCAATTTACTTCAGCTTTCTGACTATAATAAAAAATTTAAGTGCACTCGAAATTATGAATCATAAATGTTATTATACGCGTATAGCAGACACAAAATGCTAAGCTGTAAAATACCTAAGTGCTTAAGCATAAAGAGCTCCTATTCTCGTAATGCTTATGAAAATGGATCCATAAGTTGAAGGGAATAAGAGTTTATCTAAAGATAACAATTTTCATAAAATTAATTATGAAACAAAACTAAAATTCATTATATGTGAGCTATAAATATTTTATAGCGGCATCTTCAGTATGGAAAAACAGGTTGCAGTTGACAATGTGGTATCCGGCATGAGAGTAATCCGAATATAGACATACTATGTCTTCATTTTAAACTGCAAGGTAATATAAACTGTATCTTGTTGACAAAAGAAGTAAAGTTGCTTGTGTGTGTTATCAGGTGACATAATGAGGTCCAGATGAGAAATGTCGAGATTAGAAATGAATGCTTGCTCCGAGGATTATCTTTGAATAATTTATGCTATAGACAGACACACATCAGGTTAGTACAATCTGTCAGATTTCATCAATTTATATTGAACCAAAGGTGTTTGTCATTAAGGTGAGAATCGTTTGGGGAAATTTGACAGATTGTATACATCGACGAGTGGCTGTACAAAGAACATGTTTCTAACATGGTTTTGATTGCCATGTAATGCAACTGTAGCTGATGTTTGGACCGTTTCTTATTATGTTCTTTTTTATTGCGAGCTTTGGATCTAATCAATGGTCAAACTATTTCAATAAATTATGTTAGAATTCATTTTGTGACTTCTAATTAATTGCCTCGAAAATTTATAGACTATAAGATGAAATATGTGTTCTTAATAATATGAAAAATGGGTTCTAGTTTCATGATTAGGATTTATCCATTTTTTTTAAATTTCATAACTGTTAAAAAATGTAATTTGAAATCAAGAAAACTTTAACTACATTTCAAAACTCACATTAAATGTTTATATTAGTATTTTATATGGGTAGCATAACTTATTAGTTTTTAATTTTTGTTAATTAAAAATGTTTGTTGCTTACGGAGTAATTTGATTGTATTAGGTTTTCTGGAAGATATATTTTTTATCTAATGAATGTGTTGTTGGCGATACAATTAATCCTTTCTTCATTTACAAATGAAATAATGCGCAGTTTTCACTGTGATTAAAAGCAGAAATGACTTACTAACTAATAACAGTTTGTCTGCATGCTTGTCAAATAACATATTATTATGTCTTGCATTCATGATTCCGCGTTTTATTTCATAAAAACACGATTCAAAGTTGCATAAATTTGAAACGTTACTATTATTTTGATACTGCATGTGATTTGCGCGTATTATTTCTACAGACATGTGTTTGTAAAGAAAGATTACTGCGGTTATATCCGTAAAATTAACTACTTAAATGTAAGTAATCGTAAAATGAAACCTTTTTAAAACAGAAAGTTAGTACATCGATCGAATTCTACAGGTGCATTCGATACAAATTTGGAGGATAATGGCAAGAAATAGAAGTTGATTTTATTTTTATACGCAATCATAATAGGTAGTGGTTATTTCATTTTGTACACTCATTGTGTAAAAACGACAGTTTATTGAATCAACGAGCATAAAATCTAGAGTTAACCTTTATCACACTTTCCAGAAACTTCAACAATACGCCACCTATCGCGAATACAAAACAAGCATAAAATGCACAATTGTATGTCTCTAAAGGCATATTGCAGGTCTTTTGATACCAGCACAAAAGCAATTCAAAATTGACTCCAATGGCTTTATAGGCGACAATAATGTAATAATTTAAAGTCACAATTCAATGGTAATTCAGTATAATAAGTCTTCGAGAAAGGCCGAATAAGAGATATACAATCTAAAGTAGGAAATGTTCACTGCAAAATAAAATTAGTGTCGATTACTAACGGTGCATTTCAAAATATAATGCATTCAGTTTTTTAATAAGATCGGTGACTTTTAGATCTTACTAATAATGAAGAATGAAAGTTTAACATTAATTAGCCTGAAGTGTAATTTGAAAATGCACATAATACAAACGATTTATTGAACCATTCAGCTTTAATTCACATACTTAATTGGTTTTGATGGAATACCCGCATGCTTTAGACACAAAACACATTTCACTTTGCACTTTATCCGCGTCGGCTTAAAGTTCAATTGCAAAACACCAAGTGTTTCTAGATCAATAGGGAAATCAATTCGCGGTTACATTCGAGATTCTCATCTCGTATTCATTGATTTGCCGGCGTGCCGCAAGGCAGCGTTCTGGGCCCACCTTTGTTTCTTTCATATAAAATCGACAATAAACGGTTTACTTGAGCGCCAGTGGAAAGTACACTTTACGGTACTGATTCAGCGCTTGGATAAGTTTCTGCATGAATTCAATTACTATGGGGTCGGCGACCTGCGCTGTATGCACTGCGCGCTTATGGCAGTCGTTTAGTGACACTTTATGTTTAATTGTGATGTGCCAAAGATAATTATCGGGTGTTTGCAAAAAATCAAGTTTAATGACTTCGGGTTGTTAGCTGCGAGTAACGGGTAGGATACTCGTTTAATGTACAGTGTGTATGAGTAATTATTATTCAAGTTGTAATTTTAAATGCTTTACAAATTGGGCTTAGCCGTTCATTGTTTTCAACTTTTCTAATAAATAATGTTCTACTTAATATTTAAATATATATTCTTTAGTACTTTACACTATTTCCCAGGGGGAGGGGATAAAAGGTTGGCAGCGCACTTGTAACTCCACTGGTGTTGCAAGAGTCCATGAGCGGCGGCAATTGCTTACCATCAGGTAATCCGCCTGCTCGTCTGCTACCTATCACATAAAAAAAAACTATACAAATAAAATTTCCCATTAAAATTAATGTTCATTATGACACATTATTTAACTACTATTCTCATTAACTTTACCATGGATAGTCTGTATAACCTATTAAAATTAAGACCAATATTTTTACTTAAGTGGCAGTAAAGGTTTAATTAACTTCTCTGAGTGTGGCAGTTATTCTTCAGTATGTATATTTGAAGTCTGGTTACATTCCACAATCATAGAGTTTAAGACATGTAAGAGGGCATACAATTTGTTCTTTTAAAATTTGTTTGTTCATACCGTACCGTTTTTTTTATGTTTTTTTTTTATGTGATAGGTAGCAGACGAGCAGGCGGATCACCTGATGGTAAGCAATTGCCGCCGCCCATGGACACTTGCAACACCAGTGGAGTTACAAGTGCGCTGCCAACCTTTTATCCCCTTCCCCCCCGAGTGGGCGTCCGGTACCCTCAATCACTCGGCGAAACACAGCACAGGGGCTGCTTCACGCCGGTTTTCTGTGAGGCAGTGGTATCACTCCGGTCGAGCCGGCCCATTCATGCCGAAGCGTGGCTCTCCCACATGTGATGTTAAACGATTTTTTTTTTTCACTCTCACATTATAAGTGCCAACTTTATGATATTTACAAGTTAACTCTACGTGCGTTGTTTTAATGCTTTGACTTTCTAATCTGTTTTTGTGTATATCCCATTGTGATTCCACGAAGGCGCCTATAAAACTGGTATTGTATGGTCAGCTGTTGCCAGCATACAAATATTTGCAGTGCCACAATGAGGGTACGGCAAGTCATCCAAAGCAAACGGATGTACGCTTCAGCGGATGCACACAAAAATTACATGTGCATATGTCACAGTGAATTACGAGGAAAAATCTTCCGTGTATGCACCAGTAAGTGCATTTTTTATGTGGCAGACGAGCAGACGGATCACCTGATGGTAAGGAATTGCCGCCGCCCATAGAGTACCAACGTAGAGTCACAAGTGCGTTGGCAACCTTTAACCCTCTCCCCCTAATTGACTCTCCGGTACCCTCACTCACGCGACGAAACACAAAGCAGGTGCTACTCCACGCCGGTCTTCTGTGAGGCCGTGGTATCAATCCGGCCGAACCGGACCATTCATGCCGAAGCGTGGCTCTCCCACGGATGAAGTGTATTATTGGATGTTTGGAACAAAAGTCATCGCTACTATGTTGGGATTAGGCTTAATCACCACGCTGCCTAATAACATATCATAAAAATACGGATTGGTGATCACAACCCCGAGCTATGTTCGAAAAATTTTAAACATACTTTTTGCTCGACCCAGGAACCTGCTTCTCTGAGATCACAGAGCGGTACTAAAACTGCTTGACCAACAAGGCTTTATACTTAATATGAGATGCAAAATTTACCTTCATGGAGGTGAACGATAATGTTTGCGGCAGTTTCTTGAAAATACTATTTCTGCCAAGCATTAATGCAGACTTTAGCCAGTAAAACTCTTTGCTTGAAACTAGAAACCAGGTTAATCCTACTTACTATTATAAAGGCGAAAGTTTGTATGGATGTTTGTTACTCTTTCACGTAAAAACTACTAAATGGATTTGAATGAAACTTGACCACAATATAGCTTATACATCAGAATAACACATAGGCTACAATTTTTGAGGTTTCTACGAACCTGAAGTCCACGCGAACGAAGTCGCGGGCAAAAGCTAGTTCAATATAATATACTGAAATGCCATCTAATTTGTTTAAACACACGCTTTTGTAAAGCATTAGATTGAGTAAACAATTACAATAGAGAATCGTAAAGTAATTTTTAGAAATAGGTTAGACTGACAGTACAAGTATAAAATCGATACTTTTATCTTTTTATTATGATACAAGGCGAACGAGCAAGTGGACATCAGCAACACCAAAAGGAGTGCGGATGCGTTGCCGGCCTTTAAATAAATAACTTAAAAAGACAGGGTCATATCATATAGAAATACAAATATTCGCATACCTACCAGGTCTATTGTAGTTGAACTCCATACTATGTTAATATATTTTTATGTACTATGAATATTCCGAACAAATAATTTCATTTCATATCATATGAAATCAGTAGTCTAAGGGCCTCGTTCACCACCCCTGATTAAAGTCTCAAGTAAGTGTCAATTAAAGTGAGTTTGGAGGAAACTGGCCCGTGGTAATGTCATAATTATTATCATCTACACATGTAACCCAAAGCTGTCACTTGCAAACGAGTTTACGCTTATACCATGGTCTATTGTTGCACTAAACATTCCGCTAAGAAAACAAAAAATAATAGGATAATTATATAAAGAAATTCTTTCACGTTAGATTTAAACCAGTATACTCGAGTCTGGTACAGGTAAGAAAGAGTCTACACCATGGGCGGTGGTGGATCTTACCAACAGGCGACTCGTTTGCTCATTTTTTTTTACATTATGGCGACCAAAGAGCAGACGGCTCACCTAATGGTAAATAATCACCGCCGCCCATGGACATCTACGCCTGCAACAGCAACACCTGGGATTTCTAATACAAAAGAACTTAAATCTTTATGACTTTTTCCTCAAAACCACGACGCGAAAAGCAAACACCATGAAAAAGTGATGAGAAAACTGTCAATAAGGTCAAGGTTTGGTTAACCATCTTTGACCCAAGATCAATGACCTCTGTTGACTTCCACACAATGACCGTTGCGATTAACGGACCAATTAATCGACCTGAAACGTTTTTGTGCAATTATCGAGCAAAAAACGGTTGCGTAACGTTTTTTGCGACGATTTCAATCATCGGCCCGATTGTCATACGATCGATTTTTGGTCATGACGTCATGGCGAGACTGAAATAAACTAGGTTGGCGCTGCGACCCAAAGAGTTTTGGCCTCCTATAAAAGACGAGCAGGTGGATCACCTGATGGTAAGCGATTGCCGCCGCTATAGACACCTGCAATACCGATAGAGTCACTAGTGCGTTGCCAGCCTTTAACCAATTCGGCTTCCGGTACCCTCACACAGCACAAGCCTATTTTATAGTTTGGTTTTATTAACTTAATAATTTTGTCTTCATTTCTAAACGACACAATAATGTTTGTTTTTTTTTGTGTAACGCAGCCGAAACGTCAAGCAGTAAGTGCTAAATGTACTTATTAATTTCGTCGCGTTAGTCCCGTTTATGTAAAGTATTTGTAACAATAATGTTTCCCGGTATTTATTATTTTTTGAACGAAATAAAAAGTACAAATTGGCGGACTTAATGGATTACAGAATTCTCTACCAGTCAAAATTGTGTGAGTCAGATCTTTTTTAATTTCATTTATTTATTTATTAGGTTAATTAATCTATTCCCCATCATTTGGCGAAAAGTAAAAATACTTTTATAGCGACTACTTAAACAGAATTAGGCTTGGCTAAGTGAAGAAAAATAGAAGATAAGTAACACTAGTACAGAAAACAGTTTAATTGCCACCGCAGGCGCGGTACTGACAGCACAAATAGGCGAAAAAACCTGCTGCAGGCTCAATAAATGAGCTTTGGAATTAAGCGGGACTAAAATAATTCTGGCTAATTGTTGTGAGAATTGACTAGGTAGCTCACGAATAAGAACCTTCTTTTGGGATATTTCAAATCATGTCGCTATTAGTTAGCAGTGAGAGAAATCATAGTAAGATAGAATTTTCGCTGTTAGATCTGCCAAAAGCAATTTGTGCGCTTACAATGCATTACGACAGATCACATGCCAACCAATCGATCGGTCACCTAAAAGCAGCTAGTATGCTAACTGAAAATATTTTTGTCTTCATTTCTAAACAACAAATTATTATTTTTCATGTTTCCAAGCAAGACATAATCCATTATTCATTTATTTATTTTATTTTGCAAGAAAAAGTAAGTACAATTGGTGGACTTATTGTCTTACAGTATTTTACTAATCAACCATTCAGAGGCGAGTCAGAAAATTTCAAATTTTAATTTTAATTCAATCACCATCATTTGGGGAAAAAAGTAAAAATACTTTACTTTTATAGCGACTACTTAAACAGAACTTAGGCTAGGCTAAGTGAAGAAAAATAAAAGATAAGTAACACTAGTACAGAAAACAGTTAATTGGCCACCGCAGGCGCGGTACTGACAGCACAATAGGCGAAAACCTGCTGCAGGCTCAATAAAGAGCTTTGGAATTAAAGCTGGGACTAAAAATAATTCTTGGCTAATTGTTGGTGAGGAATTGAGCTATGGTAGCTCACGGAATAAGAAAGCCTTCTTTATGGGATATTTCAAATCTATGTCTACTATTAGTTAGGCAGTGAGAGAAATCATAGTAAGGATAGCTGTTTAAATTTTCGCGTTGCATTATAGAGTCTGCCAAAGAGCAATGGAGCGCAGCATGTTTGGAGTAAGTCTTACAGACTGCATTATGAATACTACATTGCGATCCAGAACTCAAATCACGAACAACACCAAAAGAGCCGCTCAATTGTAGTGGGACTAAGCTGGAAACGTCTACCTTTTGGGCCAGAATAGTCACAGAGTGGGAGCCCAAAAACTGACGGCGGCCACGAGGTAGACCGAGGAGGCGATGTCGGGATGAGCTCGACTCCTATAGCCCCAACTGGACCGTAGTCGCCCAGAAATAAATGGCAGCTTTTTTTTCTCGATAAGATAATTAACTAGGCTGGCCCAGCGACCCAAAGTGAGCCTTGGGCTCTGATATTAAGAGCCTCCATCTAGAATAGTCCTGCGCCACCTCCTGCCAGTCATCAGCCTGGAGTGGAGGCAAATATTTGTCCACTTCGTCAATCCAGCGGTACCGACACGATAAGATGAAAAAAAAGATCACCACCGCTCATGAATCTCTTCTCATAAGACAGTAATATTTTAACCAAGTATTATTCTAAAGTTCATCTGGATGGCTGGCAGTCCACTACTGTGCGCTTTGCCAGGAACTTTTTGCCGCGTACGACGAAAATATGGAACGAACTGCCACCTGCGGTATTTCCGGACCACTACGACCTACAAACCTTCAAAAAAAGGGCATAGCTCGCTCTGAAAGGCCGGCAGGGGCACCTGTAAAGCCCCTGGAGTTGCAGGTGTTCATGGGCGACGGTAATCGCTTAACATCAGGTGATCCGTCTGCTCGTCTGCCCCCTATCCTATAAAAAAAAAGTGAATACTTGTACTTAAAATAAGTCAAGTCTCATAGAAAACATTAAAAACAAAGTTAAGCTGCATTTTATGAGCGGCTTAGCTGCGCATTAACACATTTTATCTCGGAACAGGAAACCACGAGCTGTATGAGACTAAATATTCCTATATTTTTTACAGTGTTGCATGGTAAGAGTGATTTTATAGCATAAGGCAGTGGTTCTTAAAGTGTGAAATCAGCATGTCATAGATTGTCATTTTTTGCTGGCCGATATTGTGTCACTACTGGGCAAAGATCTCATTTAACTTCTTTCAATGGTCTATAATTATCGCTATGTTTGTGATGTTGTCTTTCCATTCAATTTGGCCCTACATTTCTTGAAATAAAAATATTTTTTTGTGATATAGGGGGAAGACTAACAGTCGGATGCATGGATGTATGTAAGGGGGGGGGGCAGGGGGTCCGGACCCCCCCCCCATGGAGGCCTGGTTTGACATAAGGTCGAATCGGCTATAGCCAAGGGCGACTTAATTAAGGGGTCGGCAAGGTTGGTGGGGTAGCAAATTGTAGATAGCCCTGGGACGGCAAATCAACCTCACGTTCTTCAAGAATGCGTACACAATAACGCACGCTGGGTCCAGCCGGTCCTTGAATTGTACTTCGGGAGACCCTAAAATATTATTTCAATTAGGGAAATTGTTAAATCCGAGCACGGGGGGGGGGGGGTGATTCTTAATTGTTTTGCAATGTGGGACACCCCCCTTGTTAAAGCAATATAACAGTCGGATGGACACCTGATTGTAACCTCGGCCCTTGGACACCAGAGAAGTCACAAGTTTGGGATCCTGGATGTCTATTATCATAATACTGCCAAGGAGTGGAACACGGTAGGCCCGCTCTATCGTAGGCTTCTTCTGAACTATAGAGTTCAAATAAAAGAATAAAGCCAAAGGAAAGCCCATTAAAAAAAAACGTGTTTTTGTAATAATTAACAGGTTGTGTGTGTTTTCATTCCCTTAACCATGTCTTCAATCAATCATTCTGAATAACATCAGGAGACCTATTTTTGAATTGTCGTCTTTTTGAAATGTGTGACTCGCATGATTTTTGACATCCGCATTTTTGAATCATTCGGAAACGAGCGATTTGCAACGAGTGGTGTTAAAATAGGTCTCCTGTTCTAGGACGTTTGAAAATTCGTCGAATTTTTTTCTACTCCCCATACAATATTAACAAGTCACGTGACTGACTTTGAATGAAAGATGACATTTTTATGCGAATTTTCAAAAGTTGCAGAACTAATGTTGTTCAGAATGATTTGTAGAAGACGTGGTTAAAGGAATGTTAATGTTCACTTATACATACTGTATCTATAGGGCCAAACTCAAAAGGTTTGGGAAGCGCTGCCCACGCAGTGCACTAGACATGGAAGAAACATAATAGACGCGCAGACGCACAAAAACTTGCCAACAAATGGTACTATAAATTTATGGGGGTTTACTGCTATGCAGCAATGTGAATGAAGTCTTAAACTTTACTTCCTCTATAAATATTACTCTTGAAATCTTGACAGACATACATTTAAGACGTAGTTATGTGGAAAACATACTAAATAAAAAAGATTCTCCCAATTATTAACTGTGTTGTCTATTGTGTATGTCAGTGTAAGTTTTGTTTGTTTTAGGTGATCACAAACTCAATTAATTAAAGAGAACAAGCTCAGTCACCGACCAATTTCCAAAGGAACGTGTCTCTTTAATCACTTGACATTGGCAAAATTAACTGTGTCCTGAACACAATACAGGCCTATAAACAAAAAAAAAAATACATCGAATTTTAACCATTAAAAAAACATACTGTCAAAATTTTGGCCTGAATTGAGGTATTTACTGTTGACCGATACGTCTCGTATGGACTTGAAAGTCCAAATCTATCTTTTTCAAGATCACAATCTTATAGCATGTTTGACAAGCAAGATATTAGATCAGGCTGTAAATAAACTGACAAGAACTAATAGATTTCTTAATCAAGATATGACGAGTATTGAACCAATTATATTTTTCTCAACCGCGTGTCGATTGTCACGCTTACTGTAATTTTTAGATTACAATCGCGTATGTTGTATAATATTGTAATTATGATAATTAAACGTGTTTTTATGTTAACAGTGCAGTGTAAAATAATTGGTAGTATATAGGTTCTTTAAGAATTCATAATAAGGTATCTATAGATTTTTTTTATTTTTTAAATATCTAAATGGTATTTTTTATTGTACCTTAGGCCCAAGCTTGACCACAATCGCACAAAATATTATTTTGTGGTAACGATAAGGTCTAGGATGACACGCGTTTGTCTAAAAGACGGCTGTGAATGTTGTGTCTGAATTAAAAAGAAATAAGTATTCTTTTTAATAAAAAAAGTAAGTTGATTTGTAAAAGTAATTTTCCTTGATTACGAAAATAATATCGAGATCTTTGACGTATGTACCTAATTGATATGTTTCATAATTTTCTTTTAAATACTTTTTTAGGGTTCCGTACTCTACTAGGAACCCTTATAGTCTCGTCATGTATGGAAATAACTACCTATAAGCTATGAAAATAAGGTCGTATCTTATGGCTAAGGAAACTTTTCATGTGCGTGTCCGACACGCTCTTGGCCAGTTTTTTTTTAATAGCAACAGGTTAACTGAATCCAAATCTTAGTAATGTATACTTATTGATTAGTTAACATTAAGGGTTGGCCCAATGCCAAATCCACATGTTCAACTCCACCAGCCTTTTCAATTTTTTTTACTTTTCTAAGAAGAAATTTTAGCATGTGATTCCGGTCAGTAGCAACTAAACATTCAGTCTCAAAACAACTATGTAAACAGATCTAACATTTATTCAATATGAATATGACTCCATTTCGTATTAGGAATGCTAATATGACATTTTACATTAATTAGCGGAACAATGGGAGAATGTTACCAGCATTACGAATCCCGAGCACGTTTGGATAACTCGTTATGATTAAATTATCATTAATTTTGTTTTAACATTGCTATTTGTTTGTTTACAAATTGTAATTATTTTACGTAAATAAACAGCTAACTGAAACACGTTGTTTAGTGATACATTTATTATAAATCGATGGATACAGGTAACGAAAAATTCGAAGAGAAAAGAAGTTAAATGGTTGGCGGCAGATGACCTGACGGATCACCTGATGGTAAGCTATTGCCGCCGCACACAGACCCCTGCAACACCAGTAGAGGTCAAGTGCGCTGCCAACCCTTAATCGTCTTTCCCCTCTATTGGGCCTCCGGTACCCACTCACTGGACTAAACACAGCGTACAGGCGTGAATTTATTGTGACATCACATCGCTCAGGGGGACAATTCTCGGCACCCATTGAAGTCGAAACTTGGAGATTTTATACATTCGTCCATACAAATTTCTGATTCGACTTGAACATCGGATACACGAGAATCGCTTCCTGATTCAACTTCAATATAGAGTGCACGAGAATTGGCCCTTGGTCTCATCTCATGGCACACGGGTATTATAATGAACTACGTCGTAAGGCACTTTATAAAAACAGCAGACAATAGAAATCAATTGTTTTATGCCTTTTAAAAGGCTATTGGGTCTTACGACGTTAATATCCATTTTAATAACTACACTTAATACATTATGCATTTAAATCTATTTACGCGGTAACTCGACCCAAGCAGGCATAAGACACGAACTTGTACGGCTTACATAACAGTATTTAACCGCAGTTAGACAATTCGACTCCGTTAAATAGCTTTTGCGTGCGCTCGCAGACTTATGTAGCTTTACGTCGTTTATGCCACTGTAGGGATGTAGATTAGATAGATAAATAGATATCATACTTACTTACTTTAATGTCATTGTATCAGTAATGTCAAGGGACATCCCTTGAAAAAGAAATAAATATATATACGTTTTTGCAAAAAAGACATGACTAGAAATATGCACATTAGGACTTAACTGTAAATCCATAATGATGAAGTAACATATTTTTTTAAATAATAGGTGGCAGATGAGCAGACGTATCACCTGATGGTTGAAGCGATTGCGGCCGCCCAACAACTCCAGTGGGATCCACCAGTTTAGGCTTCACAAAATAGAAAAAAATCTAATACAAATGATTTTCATTTATTTATAACCACTAACCGAAGATAGATACTATTTTATTAATATTCTAATACTACATACATAATAATAAAATTCGACTAAATTCGTAAGACCCAGCAACAGATACAATAGAAAATCAATTGCTTTATACCTTTTAAAAGGCTTTTGGGTCTTACGACGTTAAAAGTATCGACGTTTCTTGTAGTTTGTGACATCCCTAGTGTCTCATCTTATGTCGTTGTCACGCGATGATATACTCCACCGATTAGTTAAATGTCTGGTTAGATAGGAATTATAGATAGATAGGAATGATAGATAGATGCAGATTTTGAACGATGGTAACTCAGTAGATAAGGACGCGTCTTCCAGGGGTCGTGGTTTGAATCCCAGTATGCTGTTAAGGTATGCAGTATGCAGATGGGATGATGACATTCGAAGGCTGGCTGGTGTGGACTGGATGAGAGTGGCCGAAAATTGGGAGTGGTGGCGTGCACTAGGGGAGACCTATGTCCAGCAGTGTGGGTTTCTGATGATGATGATGCAGTTAAGGATTGTTCAAATCTATGTGTGTATGAGTGAGTGAGGGTACCGGTGGCCCACTCGGGGGGGAAGGGGATAAAAGGTTGGCAGCGCAGTTGTAACTCCACTGGTGTTGCAAGTGTCCATGGGCGGCGGCAATTGCTTACCATCAGGTGATCCGCCTGCTCGCCTGCCTATCACATAAAAAAAGTGCATATATCCACCATAAGCTAGGCGCTGAGGGAAGCATCGTTAGGGAACTTGCACATATCGGGTAGTTTCTGAAACGGTATGTGAAGCAACATCACTCCAGTCGAGACAGCGAATTCATGCCAAAGCGTAGCTCTCCCTCGGTCTCATTCAGCCAATGGGGATTTCTGGAAAAAAGTTCCAATAATCCCCATTATAAACTTTATAAGCGTTCAATGGGGATTATTGGAACTTTTTCCAGAAATCCCCATTAATGGGGCAAGTCAATGGGGATAATTGGAATAACCCGTTGGAAGAAAGGGAAACCCGGGCTCCGAAACTACAGAATGTAGGCAATCGAATACATCCTGTATATGTACTACAATAAAGTTTTAGTAATATGAATTTATGTTATAAAGAGAGAGTTACCCTCGCCATGCCTATGTTGAACGATAAATCTATGCCATAGAGAATCTAGACTTGACTACAACGGTCTAGATAAGTAGACAAGATTAACAGTCAGTTAAAGCACTTGTTGAAATTACACTCGATTTCTCGAATAACGGTAGACACCCTAAGATAATGAAGGAATGGGATAGCTGCAATCTCTAAACTAAAGCGAACTATTCATATTATACTTAGATTTTATGTGCGTATTTTTTTTTATGTGATAGGTAGCAGACGAGCAGGCGGATCACCTGATGGTAAGTAATTGCCGCCGCTCATGGACACTTGCAACACCAGTGGAGTTACAAGTGCGCTGCCAACCTTTTATCCCCTTCCCCCCGGGTGGGCCTCCGGTACCCTCACTCTTTCGGCGAAACACAGCACAGGGGCTGCTTCACGCCGGTTTTCTGAGAGGCAGTGGTATCACTCCGGTCGAGCCGGTCCATTCATGCCGAAGCATGGCTCTCCCACAATTACTATATTACACAAAAATTTTATGTGCGTATTTCTATCATTAGCTTGGCAGGGAAAAAATATTTTAAGAAACCTGCTCTTTTTTATTTGATAGTTGGCAAACGTGCCTGATCACCTGATAGACGTGGCGAAATGGGGGCTGTCCACCCACCTTATCCATGATTTCATTGATGGAAAATCCCACGGTGCGCTTGGAAAACAGTTTCCATCTTAGAAATTTTCAGATAAAATAAGAAAATATTTGTTACGCACCAAACATAACTAAACAAAAAAAAATTGAAAAGAAAAAGACGTAGGTACGTTAGGCACTTAATAAAAGGTTATTGCTCATTATCAACCACGGAAACGAGTCCCCGCGGCGCTGGTAGTATTCTGCAGAGACCTTCGAAGGGTGCTATTTTCTGCCCCAGCGGTCATCAGTTCTTTGTACTGTATGTGTTGGCGACCACCGCTGACCACCACCGCTAACCATCACCTCATTATCACCTCTTTGGCTATCTGTGTAATTTAAATTGTTTCAGTGTTCTTTATAAGTAAATAATTAATTGAAATATCTGTCATACCTTCTGTACCTAGTTCAGTTGTTTTCTAAGTGTTGACAAACTTGTAACAGTGCTCCCCTTCTGTGCCATTATTTAACTTCATCCATATAAATACTTGTCCTGTGTGGTCTTATTCAGTTCCAATCATTCCCGCTCCATCCTCATCCATAGCCTCGAATCTTTCATCATCATCCGCCCATCAACTTCACCTCATTTGCAGCGAACAGTATGTCCCGCTCATTGCCACTTCAACCTTCTAATTTACTTCGTCTACGAATCTGATATACCTGATCGATCACGTCAAGAAACGCCGATCATAGCTCTTCTTTTCTTACATTTATTTCCTTTCGTTTTTGAGGCCCATAGTAAGTGATCATGTTTCCGTTGCATTAGTCATCACTGTCTAAAGACTAACTGCTTAGCTGTTGGCAGCTTAAATTATTTCTTTTTTTTTTTGTAAGCTCACTGACATCTAATTTCTTCGACCCAGTTTTACAGAATCGGTTACTAGCGTCCATTTTGTAACAATTGTTGAATAACCAATTAAAATCGAAAACTCAATGAAAAGAAGAATTAAGGCCGCTGTCTGTTGCCTTCTTCTAACTTTCTAAAGAGGACCATTGATTGGTATTGTAGGTTGGAAATATTTAGCAGTACATTCACGGATTTGCTGTCGGCAAAGCAAAGTCTAACTTTTACTTGTTTGGATAAAATTCCTCGTCTACGATTAACTAGACGCGTCATCGCCTTTAAAGAAGTATACTTGATTTCTTTCCTCTCATCTTAGGTTTCGTCTAAAGCTGTAGACTGGCCGGATGGCGCATTTGGTAGTGACCCTGCCTCACACGCCAAAGGTTGTGGGCTCGATCCCCCTGGACAAACAATCGTATGATAAACACTTGTGCTTGTTCAGTGTCTGGGTGTTATGTTATGTATTTAAGTATTCTATATTATTTGAGATCCTCTGTTGTCTGATATGTGTGTCATACATAAAATTGTAACAAAATGACATATATTTTTAATAAAAAGTAAGTAAGTTTTTCAATAAAAAATAGTTTATAAAACTGTAATATGGCATCTTGACAATTGTCACTCTACATTATATCGCAGAATCTTCTTGGAGGTAGGCTGCCTGCGACCGGACTCTCTGAGAGTTAATTAGGTAGGTCCATGCCTCATCAATGCCAACGTTACTTGTTCCCCAATTAGGTTTCAAAACCCACATTTAATCGACACTTACAGCGCACACATTACCTTTAAGCCATAATGCCTTGGTATCATGGTAAAGGTAAACAAAACCGACAAATTTCTTCAATCGACTCTCATCTTCCTCTCAAACACATTAGGTTGAATATCAATTGAGAAACTTTGGCAGGTTGTGGTAGCCTGATGTGTAGCTGTCCTGTACCTTTTATGTCTATAAGGAAAACCAGACGAAACGGTACCAAAAAATTGGCGGACATGTCCGCAAGGACCCAGATTTGGGTCAGATAGCCTCCGAGCTGGTAAGCAATCTCACTGGGCGTAGCTAACGGTGCACTGGTCTTTCTCTATTGTTACTTGACTCCTCACATTGACCTTACTTGCTGTCAATCGACAGATTTAATTCAATCTCGTTAAGTTCACTATATAAGTATATATCTGGGACGATACACAGTAGATGAGGCGATAGTGAGCCAGTCAATATGAGGAAGGCAATTTCGCAAGTTTAAAAGACGGATGCCAGCTGACTTTACGCTCCGCAAATAATAAAATAAAAAAAACTGTATGTTAGACTGGCTGTTAGGTATTTATTTTATGGCCAATGAAATTTTTGTTAAATGTACCTATCTTGTTGCCTGAAATTAATGAACTATTATTAATACTTATACCAAAATCTGGTTGAAAATGCCAAACTTGAGCTTTATTTGCTTGTATTTTTTATTAATTTGCATTTATTTTATTCGGGAAATGATCAGCATAAAAAACTTCGGTGTTTAAAAACAAGGTTATTTAATTAGTGTCCAACGTGAAGACTTTATATTTCAATGTTATGTATTCTTTAGTTACTAGATCGCTTAATTCAATGAAGAAAAAAAAATACGCATTCCTAGAAAACTTGAAATATGATTATCAGTACAGTAAAGTTGATTCACTATATTCTAATGCACTGTGACTAAAGTGTGACATGAGGTCAGTAAAGAGCAGACACCTTTGTTAGCTGTAGGTATTTCGAATTGTTAACTACTTACTTGAAAAAAGTTTATTCAGCTGGTCAGACCTAACACGAATTTCTTCAAACATGTGCTATATTTCTTTTGTTATTTCCTTGTTAGGGGCATCGTATATTGCAAATGTGTGTAGCGATACAAACACAATTCTGTCTCGATACAGCATCGATACAGTCGCAACTAGAATGTACTTGTTACTAAAAGCAGCGATACATTCGCGATACAGTCTCTCTGTACTTTTAATAAGTTTTTTTTATGTGATAGGTGGCAGAAGAACAGACAGATCACCTGATAGTAAGCGATTACCGCCGCCCATAGACACCTGCAACACCAGTAGAGTCACAAGTGCGCGTACCAAGTTATTAAGTTAAAAAAAAGCTTTTATAGTTTCGGAAGGAAATGGCTGTGACAGACGTCTGTCTGTCTGTGGCATTTGTTACGACGTATCGAAACAATAAACCCATATTATGGTTCCGTCTTTACCATTTTGCTACATAACCCTAAAAACGAAAACCAAATATTTAATTACATAATAAAATAATCGTACTTTTTAAAACAATACACAAATAAATCAAAGTATACGACTACAGATTCCGAAGACGGAAGTATTGCTTGTACATCGCCGCGTCCGTCTTTATCTCTCCCAGTGCCGAAGAGGGAGACAGTAAGACACGGTTGAATGAATAATGAATAGGGCATTATAGTGATGCGAATTTAATGCAATTTTACAACTCGAGTCATTTTACGATTTCACTCAATTTGAGTGACAGCAACATCACTCATTGGTCAGTTTCAAGAAATTTCGGGGCGACATCTTTAAAGGGAAATTGAAACATTATAACTGCATCGTCTAGTAATGGTAACACAAAGCACTTACATAGTTAAATAATATTTTTGAGGATGGCAACTCACTTCTCTTCTTCCGTCTGACTAACATCAGTGTCAGCTTTGCTTGCAATCACCTGATTTGTATAAATTACTCACTCACTTCACTTTTAAACTCTAGATACCTTAGCTGTTATTTTATTTTCCACACCTGCATGCAGGTTGAATACAATTTACTTACATACATTATTCTGCTTTAAGATCTTTATAACCTGTATTCTGGCAAATAAACAGTATTATTTATTTATTTATTATTAGGTTTGATTTTTGTATTATACCTAAGAGTGTGTTAACTTGTCACATAACTCCAAAAAAAGTTAAACTAAAAATAATTCGACCCAACTGCTACGATCACGGTCTAAAAAATACAAGACAAGAAAATAGCCTCCTGAAGTAATTTTAGTTTTCAACCTTTTATACAAATCAAAAAAGGGAAATAGTTTGATGTCACTCGAGTGACTCGAAAAGTATTGAAGAGGGATCACGTCACTATGAATAGGGCACAATACCATGTAATCTCTTATCGTCCAGACTTTAACGGTAATATTGAATCTATCGTACCTTAGGTGTGGATTCTATTGCTGTCTCTGGAAATGCTTGCGGCTATTTTTAGGGTTCCGCGGCCAATTGGCAAAAACATGGAACCCTTATAGATTAATCTTGTCTGTCTGTCAGTTCATAATATATTATGTCACATTCCACTTTTTTACCGAAACGATATTATTGTAACATGGTTTGTGTACAAAAAAAAAGTATAATATCATCCTATATACTATCCTACAGGGCAAAGGCTTCCATCATAGAAATCAAGTTATCGTTACTATGAAGGAATTAGGCTTAATCACCACGCTTGCCTAATACGGAGTGATCACAAACCCGAGCTTTGTTCGAAAAAGTCGAAACATACTTTTGCTATAAGAATAAAAAAAGTAAATTTTAAAGTTATTTCTATAAAGTATAGAAGATTTTGTGCTTCAGCATTCTGATTAAAAGTGTTAGTAGTATTTTGACTAAACGAATTACGGAGTTCCATAGTATTATAACCAAATGGGGCTACCATACTTTAAGATGTAAGCAGCAGCCATCATGTCAATTTCATGACTTTCTTGATGCATTATATGGTCGTGCATTTTGACAAGAGATACAATTAAGTGCAGTAATGGAACATTTAAGATCACCTTAAGTTGAAACGAGTTCCATCGATGTATGCGAACATTAAACCCCGTTTTAAATTCATCTGTATGGAAATTGCACTGCGTGGGACGAATGCAGGCATTGCCGTCAGAATTATAATATTTAATGTTTATGGTAGACTTGTGTCCCCCGTAAACCATATTTTTTTGGCTCCGTACATTTTGCTTTTTATGGCTTTTTAACATTTCGCTTTTTATGGCTCCGTAGAAAATGGGAAAAACGGTACCCTTAATAGACTAGTCATGGTGTTTCTCCGTCTTCATGTCTCAGTTACTTTTTTATGAAACGTTAAGAACTATAATTGTTTAAACTTTGTCGGAAAATAATAATTTTTGGGCTTAGATCATTTTTAGAACAAAAAATAAAAAACTTCTACCCTATACGTGTAAGGTATCTATGGGATAGGTCGTTTAGATTTTGTTGTTTGCGCAAGACATTTTTTTAAAGTGAAAACAAAAATAAAAGCCATAAAACTAGTAACGAAAATATTTTTTGTGAATGAGATCTTGTGAGTAGTTTTTTTTTTATCCTAATACCTAACTAATATTACAAATGCGAAAGTAACCTATAGACAACGACAAAGTTTATAGGCAAACCGAAAACACGAAACGCTTGCGCGATGTAATCGAACACAACGCCATCTATTGGTTCATTTTAGAATTACGGTCCCGAAGCGAAGTGAGGGCGGGCCACTAGTATGTCATAAATCTTAAACTGCGTTTTACCTTACATTCAATATGAGATGTAATCCAATCTGTTTGTATTTATAAAAAACAAAATCATTTGATATCATATACAAACCTTAAAATTACATAAAAAAATATGTTACGGAACCCTTAATCAGTGAGTCCGACTCGCACTGGGATCTAACCCCCTTATTACAAAACATGGTCCACAATTACTCTTAGTAGGTACACATTGATGCTGTCATTTTTATTTGATTTTTTATACTAGGGGTGACAAACGAGCATGCGGATCACCTGTTAGTTAGTAATCACCGCCGTCATTGAACATCTGGGAGATCAGAGAGGTCGCTGATGCGTCGCCAGCTTTTTAAAAGGAGTACGCTCGTCTCTTTAAGTTCCTTAAGTCGTAGCGTATTAGTAAGTAAGTAAAAGTATAGTATCAGCCTATATACTGTCCCACTGCAGGGCAAAGGCCTCCATCATAGAAATCAAGTTATCGCTACTATGATGGGATTAGGCTTAATCACTAATGCGGATTGGTGATCACAAACCCGAGCTATGTTCGAAAAATTCGAAATATACTTTTAGCTCGACCCGGGAATCGAACCTCGGGACCCCGAGATCACGGCCCGGTACTTAAACCACTAGACCAACGGGGCGTATTAGTGCCTTTTATAAAAGACGACGATAAACGGACACGATGAGGAGACGTCCTGTGGGTAGACCACCAGCCCGTTGGTCCGACGATATTGTAATGGTGGCAGGGAAATAATGAATGAGGCTGAATAGGGACCGTAGGGAGTGGCGTGATAAAGAAGAGGCCTATAGTTAGTAGTGGATGGATATTGGCTGATATGATGATGACGAGACGATAAAAATTTCAGCATCATTTCTAAGCCACCACATCTTTTTCCTTATGTGATAGATTGCAGAAGAGCAGACAGATCACCTGGTGGTAAGCGACCGTCGTAGACGTACCGGCCTTTCCTAACATTTCTTTTCGAGTTTTGGACAACATTTTACAATCTTTTGATTAGGCAGTTTGAAATGTCCCTGCCCATTGCCTCTGCCCCTGCCCCTGCCCCTGCCCCTGCCCCTGCCCCTGGGCATTAAGTTCGCCTATTGTTACAAATTTTGTGCAATAAAGTTTAAAATAAAAATAAATAAATAATAAATGTCACGATAAGTTTTTTATAAATTAATAGTTGGTTGTTTTCATATTCATTGACATATTTTTCGAAGTTTGGTTTTTGCGAAAATTTTGTAAATAATAAGTACCTACCTACCTACGAATGTTGATAATTTATTCTTACTTATCTATTGGTTTTGGAAATAACACATACAATAACGTTTCTTTCAACTTTACTAATACTGTTAAAATGTTTAAAAAACGTATTTAAATACCCCTCGTTCATATTAAAAATATTTCTATAAACATTTCCAGTTTTTGATTTTTGAAAAAAAAATCTTGTGCAAAATAAAACTTTGCAAGCAAATTAATATTTTCCCATTTATAGGGTTCCCCTCTAGTTAAAAAAAAACATCCTTGATTTATCAACCACCGTGCAAAAAACCTTTCTTTTTTTTTGCAAAAAAAAAGCAACTCCCTTTTCCACCGCAATTTTTCAATGCTAGAAAAAGTAAAAAAAAATCAAAAACCTTACTCGCTAAAATTTCCAAATCACCACACCACACTAAAAAGCACAACGGGAAATAATCGAAAATTTCGACAAAAACTTTTATTTGAAGCGTGTGGCTACGGTACGTGCCTCCGCCGCGGGGTCCACGTCGAGACTGGGCTCGCGAGCCGACTGTCAGCTAATATATCTCGTACACTAGTTTTCATCGTCTTTCACTGGTTTAAGCCGCGTCGACGAACAATTTCTGGGTTAATGAGGAACTTGTAGTTCGCCGTTTTCTAAGCGTTTTCGAATTGACGCGATGGGTGCCGCTCGTGTTGTTATGCTCTCCTGGTAGTTTCGGTGAGGAAACTAAAAGTTTTGATGATTTTGATTTTGAATCTCACCTATTTGTAAATCTCTTCTAGTCAGCACAACGCTTGGCTAGAGTGGTCGTGGTCGTCACATCAGAGGTATATGGCCATGTCTTCACATCCTTCGTCCATTTCCTCTCGCAGTGATGCTTTTCTAGGTGCATTCGTGGAGTGGACTATTAATATCTATGACCATATTAATTTATACACAACTAGATTTGCAAGAACTGCTCTTGTTTTCATGCTCTCCTGGTAGTTTCGGTGCGGAATCTAAAAGTTTTGATTTTGGATCTCACACCTAATTGCAAAAATCTAGTAACCATATTTATAGACAACTTCGTTTTGCAAGAACTGTTCTTGTTTTCATGCTCTCCTGGTAGTTTCGGTGCGGAATCTAAGTTTTGATTTTGGATCTCACACCTAATTGCAAAAATCTAGTAACCATATTTATAGACAACTCCGTTTTGCAAGAACTGTTCTTGTTTTCATGCTCTCCTGGTAGTTTCGGTGCGGGAACTAAAAGTTTTGATTTTGGATCTCACACCTAATTGCAAAAATCTAGTAACCATATTTATAGACAACTCCGTTTTGCAAGAACTGCTCTTGTTTTCATGCTCTCCTGGTAGTTTCGATGCGGGAACTAAAAGTTTTGATTTTGGATCTCACACCTAATTGCAAAAATCTAGTAACCATATTTATAGACAACTTCGTTTTGCAAGAACTGCTCTTGTTTTCATGCTCTCCTGGTAGTTTCGATGCGGGAACTAAAAGTTTTGATTTTGGATCTCACACCTAATTGCAAAAATCTAGTAACCATATTTATAGACAACTTCGTTTTGCAAGAACTGCTCTTGTTGTCATGCTCTCCTGGTAGTTTCGGTGCGGAATCTAAGTTTTGATTTTGGATCTCACACCTAATTGCAAAAATCTAGTAACCATATTTATAGACAACTCCGTTTTGCAAGAACTGTTCTTGTTTTCATGCTCTCCTGGTAGTTTCGATGCGGGAACTAAAAGTTTTGATGATTTTGGTTTTGAATCTCACCTATTGTAATAATCTCTTCTTTGTCATCACACTCTTGGCAGAGTGGTCGTGTTGTCACATCAGCGTTTATGGCCTGCTTCACAATCCTTCGCCATTCCTCTCGCAGTGATGCTTTTCTAGTGCATTCGTGGAGTGGACTATTAATAATCTAGTGACCATATTAATTTATACACAAGTTCTCCGTTTTGCAAGAACTGTTCTTGTTTTCATGCTCTCCTGGTAGTTTCGGTGCGGAATCTAAAAGTTTTGATTTTGGATCTCACACCTAATTGCAAAAATCTAGTAACCATATTTATAGACAACTCCGTTTTGCAAGAACTGCTCTTGTTTTCATGCTCTCCTGGTAGTTTCGGTGCGGAAACTAAAAGTTTTGATTTTGGATCTCACACCTAATTGCAAAAATCTAGTGACCATATTTATAGACAACTCCGTTTTGCAAGAACTGCTCTTGTTTTCATGCTCTCCTGGTAGTTTCGATGCGGGAACTAAAAGTTTTGATTTTGAATCACTGCTTTACCCTATTGCCAACACGCTGATTTCTCTCCTCAACTAAAGGTTGTCTGGAAGAAATCGCTACAAACGATAAACTTGCATGTTGACCCGACCGACCCTTTGAAAACTCGTCACTCGTTTTTACTTAAGACTAAGTGACCCTTGACGGAAATCGTCAATAAGGTGAAAGATTTTCGACTCCCCATACAAAATGACCAAGTCACGTGACCGACTTTGTATGGAAAGATGAAACTTTTTTATGCGAATTTTCAAAAGTCATAGAACTTAATGTTGTTCAGAATGGTTGGTAGAACACGTGGTTGAAGGGATGTAAATGTTCACAGATACACCCTGTATGCTAAGATGATGATAAGAAGTTTCTCTGACTATTGAGATAATGATTCTGAACATCTAGTCATAACTTACACTGGTTCCCCTGTTGAAGGGTAGCGAAGATAACAAACGCTGCAGTCGCTACATTGTAACAACCAGACATTCCAAATCTGCATCTTGGTCTGGGTGTCAATGCACTATTGACACCATCAAAACATCTGAAGTCGCAAGTATTTTTTTCTTTGTTTTAAGATAGGTGGTGGACGACCCGACAGATCACCTAATGGTAATCATCATCACCATGATGGTAAATAAAAAATAGAAAAAATAATTAAATCTATACTATTTATAAAGAGATAACTTCTATAGACCACGACAAGGCTTATAGGTAAACCGAAAACACGAAACGCTTGCGCGATGTAATTATGCACAGCGCCATCTATTGGTTCATTTCGGAATTCCGGTCCCGAAGCGAAGTGAGGGCGGGCCACTAGTAAGTATATAAAATAATAATAAATGCGCCAGACAATCACACCAATCAATCTGGTCTCACACTAGGGCAGCCCCTGTACTATGAATACCAGATGACCATAGTTAATTGGGGGCGTCAACCCAGAACACCCAGACCAAAGAAAACTTTGAAAATGTAATTTCTTAACTTGACTTGACCGGGAATCGAACTCGGGACTTTTCGCGTTTCGGGCGAACACCTTAGCCACTGCGCCATCGAGGTCGTCAGAAATAAAAATGATTAAAAATATTTTTGTACAAAAACATAAACGTTATGACATGTAACATTATGCGTTATGTTAATTATATCAATCGTAAGGAACATCAGGTTTAAGACTCGCACTTGACCGGTTTCAATTTTATTCCAAAAATCTGCCTATGTCAGACCTTATCCATATATCGACGTATTGACGTCAAACGCAAATCACCGTCGCGCTGCCCATAGACATCTACAAAGAAGTCGCTGATGCGTTGCCGGCCTTTTAAAAAGGAGTACCCCACGAAGTCTTAAAGATCCCTAAGTTGTAATGCTACCGTGGCTTAACCGTTCCACAAAACTAAGTTTCCTAATAGATAGATGTACTTTATTGCTCAAAAATCACAACTAATAACTAGACAGACATTACAGAATTTTTATGTACAATTTTGGCGATCTTATCGCTTAAAACGATATCTACCAGACAACCTTTGAATAATTAGCTAATTTGTGAACCAGAAATATAGCAGACTAGCGGCCGCCCGCGACTTCGTCCGCGTGGAAAAGTAACTTTTTACCCCCCTTTTAACCCCTTGCAACCCCCTTTTCGCAATAAAAAGTAGCCTATGTTCTTTCTCAGGGTCTAGATCATCTGTATACCAAATTTCATTTAAATCCGTTCAGTAGTTTTGGCGTGAAAAAGTAACAGACAGACAGAGTTACTTTCGCATTTATAATATTAGTTAGGATACAGAAACGCGCTATTTTTATCAAACAAAGTGATCACACCTTTCCGTCTACCCCACATTAAATATGCTTTAGCACCAAAACTGTCACGAGTGCAAACTCATTGTTTCACGCCAAAATAAGTAGAAAGTGCACGGTTTTGGCAAACCGCCCCACTTAAGAGAGAGATAAAAATTACCCGTCTCGCCCGAGTGAAACGAGTGACAAAGTGATAAGCGCATGATTTATTTCGATGCAACTGTACTTTTACGAACATAGCTCGGGTTTGTGATCACCGATCCGCATTAGGCAAGCGTGGTGATTAAGACTAATCCCATCATAGTGGCGATGACTTGATTTCTATGATGGAGGCCTTTCCCTGTAGTGGGACGGTATCTATACTATTTTTAAAGAGATAACTAACTTCTATAGACAACGACAAGGCTTATAGGTAAACCGAAACGCTTGCGCGATGTAATTGGACACAGCGCCATCTATTGGTTCATTTCTAAATTACGTTCCCGAAGCGAAGTGGGGGCGGGCCACTAGTATATGATATTAGGTTCATACTTTTGCTTGTACTTTTACTAAAGTACGGATTTTTTATGCTAGAGGAACCAATTTTTTATACTTATTAGAAAAACGCAGAAGAAGGCTTTAGTTGACTAATGACGTAAAGTTGCCCGTTGACCGTGAGTGTAGTTAAAATTATACTGTCCCACTGCAGGGCAAAAGCTTCCATCATAGAAATCAAGGCATCGCTATAAAGGAATTAGGCTTAATCACCACGTTAGCCTAATGCGGATTGGTAATCACAAGCCCGAGCTATGTTCGAAAAATTCGAAACTTGCTTTTGCCCAACGGGAGAATTGAACCCGGGATCGATGATGATGATCGATCGATCGATCGGGAATCGATGGGGCGTTACGCATGTGTGCAGAAAAATAAAAATATGGTTGTCTTTTTTATGTGATAGTTGGTAAACGAGCAGACGGATCGCCTTATGGTAAGTGATTGCCGCCGTCCATAAACACTAGTGGAGTCACAAGTGCACTGCCAATATTTCAACCCTCCTTCTTCCTGAATGGGTCTCCGCCACACTCACTCGGCTAAATAAAGCGCAGGCGCTGCTTCACGCCGGTCTTCTGTAAGGCCGTGGTATCACACTGGTCGAGCCGGCCCATTCATGCCAAAGCATGGATTCCCCATGGTCAATCGCATGCTAGTCAAGCTGGCCCATTTATGCAAAAGCATGGCTTCATCATGGTAATATAGAAAATAGTGGCCCGCCCTTACTTTAGGACAGTAGTTTTAAACTGAACCAATAGATGGCGCTGGGCGACGATTGTATCGCGCTAATGTTTCGTATTTTCTGTGTACGTATGCCTAGTTGATGTCAAGAGGAGTTATCTCTTTATAAATAGTGATTGTATAAACGGATGTGTTTGTTTGTCCTTATTAAACAAACTATTGATTTGCGTATCGGGACCCTAACCCACATATTGGGCTCGCGGGATCATCCCCCCCCCATAACATTGTTTCGCGAAACACCGTTAACTAATCGTTGTGGCCGCGAACTGTGCCCCATAGAGTAGAAGATGGCAGAAGGGTCACTCTGTTCTGTTCTTATGCCAATATTGCAATGAAATTACTAGGCAGTGTCTTGAAGGCTTCGATTGCGCAGTGGCTAAGGTTCACCCGAAGCGCGAAATGTTCCGAGTTCGATTCCCTGTCAAGTCAATTTAGGAAACTACATGTGATGGGTATGAATGTAAGTGGGTGGAGGAACAGAGGACGGCCGAAAAAGAGATGGATGGATTGTGTGAAGAATGACATGACTGAAAAGGGGGTGGATGATACTATGACGAATGACAGGGACGAATGGAAGAAGAAAACATACTGCGCCGACCCCAGATAACAAAGGGAACAGGGCAGGGAAATGATGATGATAAAAATTTTCTTGGGTCTGGGTGTTCTGGGTTGACGACCCCAGTTAATTATCGTTGCCTGGTACTCATAGTACAGGAGTGTGTGATTGTCTGGCGCATTCATCCATTTTATTTTTTGTTAAGAATTTAGAAAACTGTGATTGAGCGCGTTTGATATGAAATTACCTAACTTATTGCACAGAAATTAAATTGTTCCTTTAATTATTATTTTTATTACTTTCTTTATACATAAACATTGTAGTAGTCAAAATCATATTGTAAGTAAGCCTTTTTTAGAAGAATAAAAATAATTTAATCCGTACTAATATTATAAATGCGAAAGTAACTCTGTCCGTCTGTCTGCTACTCTTTCACTGATTTAAATGAAATTTGGTATACAGATAATCTAGACCCTGAGAAAGGACATAGGCTACTTTTTATTACAAAAAGGGGGTTGTAAAGGGGTTGAAAGGGGGGTAAAAAGTTACTTTTCCACGCGGACGGAGGCGCGGGCGGCCGCTAGTTTCTAATAAATCAATTCATAAGTAAATGAAGCCTCGCCGGCCGCTGCCGTGCGCCATCTTAGTTAGCAATTGCTTTTTCAATTAATCATTTCATACCATGCTGTGAAAGGCACATCAGTTTTCCCAAAACACTGCAAACTTTACAGTGTCTCGTTGTCTACACATCAACTCTGAGTTTCGAGACGACAAACTTTGGTAAATTGCACCTTCTGTACTCCCAGACTCTATGGCTGAACTATTCGCCGACAAACGCTCAACTGAATCCAATTAGAGTTAGCCAAATGTGCGATACAGTGCGCTGGACTGAATTACTGGCATACCCCCTTAGAGGCTTTTGAGTAAAGCCTGGTGCATATTGCCTGTACCAGCGACTAGAAGCGTCCAAAAAGGGGGGTTATTCCACTAATCCACATTGATAATCTGTCTGGAAGAGATCGCTATTAGCGATAAGGCCGCCGATATTGTATTTGGAAATTACTATTAGCATTAAGTTCTGTAATGTGTTGTGCAATAAAGAGTATCTATCTATCTATCTATCTATAATCCCCATTAATGGGGATTAGTGCACTCGTTGTAAAATTTTGTCCACAAATCCCCATTGAATGCCAATCGTGTTGATAATGGGGATTCGTAGACAAAATTTTACAACGAGTGCACAAATCCCCATTAATAAAAATTAAAACTATTTACTGTATGAATGACTTATATTTACTTACTATTGAGCGAGAGGACTAGCTTTTATTAAAAGTTTTCTTGGGTCTGAGTGTTCTGGGTTGACGCCCCCAGTTAATTATCGTCACCTGGTACTCATAGTACAGGGGTTTCCCTAGTTCGAGACCGTTGGTTGATATGATTGTGGCGCATTTATTTATTTATTCAATATTTCAGGTCAGGTTTTAACTGTGGAAGAGCCATGCTTCGGCATGAACGAGCCGGCTCGACCGGAGTGATATAACACGGCTTCACATAAGACCGGCGTGAGGCAGTGCCTGTCTAGGAGTAATATTGTTCTGTGGCCTGTTTTGTCGAGTGAGTGAGGGAACCGGAGGCACAATTGGGGGGAAAGGAGGTTGGTTGGAAACGCACTTGTGATTCTACTGGTGTTGCAGGTGTCTATGAGCGGTAGTAATGGTTTATCATCAGGTGATCTGCCAACTATCTCAGCGAATGGGTCGTTGAGCCATCGGAGTAAGTAAGTTCTGGTCTAGATACTTTTTAAAGGTATCGATCAATAATACCTTAGTCCAGTGAGTCCACTCCTAAAGGCCCCGGCACTCGCGCAGGCTAGGTGACCGTAAAGCTCTCGGGAGGCCTCGCTATTTGCCTGCCGCGCGGCCGCGTTGCGACCGTTCAGAGCGCCGCTGACTCCAAGGGATAGGGGTCTGACTCTCAACAGAACCTTTCATGGGCCTGCATGAATCTAACTCTCAACAGTGAGCGACGGTACCGGAGGCCCAATTGGGAGAAAAGGAGTTAAAGATTGGCGTCCTTAGGACTCTACTGGTGTGGTGGGTGTCATGGGCGACGGCAATCGCTTACCATCAGGTGATCCTTCTGCTCGTCTGCTAGTTGCACGGCGGTGGCACTGTCTTATCATCAGGTGACCTGCCAACTATCACATAATAATGCATCATTCCCAGTGAGTCCACTCCTAAAGGCCCCGCATGGCACATCATTCACAATCTCAGCGCTTGGGTCGTTGAGCCATCGGAGTAAGTATGAAACTATGGTCTTCAATAATCCCTCAGTCCCAGTGAGTCCACTCCTAAAGCACTCGCACAGGCCAGGTGACCGTAAAGCGTTCGCGAGCCCTCGCTATTTGCCTGCCGCGCGTTCAGAGCGCTGCTTACTCCAAGGGATAGGGGTCTGACTCTCAACAGAACCCTGCATGGGATTTCGTATTATTCTTTTTATAAAATCCTATATGCTCATTATGCTGCCAGCCGTTTAGTTTATAGGTATCCTTCTCGCCGGATTGAGCCTCCAGTATTTTTCACGCGACGAAATACAACACAAATGCTAATACATGCCGGTCTGCTGCTTCCCATCGGTCTTCTGTAAGGGCGATTAGAAAATGAAATAAAAATCAAGACGAGATTTAATCAAAAATTTTAATTATGATTGAAGTTTTATTTAACGCCTGGCCTTGTGTGTTATCAAAATACATCCTATCAGCCTATTACTGTCCCACTGCAGGGCTTCCATCATAGAAATCAAGTCATCGCAGCTATGATGGGATTAGGCTTTATCACTACGCATGCGTAATGCGGATTGGTGATTACAAACTCGAGCTATATGTTCGGAAAATTCGCAAAATACTTTTTGCTCGACCCGGGAATCGCATCCAGGACCCCGAGATCACGGCCCGATACTTAAATCTTTAGACCAACGGGGCGTTACCAAAATCTTTATAATCATTCCAGCAAATAGACGTCCACTGCTGAACATAGGTCTCCCCCAAATGTTCTCCACACAGATCGGTCATGTGCCTCCCGCATCCAAGAAATTCCCGTGACCCTTACTATACTCCGATTCATAATCATGTAAAGTAAACTGACAGATGTCAATGTGTCATCCCTATACAGTCATATTCAATTTGACACATGCAAAATGTCAAAATGCATAGAAACTTGTCATTTGCATCTGTCAGTTTATTTTACATGATTATGAATCAGAGTATAGTCGTCGTTATCAAAATAATGCAATCAAAATGTGGGACCACATCTCCTATGCTATCGAGAAACGGGGATAGTAGAGAATGGGAATAAGTATGAAGTTATGGGCGGCATAGTCGGCGTCGCGCGCGCAGGTCGTTGGCTAAGGCTAGGTGTGAATCTGTGTTGCCATCGCATTTAAGATACCAGCCTCACAAAAACCAGCTAAAGCAGTACCTACGCTGTGTTTCGCCATGTTAGTGAGAATACTCTGGGCGGTGGCAATGGCTTACCTAGCTTGTACAGTCAACTCCAAAAATATGTATACACTTTAGAACCTTGTCACAATACACTAAGAAAGTAGAGGTCGTTCTACTTTCTTATA
Organism: Cnaphalocrocis medinalis; assembly: GCA_014851415.1. NCBI lineage: Eukaryota > Metazoa > Arthropoda > Insecta > Lepidoptera > Crambidae > Cnaphalocrocis > Cnaphalocrocis medinalis. Next base: position 11,057,734 of record CM026297.1, read on the forward strand.
TTAAGTATTGTGACAAGGCCCTAAAGCGTATACATATTTTTGGAGTTGGCTGTACTATACTCTGATTTTTAATCATGTGGAGTAAACTGACAGTTGCAAATGTTAAGTTTCTATACATTTTGACATTTCGCATCTATCAAATTTAGTGATAATGTATGGGGAATTGGGGATGACACATTGACATCTCTCAGTTTACTCCACAATTCCACATGATTAAAAATCAGAGTATAATGTAAATCTTGTTGGTGATCTGATCTTCTGTACTGTTTTTAAAGAGGGTTATCTCATAGTTCACGTTAAAGTTTATAGGCAAACCGAAAACAAGAAACACTTGCGTGATTAAATCCACTCTGAGCGCCATCTATTGGTACTGGTGCAATTAAGAACTAAAACGAAGTGAGGGCGGGCCACTAGTAAATAAATAAAGATAATGTTACTGTTACATTTTTAATTCTGGATATCGCCTACTTTCCTTCATTTGCATGAGTATAATCAGAGGTTGTATCGACTTGAGCAGTTACAGAGAAAGACTCGAAAGTGCTTGAATAAGCAATGGGCTAGCTTACCTGATAACAGCACCAAGGGATTTTTTTTAATCTACATATTTAATTTAGGGACTTTAACATACTATGTTATGTTAGTCCCATCGTATCCTAAGCATTACATTAAAAATAGATATTATGTTTTAACTACATAAAAATCGTTACATATTTATATTAAAACTAATTATTTTAATCACCGATGAACAACCATCTCACACACTAGTTTTGCTTCTTCTGACGCAGGTTCAGCCAAATGGATTGAAATATGCCTATGTATTTGGGTGTCTTTAAGTCGAGAGTGAATAGGTTTCTTCTGAAAAAGCACGCTACATCTTAGACCTCATTGTCACTCTCCATCAGGTGAGATGAGGTCAAGTGCAAACCCATCTAATATTTGAAAAAAAAAAAGTATTTAAGGTGCAGGTTGTTCATCAGTGACCGACGCTCTGCCTCTTTCAAGGAATTTTGATTTAAATCTACTATTTATAAAGAGGTAAATTCTATACACAAAGACAAGGCTAAAATAGATAAAAAAGCAAAAAACATGTGCGATGTAATCGACACCCAGCGCCATCTATTAGTTGCATGGGAAACTAACGTCCCGAAACGAAGTGAGGACCCAAGAAAACTTAAAAAATGGAGTTTCCTAAATTTACTAGATCCGGAATCGAATCTGGGACCTTTCGCGCTTCGGGCGAACGGCTAAGCCACTACGCCATCGGGGCCGAAGAATTTATTCTAAAGAACTGCTTGTGAGAGCGATGGTAGCTCAGTGAATATGACGCCCTACATAACTGTGGGAGAGCCGCGCTTCGGCATGAATGGGCAGGATGGACCGGAGTGATACCACGGCCTCACAGATAAAGCGTAAAGCAGCTCCTGCTTTGTATTTCATCGAGTGAGTGAGGGAGACTCGAAGTTTATGGCGAGGATTTTGCTTAGTTAAATATGGGTGATTTGGCTGTCGTGATGTAAGTGACGCCCTGGTAGAGCCGATATAATTGGTGACATTCGCGTTCTGTTACTTTGACGAATTAAATGGCTCTATATTTATGAGCGTCTCGGGTTTTTGATACTTTTGACCAGTTTGGCTGTATCTAACTAGTTGACAGCCTTGGAAGTCGCTATCTATTTGCTGCCGACTGAACCGGCGGCCAAATTGGGGGAAAAGGGGTTGAAGATTGGCAGCACACTTGATTCTACTGGTGTAAGAAGTGACAATGGGCGACGACAATCGCTTGCCATCAGGTGATCCGTCTGCTCGTTTGCCTCAATCACTTAAAAACGCAAATAATTGCTATACCAATAATAAGCAGTATTTTGTTGTAGACTTTATACTATCTCTTTGAGTAAACTAGGTTAGCGGATAACTTACTTTACGACTAAAATTATAAACCTATTTTACAGGAGCCGCGTAGGAGTAGTAAACAGCTTAAGCGTGAAATGCTGCAAGGAGCGGGTTCACTTCCCAGTTCGGCTTATCTGAGGTATGTTCGGCCCACGGGTTCTCTCGTGTTAGCAATAAGTTAGACGAGAATAGAATTCGCTATGTTTTATGAAGCTGTAATGTAGAATATTGCCTACAATATTCTATAACGTCCTAATGTTATTTGGAATTGTATATGGGAGTAATAGGTTAAAAGCTTTGGCAAAACGTAGACTGAGGGCCTCGTTCCACCATCTCTGAGTAAAGAGTCAAGTAATTTACTCCTCAATTTAAGTGGGTTTGGAGGAAACTGGCGGCCCCTGGTCCGCGGCCTATACTCTGATTCATAATCAATCTGATGTAAAGTAAACTGACAGATGAAAATGACAAGTTTCTATGCATTTTGACATTTTGCATGTGTCAAATTGAGTGATAATGTATGGGGATGACACATTGACATCTGTCTATTTACTTTACATGATTATGAATCAGAGTATAGTTAACAATTTAAATAATTTATTCAAAACAAAGACCAGGGGCCAATTTTCTCCAAACCCACTTTAATTGACAAGAAAACACAGAGATGTTGAAAGAGGCCCTAAGAGCCATGCTTTGGCATGTATGGGCAGGATCGACTGAAGTGGATACCACGGCCTCTGGAAGACCGGTCTGAAGCAGCGCCTACGCTGTGTTTCGTGGAGTCAGCCATTAAACTAATACTTTTTTTTATTGAAGTCCTCATTGCAGTTATTATTAATCTAAAACTGCATCGATAAATCAATCGAGTTGGAATGCACGTCTGTATTGTACCAACAGTCGTTGAACTCGAGTTGATTTTATAATGCGCTTGCGCATACATGTTTCTGACACGACTCCGATGTGATACAAATGCTGCTGATGAAGGTTAAATCGATTTAATTAAGAAATCGAAATTGAAAGCAAGTCATTGTCAGGACTTTTTTTTGTTTGTGTTTTTGATTAATGCGTATGTAACTTGTATGTAAAATTTGTTGTGGTGTCCAAATGATCAGTATCAGCCTATAATATACTGTCCCATTGCAGGGCAAAGACCTCCATGATAGAAATCAAGTCACCGCTACTGTGATGGAGCTTAGGCTTAATCACCACGCTTGCCTAATGCGGATTGGTGATCATAAACCCGAGCTATGTTCGAAAAATTCGAAACATACTTTTGCTCGACCCGGGAATCGAAACCGGAACACCGAGATCACAGCCTGGTACTTAAACTTAAGCAATTGTGGCACATTGTATAGTATTATGTATGATGCACCTTCTACACCAGTAGAGTCAAAAATGCAACCCAACCTTTAATTTAAAATACTTATGCGTAACTGCGTGATACAATATCAGTCTTGTAGTAATGAATATTTCATAGCAATCAAACCAGTGTGGGAACCAGGCTCCAGTCTTTTGACTCCGGCGACGAAGTTTTGGCACAAACCCTTTATCCTGTTTGCTGGCAGATGGTTTTTCCGACCACAGTGTTAAAATGGCCCAGTGACTCAAGATAATGTACGGAGAATAGCGTCTATTGTATACTTACAAATGTCCTTCAATTGGTGCTCACATTATATTAAAACAAATTAGGTTTATTTTATGTGATACGTGGCAGACGAGCAGACGGATCACCTGATTATAAGCGATTTTCAGCGCACTTGTAACTCTTTTTTTTATGTGACAGGTAGCAGATGAGCAGGCGGATCACCTGATGGTAAGCAATTGCCGCCGCCCATGAGCACATGCAACAAGTGCGCTGCTAACCTTTTATCCCCTTCCCGCCCGATGGGCCTCCGGTACCCTCACTCACTCGGCGAAACACAGCACAGGAGCTACTTCACGCCGGTTTTCTGTGAGGCAGTGGTATCACTCCGGTCGAGCCGGCCCATTCATGCCGAAGCGTGACTCTCCCACAGTTAAAGGTATTACAAATATAATACTTAAATACATTATAATACATCCAAACACTGAACAGACAAAAGTATTCATCACGCGAATGTTTGTCCAGGGTGGGGATCGAACTCACGACCTGTGGCGTATGAAACAGGGTCACTACCAAATGTGCCATCCAGCCAGCCAAATGTCTTCCTTCTGTCTCCCTAAACTTGTACTGTGGTATACTAATTTCACCAATTGAAACCGAGTCACGACCGTCGGCAGACCACCTAAGCATGCCTTACGTCAGTCAATGAGAAGGCAATTGTGTAATTTAATTTAAATTCTAATTAAACACTTTCTTTAGAATTAGTCACTTCTGTCTGCATCTTGGTGCACTGCGAAATTTTCTTGTAATGTGACAAAGAAAAGGTAAAGTATCAGCTATATATGCACTGCACGGCAAAGGCCTCCATCATAGAGATCAAGTCATCGCTACTATGATGGGATTGGGCTTAATCACAACGCTTCGCCTAATGCGGATTGGTAGAACACAAACAAATCATTAGAAATTTTCTACTAAATATCTGCAATAAAAGCAAGTTGATTCTCAGAACCCTCTGCGAGATCTCGCATATAGGGTCTAGGGTCTGGAAACTGAGGAACCACATCTACACACATGTAAAACACAGAAACAATCACGCAAAGGGTCAAAAAAAATAGAATCACTTTTATAAAAAAAAAAGTGCATTTATTATAAAAATATCTTAATACTAGTTAGTTTCTCCTTTTTACAAAAGCCTCTTGGATCTGCTGGTTGGAGAGCCCCTTCGTCTCAGGAACGAGGAGGTAGGCCAGCGCGGCGTTGATCAGACCGTTTCCTCCAAAGATGTAGAAGGTGCAGTGGATGCCCAGGAGGCTGTTCAGCCATGTGAACACGGCCAGGATGAGGAAGTTGAGGAACCAGACCCACTCGATGATGAGGGTGGACGCTGTGGCTTGGACCTGGAAAGTAAATAAATAGACAATAATTAGTATATACCTAGATATGTAGAAGAGAGGAGGAACATGTAACCAAAACACTGATGGGTTTATTGTAAATGGGTGGAGGAACAGAGGACGGCCGAAAAAGAGATGGATGGATTGTATGAAGAATAACATGGCTGAAAAGGGGGTGGATGATACGATGACGAATGACAGGGACGAATGGAAAAAGAAAACATACTGCGCCGACCTCAGATAATCTGGGAATAGGGCAGGGAGATGATAAATAGTGATGGGTATGAATGTAAATGGGTGGAGGAACAGAGGACGGCCGAAAAAGAGATGGATGGATTGTGTGAAGAATGACACTGAAAAGGGGGTGGATGATACGATGACGAATGACAGGGACGAATGGAAAAAGAAAACATACTGCGCCGACCTCAGATAATCTGGGAATAGGGCAGGGAGATGATAAATTCGTATATACCTAGTTGCCCTCGACTCAACAATTAGTGCAGGATCAATCGAAGTGGCTTTCTCTTGTTTCGGAGGACAATACTCGTTTCGTGTCGCTGAGTCCCGTGGAGTAAGTAAGTAGATACCCTTGGGCACCCAAGAAGCCGCAACCTGGGCAGCTATCACATCAGCCTGGAGGATTTTTTTTATGTGATAGGTAGCAGACGAGCAGGCGGATCACCTGATGGTAAGCAATTGCCGCTGCTCATGGACACTTGCAACACCAGTGGAGTTACTAGTGCGCTGCTAACCTTTTATCCCCTTCTCCCCCGGGTGGGCCTTCGGTACCCTCACTCACTCAGCGAAACACAGCACAGGGGCTGCTTCACGCCGGTTTTCTGTGAGGCAGTGGTATCAATCCGGTCGAGCCGGCCCATTCATGCCAAAGCGTGACTCTCCCACCGTTAATCAAGGATAGGAGAGGATAGGAAAGGATATCAAGGCTATCGCTCCCAAGGCTATCACGGTTCATAAACCGTGATAGCCTTGGGATGTCATGACATCCGTGGGCCTAGGAGACGATCTCTAGTGGGAGCGGAGGACACAATAGATCAATTTGGTCAGCTTCCATTCGGAAACGAAAGCTCCCAGACCTACAAATAATAATAAAATGTACCTAGAAATGGGTGGATATGGGCTGTATGATGATGATGATAATAATAACTTGATTGCGGTCCAAGTGCGGACTTGGGGTCTATCCATCTCAGAATTTTAAGATTTTTTGTTTGGTCCTTCTTGAGCCTAATGTGATTTGTCTTGTGTTTTGTTGAATTTAGTAAATTTTCATCACAAAAAATATTGGCTAGCCCAGTGACCAGTAAAAAATCTTGAAATTCTGGTCAATTTAATAAATACATAGATAGTATTCTTCATGTACGATATCCATCGACGCATTGTGTATTCATGGAACTTAATTGTTTGGCGCCTCTCCAATTTCATGGCTGCCTTTCTACTCATTCTATTGTAAATTAATTTGTTGGCGTACAGTGAAATCGACGTCGCTTAAAATTAATCGTACTCGATCCTCTTAGGTAGTGTTGGATGTCCACAGACTATCGATGGGCTTTCGATGGTAATAGAAAAATCAAAAGTATTGAAGTCTGTCGATAATATTGCCATTAGATAAGGAAATTTGAGCAATATCTACAATTGGGTATTTGACTAAATGTTTTTATTGTGTTGAATCAAAAGACGCCTCAATTTAAGAAACATCGTTTAAAGAATCACTTGATTCTCATTTGAATTACCTGAGATGTCACAACTTTAAGAGCACATATTTTGGGCCAGCCCAAAAACGCTCTATACAAGTGGCTATCGAATTGTGACGTCACAACTTAAACTTCTGTGTGCGCGTCTAGTAAATTTTGTTTGGTAGCTATATCAAATGTTACGTTTAAGTAAATGGTTTTATAATAAAAGTTGGTGGAAAATGTACGGGTAGTTCAATGGTATAATTAAAAAAAGTAAAAAAAAAAAAAGTATCAGCCTATATACTGTCCCACTGCAGGGCAAAGGCCTCCATCATAGAAATCAAGTTATCACTACTATGATGGGATTAGGCTTAATCACCACGCTTGCCTTATGCGGATTGGTGATCACAAACCCGAGCTATGTTCGAAAAATTCGAAACACTTTTTGCTCGACCCGGGAATCGAACCCGGGACCCCGAGATCACGGCCCGGTACTTAAACCACTAGACCAATTTAAAAATGGACTTGCCCATGAAACTTTGAATGCTCACAAAACCAGCTAGATGTTATATTTTTAACTGAAAATGTTGGCCATTGGTTCCTATTTACCAAATATTTTGATAGAGTATCAATATTTTTTACTATATCGAGATTAGTCAAATACCCAATTTTAAATCTTTGGTAAGATAGGTACTCATTGTAGTGTCGAATAATAAAAATATCGATACTTATTGGCATTATGAATAAAAATTATGTGCCGATTTCTCTACATATCGATATTCTGAATAGTTTTCTAGGTCAACCATCGATAGTTCAGCAACACTTCTCTTAGGCTTTCACACTTGTCATTAAACAGATGATCAATCATCATAATAATTTTAAACTGTTCAAGTCAAGACAAAGGAAGAATTAAAGGAAATCCTGGATAGCTAAGTGATAAAGGCAAATTCTAAATGGGGAAAGGGTCCAAGTTAAAAAAAGGGTATCAAAATAGTCTTCCGTTTCTGGTGACTGATACTCAAGTACTTAAGTCGTTTCATAATAATTGTCAGAATGATACCCCAAATCCTGTAATCATTTCCCAAGCGTATGCCAAGCAAAACGTGACGATATCATAGGTCACGGAGATTAAGAAAGAACGCTCAAATCGAAGAGCCAGCGTAACTGTGGGAGAGCCACGCTTCGGCATGAATGGGCCGGCTCGACCGGAGTGATACCACTGCCTCACAGAAAACCGGCGTGAATCAGTCCCTGTGCTGTGTTTCGCCGAGTGAGTGAGGGTACCGGAGGCCCATCGGGGGAGGAAGGGGGTAAAAGGTTAGCAGCGCACTTGTGACTCCACTGGTGTTGCATGTGTCCATGGGCGGCGGCAATTGCTTACCATCAGGTGATCCGCGTGTTCGTCTGCTACCTATCACATAAAAAAAAAAACCTGGCCTTAAATCAATTCTCACCTCAGGACTGAACACCTCTGCCAACAGCACGTATGGTATGGACCCTGCGCCACACATAAAGCTGAAGCAGTACAGCAGAATCATGGCCACGACCAGCCATGGGGGCCTGCCTTCGTCTGCAGCAGGTAGCCTAAGCAGACCATGCAGACTGCCACTAGGGTTGAGGATACTATGAGGAGCACCTGGAAGAGGAACAAAAATAAGGTGGAGTCTTGTAAAGCAACTGTCTGGTTCATCATCATCATCATCAACATCCTTTTCAGTCCACTGCTGCACATAGGCCTCTCCAAATGCTCGCCACTTTGATCGATCTTCGGCTACTCGCATCCAGCTCCAGCCAGCCTGACTGACAGACTGTCTCGTTGATTGCAACTAATTTTAATAGCTCCCTCTATGATCTCCGGTTCGAACTTTGACAAGCAAGACATTGCTTCTACTAAAAGTTTTTAGTTTTAGTTGCAATAACATGGTTCATTTCAATGGTGTGAATAGTCTACTAGATTCAGAACTGAGGTCCATCTTCACATTGATTAGTTATTTTTGATTTGAGATGTTAAAATTTCACTAAACAACCAATGACCTTTAAGTTGGACCTCGTCTAATATTGATGGTCTAAATCTTTTCTCTCCGACAACATCCAATACACGTTGACTCCTTTTTGTGGAGTTTCCGAGTGGAGTAATTGATCTGATGTGTCCTCCGTCCGCTCCATCTAGAGCAGTGGTTCTTAACCGGTGGTCCGCGGACCACTGGTGGTCCCTGGAAGCATTCCAAGTGGTCCGCGAAGACTTCGTAATAAACAAGAGACGTGAAGTGATGAGTCTAGTCAACACAACACAAACGGCGCCGCAACGCATGTCCAAAGTGTGTGGTCCCTGACACGACAGAATTTTGGTAAAATGGTCCCTCATGACTTAAAGGTTAAGAACCACTGATCTAGAGATACAATTCACGGGCGTCATTAAATAAGACGAATAACAAAAATAAGACGAAGACTTACTCTTCTCCCAGCCTTATCAGCTATGCTGCCAGAAACCCAGCTCCCACACACCATCACCACGGCGAATATAACAGAGTATAAGTCCGCTTGCTCCGGGTCTGCCTGCTTGAACACATGCTTGGCGTACACTTGTACTGGGACTATGCCCATTACCACCTGGAACATAGTAATATACATTTCAGCCAATAGACGTCCACTGCTGGACATAGGCCTCCCCCAAAATTCTCCACACAGATCGGTCCTGTGCCACCCGCATCCAATGGACTCCCGCGACCTTCACCAGGTCGTCAATCCACCTGGTGGGAGGCTTGCCACGGCTGCGGCCTCCTGCGCGTGGCCTCCACTCAAGGACCTTTCCACCCCAACGGCCGTCTGTTCGCCTCGCAATGTGCCCTGCCCACCATACATATTACTACTCCTGTTATAACTAGTTTTAAGTTTTATATCTCTGTTTTGTGTGCAATAAAAAGCATATTCATTCATTCATTCATACATATATAAAATAAGTAAATAAATACATCACGTCTCAAATACGGTCTCAAACTTAGGCAACCTTTGTATTATGAGTACCAGATGACGATAATTAACTGGGGGCGTCAACCAAAAATAGCCATACCCAAGAAAACTTAGACATAGTAATTTCCTAAATTGACTTGACTGGGAATCGAACCCGGGATGTTTCGCGCTTCGGGCGAACACCTTAGCCACTGCGCCATTAAGGCCAAACATCAAATGTCAGCCTAAACAGGGTGTATCTGTAAATAGTTACATCCTTCTACTAACCATTCTGAGCAACTCTGAGTTTGTTCGGTGACTTTCCGAAAAGACATTTTGCATGAAGCGTCGAAAAATTTTCGTGGGTTTATAAAAGTCGTTGAACAAATGTCATTTGATTATAATGGTTGGTAGAACACGTGGTTAAAGGGATATGTTCACAGATACATATAATACTGTCCAACTGCAGGGTAAAAGCCTACTTCATAGAAATCAAGTCATCGCTACTACGATGGGAATAGGCTTAATCACCTAACGCTAAGTCTGAAAGCCACACTCATCGTCAAGAATGGGCCGGGTTGACCAAAATAAGATGTACCACGAATTCAGAAAATACCGTCGTTAAGCAACACCTTGTGAGTGAGGGTACTGGAGGCCCAATCGCGGGAAAATGAAAAAAAATTGTTGGTAAAGCTCTGTTGACTACTAGCGGAAATCAATGGGGGCGGTAATGGCCATTAGTTGATCTATTCTGCTATTAATCAAGAAAAAAATTGTTTTATGAAAAATATATTTTATTTTTTGTTTATTGGCGTATTGTGTTCCAGCTTCTCCCTCTAGACCGGATTCAACGGAGAGCGACTCGAATCGTTGACTGCCAAGATATTTGCAGTAGGCTCGATCCCTTGGCGCTGCGTAGAGATGTAGCTTCGCTATGTGTATTCTACCGAATATACCATGGGGAATGCTCTGAGGAATTGTTCGGATTGATTCCTGCCGCTTCATTTCGCCACCGTTCCACTCGACAACAGTTTCACCCACATCATTTAGATGCTTGGCAATCTTCAACTGTGCGTTTCTCGAGAAACTTTCTGCCTCGAACTACAAAACTATGGAATGAACTGTCACCAGCGGTATTTCCGAACCGATACGACCCACAAACCTTCAAAAAGCGAGCGTATTCCTTCTTAAAAGGTCGGCAGCGCATTTGCGACTCCTCTGGTGTTGCGGGTGGTCCATGGGCGGCGGTAATCACTTACCATCAGGTGAACCGTCTGTTCGTCTGCCCCCTATCTCATAAAAAAAAAAAAAAAAAAAAAAGATGAAAAATATATAATACCTGCATAGACATAACTGTCATGACAACCAAGAATGCACGTCTTGATGCTGGCGATTTATCTGGAGACAAAAATAGGATTATGTAAGTTCGATTAATCATAATAATACCCTCCTTATTAATAACGGGATGGATAGCTTAAATATATCCTAAAGACCGATTTACACTTCAATAGCGAGTTAAGTTGCTTCATCAGCGAGTTAAGCCGTTTTGGTCGTTCACACGACAAAAATGACTTAACTCGCTGATGAAGCAACTTAACTCGCTGTACTTATTGAAGTGTATCGCTCTTAGGGGCTATACGAATGAAATTAACTTCTTTTCCTTACCTATGTGGGCGGTAACTTTTAAAACAAAAAAAGAAAGCCTAGAAAAACATTAATAAATAATTATTATTTATTTTCTTATATCCAGAGTCAGACAAAATCGAATCGTTCATCGTAAAGAGCCACACACTGTCGATTCATCGTTACGATATTCTTGATTGCATGGGTTTTGTTGCGATCTCCGATATCGTCTGCGCTGCAGTAAATCGTTAATCTCGATATACACTGCCGATTCGTCGTTTCGATCGGTCTGAAGCGACGGATCGTACAGATAAATCGTACCGTATATGGGCCCTTTTATAATAACCGGATGGATAACTTAATTAAAACAAAAATCGACTCTGTACTCTGAGCCACTCATGATCACATTTGCAAATAGTCAGTCCGTGCAATAAGCCGTCAAAGAATGGTACTGATCTAGTTCTAGTACTGATCTAACTAGAACTTTGAACATATTTTAGTAGGAAACAGTGCATAAATAAAATACTTACACAATGTTTTAAAAGCAGAAACCTTTGCTGGCGTCGCTTCATTCAGTTCATCAGACGTTAACTTCTCCTTTTCCGCTACTTCTCCCTTTTCTAAAACAAATTTTACATAAAATATATGAAGGCAAACGAACAATCGTGTCACCGGATGGTAAGTTAACACCGCCGCCCATGGACATCAGCTACACCAGAAGGAGTGCGGATGCGTTGCCAGCCTTTTAGGAAGGTTCATTTAAATTTACTGTGGGAGAGTCATAGTTCGACAAGAATGGGCCGGCTCGACCGAAGTGATACCACGGCCTCACAGGAGACAGCGTCTGCACTGTATTTCGTCGAGTGAGTGAGGGTACTGGAGGCCCAATTGGGGTGAAAAGGAGTTTAAGGTTGGCAGCGCACTTATGTCTGCTAGTATAACAGGTGTCTATGGACGGCGGCAATCGCTTAACATCAGGTGATCCGTCTGCTCGTCTACCACCTAAGTATCACATAAAAAGTTATCTGTTTTCATCTTATGATCAAATATATGCATAAAATCATGATAACCATATAATTTAAAGCATTGAAAGACTAAACAAACTGCATTGATATGACGTTTGCTCTTATAATATGCCACACATTTACCAGGTGTTGCTATAAGCCTGATACATTTTGAATCTTGTATCAATGCATTAGAATTCATAGTTCAATAAATTGTACTTATCATATTGATGCAAGTAATAAATCTTAGAGAATTTGAGATAGCAACTTAATGATACAGTATAGTTGGAAACTAAAACTTTTTTTGTCAACCGAGGTTCCTATTCTGAGTGACTTTGAGCATTATAAGCGGCCACGTTTCTAGCTTGGCCCTAGCTTGAGACCAGGTTGATTGGTGTGATTATCTGGCGCATTTATTTACCTACTTATTGAAGTATACTTAGATATCATATTTTTCATCTTTTCAAGTAGTTCTTTTAATCAACTTCTTATTTGTATACTTTGTGTTTCTACGTTGTAAACCACTCTAAATTTTATCTTCCTCACTTTTAAAGTTTATTGTTAGTTTGTCATCGACCAAGGTTAAGCAATCTTGGATATTGCAAAGAAAGATTACAAAATATTTACCTGCCACTGATTTCAATTCTACTGCCGGAGAGATTTGCTGTTTTATCTTTGACAGTTCTTCCTGGACTACCATTGACGTTGGTGATGCGCCACGGTAGGTGGCTAAGGAGATACGAGCTTCCTGAGGGCAAAGAAAGTGTTTGGCTTTGGAAAGAAAAGTATCAGCAATACTGTTCCACTGCAGGGCAAAGGCCTCCACCATAGAAATCAAGTCATCGCTATTATGACGGGATTAGGCTTAATCACCACGCTTGGCTTAATGCGGATTGGTGATCACAAACCCGAGCTTTTAGAAAAATTCGAAACAGCAATTAAAATTCAGTGACACTCAATTTTGATTCTCCTATGTAATAGGTGGTAGACGAGATGAATCACCTGATGGTAAGCGATTACCGCCGCTCAAAGATACCTGCAACACCAGTAGAGTCACAAGTGCCAACCTTTAACCCCCTTCCCCTAATTAGGTCTCCGGTACCCTCACTCACTCGACAAAACACATCGCAGGCGATGCTCAGTCCGGTCAAGCCGGCCAATAATCATGCCGAAGCGTAGCTCTCCCACGGTTTCAACTTAATATTGAATACAACTAACCTCCTCTCTATTCTTCTTCATCAAGAAGACCGGACTCTCTCGCACAGACATGAGCAGGCTACAGGCGACCACTTCACTCGTCAGCCAGTTCCCCCTTATTGGACCACCGGTAACCACACTCAATCACACAGGCGGCGACAGGCGCTGCATCACGCCGGTCTTATGTGAGGGTTTCAGATCACTCCGATGAAGTCGTGCCATTCATACCAAAGCGTGCCTCTCCCACGGTTTGAACTTTATATTGAATACAACCTTTGTGAACGTTTGGCATTTGTAATTGCCTCAGGTATTGTAGATGTCTATGAGCGGCGATGGTCACTTACCATCATGTGAGCCGTCTGCTCGGTTGTCCGCTATAATGTAAGAAAAAACCAACCTCCTCTCTATTCTTCTTCATCAAGTAGACCGGACTCTCTCGCACAGCCATCAGCAGGCCACAGGCGATCACCCCGCTTGCCAGGTTGATCCAGATGATGGTATCATATCCGAAGAACCAGCCCATCAAGTAGGAGATCAAGGCTCCGACGCAGTAGAAGAATATAAGAGCTGAAATGAGGAGCATGGTTATATGCTTTTTTAACCGTCTAAAGATCCGATTCGACCAATATTTATCTGACAGTTGTAGCTATGTATGGTGTAACTAAGACTGTCATTCCATACAAATCGCAGCGTACTTATATTCAACCATAGATTTATCCTCGGATAAAAATTGGTTGAATTGGACCTTACTATTGATGATCATCAAAGATTGGTACTTAATTGCTCTAAAGTCATACAGTTTCTGAAATCTCAGGAGCTAGTAAAGGATTTTAAAAATAATTCACAAACCAGAAGCCAAAGCGCCCCTGATGGAATCCTCAGCCACTTCCGATATGAAAATAGGTCCATACACCAGGTTTGCACCCCCGCCTATTCCACCAATGAATCGTGCCGCTAATATCATGATTGAAGACTTTGATACAAATATGACAGCCCAGGATATCTGAAATCAAATAATAAACAAACATGAAGCAGCTTTTGCGGAATGTATAGTGTTACGCCGCGTGAGTGAGTTTACCGGAGGCACAATTTGAGTAATACTGCCAAAGTATTCCCGGCCTGTCGTAAGAGGCGACTAATCGGGCTTTCGGAGTACGGGAGCACACCCACTACTGGGGAGTGGCTTGCTCAGTATCACGACTCCGCGAGGGAAAATCCTACTGGGTGTCCTGGTAGGTCGTGCATCTGGAAGGGTTGCATTGCGCTACACAATTTGGCGTAAAGTGGCGAGCGCGATTAGCGGTACGATCCAGTAAGTTGTGAAGTCACCAGACCTAGCCTAACTTATTTTCGAAAGTAGAATTCAGCACCGTTTGTTACTTTACGATGGCATATACACTATGATGGCTGCTCGTAAACAATAGATACAATCTCTTGAGACCTATGACACAAAAATATATTAAGCCTTTGATTGTAAAGAATAATATACTTTATTAATAATAAACAATTATTATCGTCACAAACTTACCACATAAGTTAAGCACAAAGCAGTACCCCCCAGTTTTCTCCCATAAGCTTCTATCAAAGGTCCCGCTAGCCCTGTTCCTAGCATTGCTCCTAAAGATGGCAAGCTACTGAGTAATGATTCTTCCGTTGCTGTCATGGGAACAGTGAGGATGGTGGTGTTCTCTGCTGTTAGGAGGGGTATTGTGTATGATGGCCAGACGTAAAGGAAGGCCATTACTAGCGAACCGCAGGAACCTGAAAGAAAAAAAAATGATACAAAACTATAGAACGGAATTTAATTCCAAGTGGCGCCTAAAACTCTCTCTGTGGAACTCTGGGTATGCTTAGACCATGATCCAAGATTTTGGAAATCTGGTAAATACAATATACCTAGTAGTTACTCAATCGTAACTGAGGATTATGTGGACCAAGATTCAGAATTTGGGAAATCTGGCTCCGAAACGACAACTAAAGGTGCAAATTTTAAATACACGCTGGCATGACCATGAAGGCTTGTCACTTTTTGGATTAAACATTTAGAGATTTTTAATAGTTACTAGCGGCCGCCCGCGACTTCGTCCGCGTGGAAAAGTAACTTTTTACCCCCCTTTTAACCCCTTACAACCCCCTTTTAGCAATAAAATGTAGCCTATGTTCTTTCTCAGGGTCTAGATCATCTGTATACCAAATTTCATTTAAATCCGTTCAGTAGTTTTGGCGTGAAAGAGTAACAGACAGACAGACAGACAGACAGAGTTACTTTCACATTTATAATATTAGTATTAGTATGGATGAGTACTACTCGTCTTAGCATGTGATTTCCAGATGGCGTCTAAAGCTGTTGCTTTAAAGCTAAGGGTACGCCATTCAGAATTGGGGTAGTCTGGTAATGACAAAGAGCAACAGGAGTTGCGATGGTCTGAACAGATTCGTAATGCCTTGGACTCAAAACTTCACGATGCACTTCGTCGCCAAATACAGACAGCGCCGATGGAAGAATGTGGAAAGGAAAGATAATTTCAAAAGGGAATCACGACCCTCAGTCGTGAGGTTTACGAGGACGAGGAGGTAGTGACAAAAAAGCGACTGCCACTGACCTTCGCAACCCTATCAGGCATCAGATCAATTGAATCTTTTCTCAGAATATCTTCCCTCACCGCTGAGATGATGGTAGAGATATTTGCAGATTTCTAAATGTATTTTGTTTTCCATCTCTTCAAATACTTACATGCCACGGCCGTCAAAGCTTGATACAACTTCCCACTCGCCATTTTGCCTTTCCAACACCACAACTGTTACATTCGCGAAATTCCATCCAACACTGAACATTGGTTTGATAAATCATTTTGTCGTAATACATAAATGTTTAGTCGAAATAAACATTAATTTTCATCCCTGTGCAAATAAAGTTGGTAGATAATTTTCCACGTGGTTTTATCATGGAGGCCAATTTTGCTACTTCTAGTTTTACTTGGTTTACTGTCTAATATTAGTTGAGGATCAGTCTTAGTCAAGCAATTTGATGAATTATGGGGATTATGCTCCTGTACTTGTCCATGTCGGTTGTTTTAAAAGTCCTGTAAGTAATTATATTTATTTTCTTAATTAATGTGTATAAATTGCATGCTTTCGCAATTCCCTACCAGGGCCTAGTTATGGAATTCTAACATTTGTAAGTATGTCCTTTGCATGTTTTGTATACCAGCATGTGTATCTGTGTAATAGAGGAATTGAATTGAAGTCATTTGAGATACAACAGGTCAGTAATTGAGTGAGAACAAATTAGGAACTACTTAAATGATCATTTGAAATATTATGCTGTTCCGGCTCATATTGCAGTGCCCTAACAGGGCCTGTAGTGGTTGCTTTATTATAAATCTACAATCTTTTCTTGTACACTATGGAAGCAATAAAGTAATTGAAAAAGCAAAATTTCTCGATGATAAACCTTCTAATGACGAACCTATAATCTTCTACCGAGATTCCGTAGAAATGTTTGAAACTTCATTTCACGATTGACCTATCAATCATCAATCAATCAAAAAATTAAGGAAGCGTCATGTATGTTACGACTATTAGATATTCTATAATAAACAAATATAAAATATAAAAGAGCGTATTCCAGCTGCAGTTTCCACTGCCAGTAGAATTCTCAAAAACCAACAATCTTATAAGAAAACCTTCCTAATCCTTCAATGATAAGAACAGAACTATCAAGAAACATTTCGCTATTATTACATCAGCTCCTACCGTTGGCAAATGAGGAGTTGGATCTGTCGTACTATTTGTTTAAGATAGTGGAGTAAACAAGACAGATCAGTATGTCTGTTTGTATATTTATTTTTAGCCGGAATCTTCTCGTTGTGCAAAATTATTTATGACTTTATGTGATAAGTGGCAGACGAGCAGACGGATCACTTCAAAGGCGTAGCTGGTTATTATAGCCGGATAAAATAAACAAGTTAACAATAATAAATAAATAATAAAAATAATAATAACAAAAACGTTTTTATTTTCTCCCATAAAACACAGTACAATTATAAACATTTTAAAATGTTAGAGCAAGGGAGACAGGAGCCCATATTAAGTAAAAATATACTTGTGTCATGAGTCTCCTGGTCTCCTTATCCCGAACATCAAATCATCAACAGAAGAAAATAATTTACAGGTACAGGAGTTTTCCACTTGAATATAAAAGATACTGAATATAACATAATTCAGTTAATGATGTGAATATGATTTACATGCCTAGTGGGTGTGTATGTGTGTGCATTAGTGTTTAAGTGTTTGCGTGTGTGTTTATGTTATTGTAAATGTACGTGTGTGTGAATGTGTGTACGTGTAAATACATGTATATATATAAATATATATATATATATAGTAGCTTTTCGGTTTGCTCATAGTTAATAAATAAAATTTAACAAGCTTATAACTGGTTCTTTTTTATGACATAGGTGGCAGATAAGCTGACGGATCACCTGATGGTAAGCGATTACCGCCGCCCATGGACACCTGCAACACCAGTGGTGTCACAAGTGCGCTGCTTACCTTTTTACGCCTCCGGTACCCTCACTCACGCAGCGAAATACTGCGCATGCAATGCTTCACACCGGTTTTCTGTGAGGACGTGGTATTACTCCTAGCGGTTCTATTAACTACAAAATGTATTTTTCTAGGGCCTCGTTCACCACCTTCGAGTAAGGTGTCAAGTAATTTACTTGTCAATTATAGTGGGTTCAGAGAAAATTGGCCCCTGGTATTTGTATTGAAAAAAATATTTAAATTAAACCAGGCCGCGGACCAGGGGCCAATTTTCTCCGAACCCACTATAATTGACAAGTAAATTTACGTGACACTTACTTGGAGGTGGTGAACGAGGCCCTTAATCATAGTATTGTACCTACTTTTGTAAGTTATTCACCTGGCTCCGTAACGCCTAGTCATGATGCAATAGCAACATTTCTCGGCGGTAAGAGATTGCGCACTAGATTCACGATTACGCGTAATGTTCGGGATCTTTCTTAGGATTTATCTTCTCTTCTATAAATCATAGTAAGATAATGCCTATATACCAACAGTTCGTGTCATGTTCAAAGTAGGTTAGTACCTATGTAAGTGAATCTTTTATTTCGAGCAAAGATAACTGCGCAAGTAATAATGACTGAGCAGTAATGTGTGTTACTCGACGGTAATATGAGGGTCATGCCAAAATTATAAATTAAACAATTTTAAGTATTTATTGTTGTAATGTTGTCAAAGTTAGGTAGATAGCTTTTTTTGCATTAGGTTAATGCTAATGGTGTGCAACTTACTTAACAAACAATAAAAAATCGGTAAAAAAACTTTTAAGTTAAACGGTTTTATCTTATGTGCACTGAAAACGAGAAAATAATAATAACAATTAGGTATTCTGAATAATATCCAGTTCACAAATATTTTAGTACTAGGCAGAAGAGCTTTTAGGCATATTAGACTAAAATAAAAACGTAACAGTAGAGTCCTCTTACTGTCATTGTGTCGACTAAAAGTTATTATGGCCGCGCTGCATCACGCGCAGAAACGATCATCATCATCAGCCTGTTGCAGTCCACTGCTGGACATAGAGGCCTCTCCAAATGCTCGCCACTTTGATCGATCTTCGGCTACTCGCATCCACCTCCAGCCAGTCCGAGCAGAAACGATCCTGGAGGCCAATTCTCGAAATCAGAAATTGGCCTCATGATCGGTCAAATGGTTCCCGACATAAGCCCGATACCCCGTTTTACCCCTTTTCCCCAAGATATCGGTTGAATCCAGGTATTACCTAAATATTCCTAATTAGCTAGGTTGAAGGGGTCGGGAACAACATAATTTTAAGCAGATCACCCAAAGTTGCAAGCGACTATGGGCTGCGGTAGTTGCTTACCATCCGGCGAGACGCACGTTTGTTTGCTACGGACTTTGTTTTTAAAACAAAATACGTATTTAATTTATTTGTCTTTTAAAAATATTTTTTCATTATTTCTGTGATAACCATACTTAGTTAAAAAAAACAATAGGTATAGAAACAACAAATATTTTATTAATTAAAAAAATATTCACATTATGCCAGTACAATCGTTCTACTGGAAATCAAACGATTTCTGGCCCATAACTTATTTGTGCCATAACTCTGTAAACGATAAAAATCTATGTAGGTATTGTCTTAGAAATAATCGTTTCTCCATAAAACATTGTCATTTGAGACTTCTACTTTGAATAAACTTGAAACAGCCAGGTGGCAATCCTGGCTTTAGCGCAACTTTATACTTAGGTATTCTACGTTTATAATCTAACGCTAACTACTGCACCCAGAGACGTTAATTAAACCTTAATTGTCCATTAAGTAAAAATATTGACTTTCATTTCAATTGACATGAAGACTATCCATAATAAAATTAATATAATGAGCACGTTGGTGAGTGCACTCAGAGTAGGCTGTAAGATTAATAAAAAAGGATACTGACAAGATAAAGGGAGTCAACGGTTGACAGCGCACCTGTGACTCTACTGGCAGGTGTCTATTGCGGCGGCAATTGCTTACCTACCATCAGGCGATCCATATGCTCGTCTGCCTCTTGAGCGGCGGCAATTGCTTAGCATCAAGTGATCAGTCTGCTAATCTGCCACAGTTCACAAAAAAAATCTTCGCAGTCCTATGCAACAGTGCTTCGTCTCCTCTTCTTCAAGAACAGCAGCTGTATCGCGTCAGCAGGCAAGCCCTTCGTCTCAGGCAGACAGAAGTGGCTGAAGGCAGCTCCGCAGAAGCAGACTACAGAGAAGCCGCAGAAGATAGCGCCGAGGCCCAACCACTCGACCAGGGGGTTGAAGACGATGAGGGTGACGAAGTTCATGATCCACATACAGGCCATGCAACAGCTGTTGCCTAGACCGCGGACCTGGAATAGATAGATAGACTACGTTTGCCACAAAAGCAAAAGAAATAACACAATAATTTCAGTATACATTTTGGCCAACTTAAAGGTTGAGCCTTGTTGGCCAAAATGTAAAATAGTTTTAGTACTTTTTGGCCGACAAGGCACAACCTAAGCATTTGCTACAGAAGCTGGAAGCCGCTGCAGCACAGATTTTCAGGCTGAGCCTTGGGTGACGTAACGTGCATAATGTAAAGAAAGAAAAACAAGGAATATATATTATCGGCTTCAGCATGTGGTAGTCCACTGCTGGACATAGGCCTCTCCAAATGCTCTCTACTTTGATCGATCTTCGGCTACTGACATCCAGCTCCAGCCGGCTCTCTAGGAATAGAGATGATTGTTAAAAATTTTGGTCATCCTAGCGTATCTTTTGTTTCTTGCCCATATGCCCCATTGGTCTAGTGGTTTAAGTACCGAGCCATAACCTTGGGGTCCCGGGTTTGATTCCGACGTCGAGCATATACGTTTAGATTTTTTCGCACATATCTCGGGTTTTTGATCACCAATCCGCATTAGGCAAGCGTGGTGATTAAGCCTAATCCCATCATAGTAGCGATGACTTGATTTCTACGATGGAGGCCTTTGCCCTGCAGTGGAATAGTATGTATGCTGATAGGTACTTTACTTTTGACGGCCTCGATGGCGCAGTGGCTAAGGTGTTTGCCCAAAGCGCAAAAGGTCCCGGGTTCAAAGACAGCTTAGTCCTGACGGTTCGGCAGCTATATGTTCTAAAACTCGCCCTTGCAGCCCATAGAAGAGCTATTACATCGGCTGACTACCAGTCTTTAACGCAAAAACGTGTCTTCAGACTAAAAACACCTGCCACACGCTCCACTTTTGCAAAACGTTTCGGGATTATTGCAGAGAACAGAGTTTATAATAAAGCCTTGAAACACTGTAGCATTATAAATTGTCCTACTCGTAAAGTTAAAATCATTTTACAGGCATGGTTGATGACATTAAGCTATGATGAAACGGAAAACCTTATTAAAACATAAATCTATTATGAGACCGTTTATGATAGCAAGAAAAATTGCAATGTTAAAGTTCCTGATACACTTATTTATTATCTATATAATTTATATATCTATATACTATTTATCCTTTTATATGTGTACAGTATGTATATAATTTATATTCTTTATTATGCCTAATATGTATTTAAGAGCGCGTGAGTCTTCATTTGTTAATTCTTTGCCAGGTCCTCACGATACAGGTTAGCCTAGTGTAAGGACCAAAGGTAATCTTGACTGGATTAGTCATCCAGTAGCAACTAAAGTACGCAACAAAATGTTTGACCAAGCACAATATGTCATTGTCATTTATGTATGTATTCTTTCATTTTGTTGAAAATAAAATATTTTTCATTTTCATTTTTTCATTTTTTTCTATTCCCGGTCAAGTCATCTTAGGAAACTACATTTTCCAAATTGTCATGTTCTGTGTTGACGCCCTCAGTTATGTTGTCCCCCAGTTATCGTCATTTGGTACTCATAATACAGGGGTTGCCCTAGTTTGAGACCAGGTTGATTGGTGTCTGGCAATTTTTTTTAAGATTATAGAAGTTTAAGAAACTGGGTCACAAAGATGAATGAAGTATCTCCTTACCTCTGGCAGGAACACCTCAGCAGTCAGCACGAATGGGACCACAGCGGCACCCAAGTTGTACACGAAGCAGAAGCCGTATATGAACGTAGCGGTAGCCTTGGGAGGCGCCCAGGCGAAGCGCAGCTGCGTCCCCAGCAGAAATGTGAAGATGCCTGATGCTATTGAGGTTGTGGTCATGAGGTACTGTAAAAAAGACGGACACAGTTTTCCTCATGATCTTTCGCCATCTCCCTCTGTTCGCAGACAATTTAGCGCAGTCTGACACGGGGTTTTCACAGCGGATTTCAGTTGATCAGTCCAGCGGTAAGTACCTACTTGGCATCAGGTGGGACTTTGCTTATAAATAACTTAAGGGTCAGACCAATCAATTGGGCAATCCATAATAAAGGATTAGTCTTAATGGATCAGACGAACTTTATGGAACTTTATCGAGAGGCCATTTCGTTAATTGCTCCAAAACCACTAATTTTATCACTAATCATCGAAGGCTCAATGAATTACAAAAAATCATCTTGTAGTTAATCAGCATACCCCCTGCTCAGTGTGTTCTTAGCTCAGTAGCTTTTGAGAATTTCTTCTGATTTGAAAGGAAAAGAAATGGAAAAGGAAAGGTCCTGGGGAGTCGAGTAAGAAAAGAGAGTGGAATCAATACCTCTTGGACATAGGCCTTTCCTATCAGGTGATTCATTTGTCAAAAAACTGTTCTTCTTGTCAATACTTTACCTTCCTCCCAAACCGGTCCAGCATCAGCGCGCAAATCAAACTGGCCACCAAAAAGTCCACTGCCAAGAAGATGGAACACTGGTTGGAGTCCATGTCCGGCATGGCCTCCTTGAACAGTGGCTCCGCGTAGACCTGCAGTACGATGCAGCCCATCAGGATGGTGATGGCCATCGTGGCCAGAGCTGTGGCTAAGGCTCGCTTTGAAGACTCTGATTTCACTGGAAAAGGTTTGTAGTCATTGAATCAGCACTCCGAAGGTAGAATTGATAGAGTTGATGGAGTGATACCACTGCCTCACAGAAAACCGGTGAGAAGCAGCTCCTGTGCTGTGTTTCGCCGAGTGAGTGAGGGTACCGGAGGCCCATCGGGGGGAAGGGGATAAAAGGTTAGCAGCGCAATTGTTGCATGTGTTCATGGGCGGCGGCAATTGCATACCATCAGGTGATCCGCCTACTCGTCTGCTATCTATCACATAAAAAAAAAAGATTTTTCTTTTTTTCATTAGACTCTTGATGGAAAGTGTCATGACTTTAAGAATAATATGCGTTTGTCGTCAAGATGCCTGATCAGAGAACACAGACCGTATCACCAGTAGGAAAGCAACTTACTCATAAATTTCCATGATGATTCCGGCTTCACATCCGACGGTTTCGCCAACAACGCCTTTATCGCATCAGGGTCTGTAAGTTCAATGTACAAATTAATCTCTAGACAGGTGTTAAACAATCCATGTATTATGTGATAGCAATAATAAAGTCGTTTGTTAAGGCAAATATACCTCTAAGATGATGTACTGATAAGAGACAATGTCGATGGTGACGAAATGTTATAGAAGACATAAAAGATGACTGTATTGTAATCACAGATTAAACAAGTAAAAGAGATGTATTAAGACTGTTCAATTAGAGCGGCAGCATCTAGCCCAAACCTCTTGATTATAAACAGTTTTATAACCAAACTAGCGGCCGCCTGCGACTTCGTCCGCGTGGAAAAGTAACTTTTTACCCCCCTTTTAACCCCTTACAACCCCCTTTTCGCAATAAAAAGTAGCCTATGTCCTTTCTCAGGGTCTAGATCATCTGTATACCAAATTTCATTTAAATCCGTTCAGTAGTTTTGGCGTGAAAGAGTAACAGACAGACAGACAGACAGAGTTACTTTCGCATTTATAATATTACTAGCGGCTGCCCGCGACTTCGTCCGCGTGGAAAAGTAACTTTTTACCCCACTTTTAACCCCTTACAACCCTTTTTTCGCAATAAAAAGTAGCCTATGTCCTTTCTCAGGGTCTAGACCATCTGTATACCAAATTTCATTTAAATCCGTTCAGTAGTTTTGGCGTGAAAGAGTAACAGACAGACAGACAGACAGACAGACAGACAGACAGACAGAGTTACTTTCGCATTTATAATATTAAGTATGGAAGTATGGATAGTACGGATTAACTTTGCAAAAATAGCGCCTCCTTTCCCTTTAATAAAGTAAAGTATTACAATTTCTGAAACGTGTAACCTTTATTCAGAAGGTCTCGTTGAAGAGTTGCAAAGGTCAGACGGCAGCCGTTTCATTATAATTACCAGATTTAACAAATCTTTGATGGTCTTAAGCTTACTTATGTACTTCCAAAGTGACAACTTTGGACTCAAACTGGAATCTCATGCTAAGATGCGATGAATATTAACGGCTTAGTTAGCTAGCATAGATTATAATTATTATGATTGTACTCAACCATTTTCAGCTTGAAGGATCGCCTCAATCCTCGGATCCAGCTGCAATTTGATCTTCGTCAACTCCGCTTCCACTTCTTTTGAATTCACCTCCACGCGTCGGTAGAACGCTATCGATTTTGCTGCCTCCTGCAAATAAGTAAATCATTCAAATCTCATAAATTAGCAGGCTTGATCGTTTTGGTATTGACACTTCCTGATCTGCTACTGGTCGTGGGTTCTATATCCACCCTAGACAAAATTCGTGTGATGATGTTTTTTTCATGCAATGGGCGACAATCAAACAAATAGGTCCGGTGATGCTTAATAATCATCTCTGTCCATGAGTATCTTTCAGAACGTGCTTGAAGTACAAAACTATGGAATGAATTGTCAGCTGTGGTATTGCGGACCGATACGACCTGCAAACCTGCAAAAAGCGAGCGTACTCCTTCTTAAAAGGTCGGCAGCGCACTTGCGGCTCTTCTTGTGTTGCGGGTGTCCATGGACGGCGCATGGCAATCGCATACCATCAATAGATAGATAGATAGATAGATACTCTTTATTGCACAACACATTACAGAACTTAATGCTAATAGGGTGATACTACAGCCTTACTGAAGACTGGCGTGAAGCCTGGGCCTGCGCTGTGTTTTCGTCCAGGGAGTGAGGGTTACTGGAGGCCCAATTAGGGGGAAAGGGGATTAAAGTTTGGTGCGCACTTGCTACTCTACTAGTGCTGACTGCTGGTGTCTATGGGCGGCGGCCTTCGCTTACCATAAGGTGTACACATGTCGCTGTCCTGGTCCTAACGCACCTATCACATAAAAAATAGAAAAAGACGACTGTAGGTACAAATTTTATCTGATCCTCAATTTCCCCTTACCTCATCCTTCCCCCTTTGCACCAGGAACACAGGAGACTCCTTCAAGCCCGCCAGCAGCGCGATGTACAACGCCGACAGGGTCAGGTGCACATATACCACCTGGTGGTAGCTCAGGTGCCCACCCAGCGAGTAGGAGAAGAGCAGGCCGAGGAAATACCCTGAGACTGTGGTGGAGGTGAGGGCGCCGCGGACTGAGTCCTGGAAGGAAAAATGGTAATTCTCATTGGGATGTAACTTTCCAAAGAATTGCGTGGCTGAAGTGGCAATGGGCAGGGCACATTGCGAGGAGAACAGACGGCCGTTGGGGTGGAAAGGTCCTTGAGTGGAGGCCACGCGCAGGAGGCCGCAGCCGTGGCAGGCCTCCCACCAGGTGGACCGACGATCTGGTGAAGGTCGCGGGAGTCCATTGGATGCGGGTGGCACAGGACCGATCTGTGTAGAGAACTTTGGGGGAGGTCTATGTCCAGCAGTGGACGTCTATTGGCTGAAATGATGATGATGATGATGTAACTTTCGTGGCAGCTTTTAAATCCATATTACCTACTCCGCAATTTATATCGGACGGAACATTAAAATCTACCGATAAATTTCAGAGGAATACGGAAATAAAAACTGCCAACATACTTTCAGTTGACTGACTCTAATTCTTCTTCTAAGTCGATATCACTCTTGACAGAGTGGTACTGGTCATCGCTTTAGGCATTGGTGGTAAGCTTTACAACACGCCGCCACTGTTCTCTGATGGCCGCCTTCCTCGTGCATTCATTAAGTGATGATGAGTCACTTGCTGACACTTATTTGACCTTTCAAATCAAATTCCACTCTGTAGTCTGTACCGAAAGATGGCTCTGGGCATCGATTGCATAGCGCTAGTCTTTTGGCATTCTTTTTGTATATTATAATGCAACTTACATAGCATATTTCCGAAATGAAAACAGATGAGACAGCCTGCCCGGCGCCGCCCACGCCAGCGATGCCCACCGCCAACAGCACCATTGGGATTGACTTCGTCCATGATATCACTGCCCACGCGAACTGGAAACACAAACACAAAGATTTTTATTTGTGAAAATATGAGTAACAGGACAATGGTTATAAACCATGGCTGTTATTGGCTCACCTCAGCTTGATGATAAGCAAGAGGAGAGCCCACGTTGCAGTCACAACGGACGCGATGGCAGCGGCATCACATCCTTTGGCACTGCCATACTGGCCTAGCGAGATGTTTCTTCACCCTTCACCGTTTTGGGATACTTATAAAATAAGTGATTTATAACTTAACTAACTAGGCTGGCGCAGCGACTTACTGTGGTCGGCAGCGCATTTGCGACTCCTCTGCTGTTGCGGGTGTCCATGGCCGGCGGTAATCACTTACCATCAGGTGATCCGTCTGTTCGTCTGCCCCCTAACTCATAAAAAAAAATGGCTTTGGCCTTGGCCTCCGATTTTGGAGCAAATCTCCGCAAATCTTTATCAACGTCATCCCTCCAGCAGTTGAGGTCGTTTCCCTTCATAGTGATTGCACCTGTACTTAATACGTGTCAGCTCTATTTTCACTGTAAAGTTTAATTACTCCTAAAAGACACATTTATTTTAAAAACGACTTACTACAAAAGGCAGCCCATATATCATAGCAGCATACTTTCTCCCGAGAGTATCTAGCGCGTATCCACAGAAGGGCGTCGCAATAAGCGCTCCCACGTTCGTCAAGCTGCCAAGCAGGGAGATCTGCAGGGTCGACATGGGCTCTGCCAGGACTGTTTCATTGGAGGCAAAGTTGGCAAGGGTATACGAAGGCCATGCGTAGATAAAGCCGGTGAGACTCGTGAGGGAAGCAACTGGAAAGAAAAGGAATAGTATTAACTAGGTCTTTGTAGACATTTGACTTATGTAGACAAAAGCTTACTTTTGTATTTGCAAAGGCAATGTTACTTTACTGAAACTGTGCTTTATAGAGACAAAAAGGCATTGCAACTTTCAAAATATGAAGGAGTATAATAAGGAGACCCCGGGCTAACATGCGCGCCACGAGATAATTTTGTCGACACTCGTATTTGTCGCATGTTTGTTGTCCTGAACTAGCGAAAACCCCTGTTATCTCAGGCAAAAAAAACAAAAAGAATAAGGGCCTTATTAACAAAGATCATGTTTTTAACCAATAAACAAACATAACAATTAAACCAAACAAACATAACATGAATATTTATGAAGGAGTATAATAAGGAGACCAGGCGACCTATGTCACAGGTTTTTAACATAGTTTGGGATCCGGTCTCCCTTATTGCGATCAAATATTACCTAATGTTCTTACTCCGTATTTGTTTCTTATAAGAAAAAAAAACGTTATTATTTTTATTTTAATCTATACCATTTTTATAGAGCTAAATTCTATAGGCAACGAGGAGGTTTATAGGTAAACCGAAAAAACGAAACGCTTGCGCAAGATATTAATTTACAGCGCCATCTTTTACCACCGATTGAACCTCATGTCCCGAAACAAAGTGAGTAGGGCGGGCTCCTAGTTTAAAAGAGAAAACACTTGATGTAAAACTCGGCCACTTGCTAAACGTGCTTGAATATTAGCCCAGTATTTTTCAATGACTTGCTTTTGTTAACCAATTGAGTGGCAGCGGTTATTGATCCTAGCTTGGATTGTAATCGAGTATACTGCATTACTGTGGAATAAACGAAACGCGAAGAGACATATCGGCGAGAGGCTTGGGCGCCATACTAAGCAGGCGTAGCGTGGACATAGGCCAAAATCTAGTAAGTAGTTTTTTTTATTAATAATAAATCGTGTCATAAATCGTAGGTCGGAATTCACCTCTCATTCAAACAACTCAAATATGAAAATCTGGGGGCACGGCGGTGCCCCGGCCAAGTCGAGCAAAAAAGCGGCACGACCGTACCATCCTTTTCACGAAGTAGTTCAGACCGTTTTCAACTCGCTATAACTTCGTTTTGGATTTTTGCAAACAATACTCGTGAAATATAAAATACTGTGTTTTCATGCGATGTCTGAGTCAATATATTTATTTAACGTCGTAAGGCCCAGACAGGAGACACAATGGAAAGTGCACTTGGTCACTTTTTAAAAGAACTTTTTTTTTGTACAATATACCTAGGTGGCACACGAGCCGACGGATCACCTGATAGTAAGCGATTACCGCCGCCCATGGACACCTGCAACACCAGTGGTGTCACAAGTACGCTGCTTATCTTTTCCCCCTTCCCCTGGACTGGGCTTCCGGTACCGTCACTCAAGCAGCGAAACACAGCGCATGCACTGCTTTACGCCGGTTTTCTGTGAGGAACTATTGTCATTTTCATGATACTATTTCAATTTTTACAAGCATGTGTTAGTAGCATGGTTACCTACGTTTTAGTACAGTTCTTTTATTTACTAAACGAAACATATCTTTTTAGGGTTCCGTAGCCAAAATGGCAAAAACGGAACCCTTATAGTTTCGTCATGTCCGTCTGTCCGTCTGTCCGTCTGTCACAGCCGATTTACTCGGAAACTATAAGTACTACAGTGATGAAATTTGATGGGAATATGTGTTGTATGAACCGCTACAAAAATATGACACTAAATAGTAAAAAAAAGAATTGGGGGTGGGGCCCCCCATACATGTAACTGAGGGATGAAATTTTTTTTTTTCGATGTACATACCCGTGTGGGGTATCAATGGAAAGGTCTTTTAAAATGATATAAAGTTTTCTAAAAACATTTTTCTTAAAGTGAACGGTTTTTGAGATATCAGCTCTCAAAGTCGTAAAAAGTATGTCCCCCCCCCCTCTATTTTTATAACTACGGGGTATAAAATTCTAAAAAAATAGAGGTGATGCATGCTAATTAACTCTTTCAACGATTTTTGGTTTGATCAAAGTATCTCTTATAGTTTTTGAGATAGGTTGATTTAAATATTTGCTGCTACGGAACCCTTTGTGCGCGAGCCCGACTCGCACTTGGCCGGTTTTTTTATTATTATCTTTATTAGCAAAGGAACCCTGAAACACAGTTGCACATCATGAACTGGAGCTAATTGTGTTTGCAAACCCATTACGTATAGATAAGATAGATGAATTAAACTTATTGTAATAATGCTTTTTGTTCTAAAAATATACTGTGACCTAGGAAAAGTTAACTGCAGAAAATGTTATGTTACAAGATGTGCTTTGCGGTTTATTTAGGAACATAAATAGTGTATTCATTAATAGTAAAAATATTAACTACTTATTCACATTTTCAGGAGCAATATAATTTACTTCCATTGATTTTCAAAAAAGTTGGCACGCTTCGGCATGAATGGGCCGGCTCGACCGGAGTGATACCACTGCCTCACAGAAAACCGGCGTGAAGCAGCCCCTGTGCTGTATTTCGCCGAGTGAGTGAGGGTACCGGAGGCCCATCGGGGGGGAAGGGGATAAAAGGTTAGCAGCGCACTTGTTGCATGTGTTCATGGGCGGCGGCAATTGCTTACCATCAGGTGATCCGCCTGCTCGTCTGCTACCTATCACATAAAAAAAAAACCCTTAACCCTTGCGTCTCAACCAGCGCTCAAATCATTGCGCTAAATGGGTCGTCGCTAAGCTTAACTTTCTTGTCTTCTATACTATTTATAAAGAGATAACTTCTATAGACAACGACAAGGCTTATAGGTAAACCGAAAACACGAAACGCTTGCGCGATGTAATTGGACACAGCGCCATCTATTGGTTCATTTCTGAATTACGGTCCCGAAGCAAAGTGAGGGCGGGCCACTAGTCACTTATAAATTAGATTTGATTAAAAAAAAAGAAACTAAAGTACGAACTGCAAATAGCAGAAAATCCTTGCACCAGCAACGCCAATCGGCTTCATGTCTTCTTTCTCACTCATAGTTATAGTCACTTTCTCCATCTTTAGTCAAACTATTTCTGACTATTGACCGACTAAACTACACAGAGCTCGCCAGCCTCCGGCGACTAAACAGATGTGCAGCAAATCATCCTATCTTACTGATGAGGAATGTAGTGGTCTGTCTGTTTGTACAAACCTTAAATAAAATATCTTTGGGTTGCTATAAAAAAATGTGCTAAGTGTAACCGTAATGCAATAGTTTTCGAGTTATGAGGGGGTCAAAAGTCGCTCTAAATGGTTCGTGTAATATTTCCCTTGTTCGCTTAGTCACCAATTTTTTTTTGACCTTGGCTTGACACGCTCCTGCGTGTCTAAATAGTATGGTTACAATTTTTGGAACATAGCTCGGGTTTGTGATCACCAATCCGCATTAGGCAAGCGTGGTGATTAAGCCTAATCCCATCATGGTAGCGATGACTTGATTTCTATGATAGAGGCGTTTGCCCTGCAATGGAACAGTAGGTACTTAGGCTGATACTTTACTTTCCATACAAAGTTGGTCACGTAACTTGTCCATTTTGTATGGGCAGTCAGATTTTTTTAAATGTGTTAATTAAAATTACAAAATAAACGAGCAAAACCGTAGGAAAAGTATATAATTGCATAATATCATAGATTAATTCAATGCTCAGAGGGATTATACAGTGAACTGTTATCGTAGTCTAAATAAATCTTATATTTGCTTGTAATAAAAAAGCAGATTCACATAGATATCTGTACTTACCTAACTTGTACTAGTATATTATTACACAATCTGATATGAAATTATTTGAACGACAGAGACAAAGTATACAAATTAGACAGAATATACAAATTAGGCAGAATATACAAATTAGACAAAATATACAAATCAGACAAAATAGACACAAAATAACGGCGACCTGGTTACTCGGATTTGTGATCGCTAATGCGGATTAGTGATCATAAACCTGAGCTATGTTGGAAAAATTCGGAACATGCTTTTTGCTCGACCTGGGATTGGAACCCACGACCCCGACATCACGGCCAGGTATCATAGACCAAACGGGGCGTTCCAATAATATATAATACTAGGTGGCCCGCCCTCATTTCGCTTCAGGACCGTAATTCAGAAATGAACCAATAGATCATAATCATAATCATAAATCTTTATTGTTTCATTTGGTGTACATACAATGTGGTCTTAAAAAAATGGCGCTGTGTCCAATTGCATCGCGCAAGCGTTTCGTGTTTTCGGTTTACCTATAAGCCTTGTCGTTGTCTATATAAGTTATCTCTTTATAAATAGTATAGATAGCTGTTACCCACGACTTCGTCCGCGTGGAATAGTATCTTTGGGTAGCACATTCAATTATTTATTAATTTTCACATAAGAGTTTGGGAATAGAGATTGCACCAATTGTAGGTATAGAGCGCAATTAGTCCCAAGACCAACAGCTTAACGAGATTTCTGAGGCAAGGGATATAAGACCACCATCTTCTAGACTTCGGGCTGACACTGAAAAGATCTTAACAGAAAAACTCGGGTAACAACAAATGTGGGATAATCCACCGGTTCAAAGTCGCTCAAAGAGCTATAGAAAGGGCTATGCTCGGAGTTTCTTTGAAGGACCGCATCAGAAATGATGTAATTCGACAGAGAACCAGAGTCACCGACATAGCCCACCGAATTAGCAAACTGAAGTGGCAAGTGGGCTGGTCACATTAGCCGCAGAACTGACAACCGTTGGAGCCATAAAGTCCTTGAGTGGCGGTCTCCAGACCGCGACTCGGCAAACGTAGTGTTGGACGCCCTGCTACGAGATGGGATGACGACATTCGAAGGCTGGCTGGAGTGAGCTGGATGAGAGTGGCCGAAAATCGGGAGCGGTGGCGTGCATTGGGGGAGACCTATGTCCAGCAGTGGACGAGCGTGGGTTGCTGATGAACTACAAATGTAGACCCGACGCAGGATTCGAACCCGACACTCCAAGCGCAGCCGTCTATCTACTGCACTACCGATGCAGTTCAATAAATCTACTGACATCGTCAGTTCCAACGTGGCAGCAAATAAGATAATACTAAAATACACAAATAGTATAGGGTTGTCAGAACTTGAACAATCGCATAAATTTTTTGATTTTTTTAAATGTGATATGCTCCAGACGAGCAGACGGATTACCAGATGACAAGCGATTGCACTAATCGTGCATGATTGGTCGGAATTGGCACAGGACCGAACAAAATAGCGAACTTTGACGTCGGAGGCCAAGACCCATCTAGGATCGCTGAGCCAGCGTAGTAAGTAAGTAAGTAAGCGATTGCCACCGCCTATAGATAGATACTAGCAGTTTGTTTGTTGCGCTGTGTTTCGTCGAATGAGTTAGGGTACCGGAGGCTCAATTAAGGAGAAAGGGCGTTAAAAGTTGGCCGCGCACTTGTGATGCCACTGATGTTGCAGGTCGGCGGCAATCGCTTTCCATCAGGCGATCCGCCTGCTCGTCTGGTCCTACTTCTAGGTCCTACCTATCAGATAAAAAAAAATTGAATCATACGGAGCAGAACCCTACTGAACCAGTAAAGATTACATAATTGAATCTCCACGTTGGCACTTCCAACGTGGCAGTTCTGATAAGAGGATAATGTATGGTTAAAGAAAATTAATCAAACAAAACAATTTGTTTGAAGGCAATAAAGTTTTGATAAAAAGGATGTGCTCCAGACTATTTGAACAGGCTGCATGTCTAGGAAAAAAGTTTGTTATAAAGATCAAAATTTCTTAGGCTGTATATAAATTAAGACAACATCACATACATTGTCCTGGTCCCAAACTAAGGTTTTCCCTTGTGCTATGGAAACCAGAAACAACTAAGAAACCACAAACACCCACACCCAACACAAATATCTGTTTCATCAACAAACATTCGTGTAATGCAGGAATCGAACCCGCGACCCTCACGTCTGCTACCTAAAATGTGTCTTAGCATTATCAAATACAATATCTTGTCTTAGGCAAGTATCTTGTGGGCCACTAGTCATACACAAAACCAGTGGAGGTATCCCTCGTCAAAATTTATTTTGGGAGTAGGTATAGTTTTGCTATGTTTGTAGTAGTTTGAATCTTTGCCAATAGATGCCGCTAAATTGCACCAGTTTTTCGTGTCTTCGAGTCACATTTCATCCCTTTCGTCTACGGCAGCTATAGAATTGCATTAGCGCCAGTTCTCGCCATCTGGTGCTTACCATCAGGTGATAAGGATGAAGTAACTAAACATCATCATCAGCTTAGCGGTAAATATCGGTTGCATCGTAGCGTTCTACTGCGTTCCTACTGTATCCCCACCTATTGGTACGGTCTTTCAGATTCATGGAAAAGAAATCAAACATTCTAAGATTTTTTCCAGCTTTATTATCTTTTCAAGAACTGCAGCTGTATCGCGTCCACAGACAAGCCCTTCGTCTCGGGCAGCCGCAGCCGCGCGTACGCCGCGCCCAGGAAGCAGACCGCGGAGAAGCAGCAGAACACGGGGCCCAGGCCCAGCGCCTCCACCAGCGGGTTGAAGAGGAACAGCGTGATGAAGTTCACAACCCACACGAAGCCCATGGAGAGGCCGTTGCAGAGGCCTCGGACCTGGAACGAATCATCATTGTCAGTGTTAGGGTCCTAATTACAGAGCTTGTAAATAAAAGGTGGAGTAAAGGATATAACGCAGGAGATCTAAGGTCACGGACATCCCAAAGAATTGCGTGGCTGAAGTGGCAATGGGCAGGGCATCTGGTGAAGGACGCGGGAGTCCCTTGGATGCGGGTGGCACAAGACCGATCTGTGTAGAGAACTTTGGGGGAGGCCTATGTCCAGCAGTGGACGTCTATTGGCTGAAATGATGATGATGAAAGGATAAAATTGATCTAAAGAGTTACGCGCTTAGTGCCTATATAGTCTATTGGATCGCGGAGTATCTGGTGGTGACAAATGCGTAGACGCCGCGCTTCTCCGTGCGCCCCCCGCAGTTCTTTCATTGTACCAATCAACGCGCAGCGATGATTGGTGTAATGCAAGCCGAGGGTCGACGATTCGACCCGAGAGCGCTCGTGTTCCAGAAAAACCCTCGATCTTACACTATGAGCGATTGTAGCTTAGTTGATAAGAACGCGCCTTCCTAACAGGACATTGTGGTTTAAAATGAAGCATGCGCCTCTAGAAAGTCCATTAGAATAAGATAAGTATAACATTTCTTCTTACCTCTGGAAGGAACACCTCAGCAGCCAATACGAATGGTATGACGGCACACCCCACAGTATATACGAAGCTGTAGAAGTATATTAGGAAGGCAGTGAACCAGTGCGGTGCAAAGTTGATCATCAGCTGCACTCCAAGGAGGAGGGTACAGATCCCGGAGATGGCTGACGTCACCATCAGTAGATTCTGAAGAAGAAGAAAAAATATATAGTATAACCGACATTATCGTAGCGTGCCTTCCTAGTTGTATGCAAAGCTGTTACTTCGGAATGTTGGAAGATGCACGATCTTCATCCATAATAAAAGGAGTGTATTTTGCCGATTGAGTAAAAGAACCGGAAGTAGGGGAATTAGTAGTAGCAGAACACTTGTGACTCTGCTGGTGC
Organism: Cnaphalocrocis medinalis; assembly: GCA_014851415.1. NCBI lineage: Eukaryota > Metazoa > Arthropoda > Insecta > Lepidoptera > Crambidae > Cnaphalocrocis > Cnaphalocrocis medinalis. The sequence continues at coordinate 11,092,430 of CM026297.1, forward strand.
GGAGACAATTTCTTACTTACCATCATGTAAATAAATGGGCACGACCAAACCAAAACAACGCTTAAAAGCCTAAGGTCCATTTTCCAGCTACGTCTTCTTCAATTCAAACGGTCTTTGGCTGGTAGCTAAGAATAGAATGGAATAAAGAACTCTCGTGTCAGAGACCAATATCTGAAATGGTCACTGCTCGCTGAATCTAATTTATTAGGCTGGCGCAGCGACCCAAAGTGAGCCTTGGCCTCTGATAATAAGGGCCTCCACCTAGGACATTCCTGCGCCTCCTCCTGCCAGTCTTCAGCTCGGAGTTCATGCAAATCTATATCCACTTTATCCCTCCAGCGTAACCTTTAACGACCAACTGGCCGTCTACAATTTGTAAACGGAAATACTCACCTTCCTCCCAAACTTGTCTATCACAACCACGCACACGATACTAGCCACCAGGAAGTCCACAGCGAGGATGACAGCACACGTGTTCGGGGACATAGAAGGCACGGCTAGCTTGAACAGCGGCTCCGCGTAGACCTGCAGCACAGTAGACCCCATCATGATGGTGGCTGCGATTGTGACAAAGACTGTGGCCAGAGCACGCTTGGACGATTTAGATTTTCCTGGAGACAAATAAAGGTAGCTTTAGTAACTGGAGATGGTGGACTTCCATTCAACCATACCATGATATCATAGTGCTCAAATGCGAACGCAAAGGTGCATGCACTCTCAGAGGGTAAGGATATCAAAATACGAGGGTAAAGGAGTATCCTCTTACCCTCATATTTCGATGGAACACTAATGTGACACGATTGAAGAGGGTTGGGCGCAAAACCAACGGCTTAACTTGCTTTCCAAGGCACAAGACCGCCAATATCTAGACTTCGGACAAATAGAATTTGTGAAAAACAACTTACTTAAAATCTTCCAAGACGACTCATTCCTCACTACAATATTTTCTTCCGCAACTTTCTTTTGAAGCATTTCTGTCATTTCAACTTCTGTAATCAAAGGATGTAAATTCAATTAAATTTTACATTTTCTTGACTGTACGGCTTAGATTTGTTTTAATCTAAGCTTACAGCAACCCCCTATCAATGTAGAGGGAGGTCGTCTGCTACCCCCTCGTCGGCTTGGTGGTTACCCTGTCTTGTACGCTATCAGCCTTGGATCCGATTAGGTGGGGAGAATCGCTGTTAGTAACCTATCTGTTTTTGGGCAGAAGTACTTAAGCTATTTAATTAGTATTTAGTTATGGTATGAGATGTTATATGAATTTGTTTATGCATCAATTCCACGTGTGAATAAGGTTATCATAACGTCATCGACGCATCCTAAGATGGCTTTGTTTACCACAAAGGACTGCATTTAATTGCATAGATAACAATAATGTGACAAACACGATGTATGTTCCTGATCAGTATCTTGTAGTTTATTTGTTAATGTTTTGTTAGCAAAAGTGTGTTTCATATTTTTCGAACATTAGCTCGGGTTTATGATCACCAATGCGCATTAGGCAAACGTGGTGATTAAGCATAATCCTATCATAGTAGCGATGACTTGATTTCTATGATGTAGGCCTTTGCCCTTATAGGTACTTTTTCACCGAAAATCACGAGGGTTGATTTTTCGACTTTTTCTTACCGTTTGCGCTTTCCAAAATCGTCTCTAATCTTGGATCTAATTGTAGCCTGATCTTCCTTAGTTCAACTTCCACTTCTTTGGCTGATATATCGACACGATTGTAGAATGCTATGGATTTGGCAGCTTCCTGTAAAAATATATTCCCATGATCAACATTGCAAGAGGAGAACTCAGGACTCTTACTCACTCACTCAAAACATTTATTATAAAGACTGGTGACCTAAATAATGTCCTCCTAACCGATATTTCGGTTATAGCGGATAATCTAAACAATCAGCCAACGATGCTGGACATATTATAGCGCAAATAGAAGAGCACTATCTATTCCATTACCCTCATATTTCGATGGAACACCAATGTGACACGACTGAAGGTGGTTGGACGCAAGACTATCGGCTTAACTGGCTTTCCAAGGCACAAGACCGCCAATATCTAGACTTCGGACAAATAGAATTTGTGAAAAACAACTTACTTAAAATCTTCCAAGACGACTCATTCCTCACTACAATATTTTCTTCCGCAACTTTCTTTTGAAGCATTTCGGTCATTTCGACTTCTGCAAGGAAAATCAATGGATGTAAATTCAATTAAATTTTACATTTTCTTGATTGTACGGCTTAGATTTGTTTTAATCTAAGCTGTACAGCAACCCCCTATCAATGTAGAGGGAGGTCGTCTGCTACCCCCTCTACATTGATAGGGCTTGGTGGTTACCCTGTCTTGTAAGCTAACAGCCTTGGATTCGATTGGGTGGCGATAATCGCTTACGATCAGGAATGTTAGCTATCTGATTTTGGTCAGAAGTACCTACTTAAGCGAATCCTTCAGCAACAGCAGAAGCACTATGGAGACCACTGACAGGGTCAGATGAGTGTAGGCCACCTGATGGTATGTGAGGTAGCCGCCGAGGATGTATGAGATCAGGATTCCTGTCAAATTAGGAACGGGTTAATATTTTTGAGGTTACTTACTAACTATATTTCAAAATTTTCTAATATAACTTGAGTTTGTGATCACCAATCCGCATTAGGCAAACGTGGTGATTAAGCCTAATCCTATCATAGTAGCGATGACTTAATTTTTATTTTTATTACGGAGGTCTTTTGCCCTGTAGTGGGACCGTACTATACAGGGCGTCCCAAATTAATATTGTAGATTGAAAATTTTACTGAGATAAGACATTAATTTTAATTTCTAAAACAATCTAAACTGCATTCATGGATTTTTAAATAATTACACGATTGAACTGGGAATCGATCCCACCATACGAGAAAAAAAACCTATCCTATAGCTTTATCACATCGATCGAAAGGCTTCATCATAAGGATTTTTTTTGCTAAATAACATTATGTACAGTGGCCAGCACATCAAGTTACTACAATCTGTCAAATTATCTCAGATTTTTTTTTTATAGAATAGGGGGCAGACGAGCAGACGTATCACCTGATGTTAAGCGATTACCGTAGCCCATGAACACCTGCAACACCAGGGGCTTCACAGGTGCGCTGCCGGCCTTTTAGAGAAAGATATGCCCTTTTCTTGAAGGTTTGTAGGTCGTAGTGGTCCGGAAATACCCTAATATAATATAGTTGATATTGAACCAAACACGTTTGACATAAAAGTGAGGTTCGATTGAAGAAATTTGACAGATAGTAGTAACTTGATGTGCTGGCCACCGTACTATGATAAATAAAAGGAAGACCATGAAACTAGGCTACCTAATCATCACAATGCCAAAGAGGACTTACCAAAGAAGTACCCAGAAGCAGAACTAGCAGTCAGTCCACCCCTGATGGAGTCGTGGGAGATCTCCGTGATGTAGATCAGGGATACGTTCTGGCCAGCGATGCCGACCCCCGCCAGGGTCACGGCGATGAGGATCAGCGTGGTGCTCGTTGTTACCGATATTATAGTCCAGGCGATCTGGAAGAGGTTGGTCTTAACTTACTCCGATGGCTAAGCGACCCAAAGTGTATCTTAGCCTCCAATACAAGATTTCACGCTATTTACTGATTCATAGTTCAGTAGCGCTACCATGAGTTGACATCGAAAACTGACATAACGTAAACTATTGCTCTGTCTCTTTCAAATGCATCACAATGAAAGAGACAAAGCGATAGTTTTCGATAGCGAGGATAGTATTTCAAACTCATGGTAGTGCTACAGGAACATACTCCATCATTCTAGAGCTAGCGACCGACAGGGCGTCGACCTGAGACCCAAATAGGCTTTTTTGACACTGGCTTTTCCACGTGGCCAAGCCATTGGAGTCTTAACGGCCGATTTCTGAATTGAGAATTTGAAGTTAAGCACTACTTAGTTACAAACTTTGACAGTTATTCCATTGGATACTTCAAACGTCAAAGTTTGTACTCAAGTAGTGCTTAACTTCAAATTCTCAATTCAGAAACCGGCCGTAAATATAATACATATACACTGCCTTCTACATATAAATTAAGACAACATCACATACATTATCATGGTCTGCTAAATAACTAAGGTTTTCCCTTGGGCTACCAGAAATGACAAAACCTGAAACTCTGGATCATCAACAAACATTTTTGCTGATGCAGAAATCAAATCCTTGCGTCATCTAACACAACAAGTGTTAGATGGCAGACGATTCCATATCACCTGATGGTAATGGAATTGCCGTCGCCCAAAGACACCTTAACTCTAATGGAGTCACAGCTGTGCCTTTTGACCCACTTTCCTCCCAATTGGACTTCCGGTACCCTCACTCACCCTCATACTTGGGTAAGGTACGTAATGTTGTCTTAACATTTTTTTTTTTTATACTAGAGGCGGCAAACGAGCAAGCGGGTCACCTGCTGGTAAGTAATCACCGCCGCCCATGAACATCTGCGAGATCAGAGAGGTCGCTAACAGACATTTTCGTAACTTTGATTAAATATTCCAACTCACCACATAAGGCAATCCAAAAAATATAGTAGCGTACTTCCTCCCCAAAGTGTTGAACACATACCCACAGAACGGAGAGGCGAGCATCCCCCCAATGTTGGGGAGGCCCCCCAACAAAGAGACCTCCAGAGGGGTCATGGGGGCCGCTAGGAGGGTCTCATTGGAGGTGAAGTTTGCCACGGTGTAGGATGGCCAGGAGCATATGAACCCCGTTTGGCTTCCAAGAAAGGATACTGAAAAATTTACAATGTGGTGGAAACACAATGGCGTAAAATCTTGTAGGTAGTACATACAACTGAATGGGAATATATTGCTGGTATTTTATTAAAAAAATTACATCCTTCATCCACGTCTTCTACCAATCATTTGAACAAATTTTGGAAAATTGCATAATTTTTAACTTTTCATACAAAGACAGTCATGTAAATTTTTGACGAATCTCAAAAAGCCGTGGAGTTTGCTCTACGACTGATTTGGTTACACCCCGTAGATACGCTTTATTGCAGAAAATCTTACAGATGAATGGCTTAAGGCGAAGGATAAGGCAAGTAGTGCAAAGATATTAAGTAAATAAAAAGTAATATTTCCGAGAGATGAAGCTTCGAAAATTGTTATGATGAAATTAGCCAAAACTTCTGGAATTACTATTATTTAAATTAAATACTAAACATTTACTGTCCAATTTCACAACAAAGGTACTAACTGCACAATGTTGCCAAAGTTTGGATGCCGAAAGCGGACCACTTCAATTTTGTAGTCTCCATTTTTTTTTTTCGTCCTTCACCACTTGATCACTTTCCGCGACTCCTGGGACACTAGCTTCTCTACCAGATGTCAAACGTGGAAGTCTCATGTTTGTTATTGTATTGACGTAGTTCACTGGCTCTCAAATTTTTTACTTACTTACTCCATGGGCTTAGCGACCCGAAACGAGTCTTCGCCTCCGAAACTTAAGAACGCCACTTTGGTCGATCCTGCAGTGTCTTGATGCGAAACATTAGCCTGGAGACCTATTTTTGAATTTTCGCTTCGTCCAAACAAAACTACTCGTTTTGCAAGTCACGTCGTCTCGTGAGTCGCATGATTCATAATTTTCCCTATTTTGAAATCACTCGCTTAGTGTGTCGCCAATCTTGTCAAAGTATAGTCCTTTCACGAAAAGAGTCCCCCGGATTTTTGATGAACTAAAAGACATGGCAGTCTACGTAATGAGTGGGAAAGAGATAGAAAGCCTATTTGTATGACAAGAGGCGCCGCTCCCAGGGGACTTTTTTCGTAAAATGGACTTTATAGTGTTAACTCGTAATATTGACGTAAATGCGACCACTCGCCTAGCGGAAACGAGTGGTTTACACCACTCGTTGCAAATCGCTCGTTTTCGAATGATTCAAAAATGCGGATGTCAAAAATCATGCGAGTCACACATTTTTTAGTGAGACGACAATTCAAAAATAGGTCTCCAGAAGTTCTCGCAGATCATTTTCGACACCATCTTTCCAGCGATACCTACCTAGATTAGCTAACAGGGCGTCGGGCATCGGTCGGCTCTGGTATGCTTTCTTAACGAGACGATCATGATACTAATTTAAGGCTGTGAGGCTTAGACGCTAACTAAAAAAAACAAGAGCAGAAACTACTCGTAGCGGAAAGAAAAGTCCCTCGAAAAATTCAACGCATCAGTTCTAATTTAACCTAACAAATTTTCGAAAATAAAATTTAGCACCGTTTGTTATTTTTCGGATCGATTTCGAAATTGATCAATTTACGGTTCGGACTATAATATTGTACCTACGGTGCCTACTCTGAAGCGTGAAAGCCGAAATGATTTCGGCTATTAGTTATTTATTATATTGATGTTGTGCAGTGTGCGAGGAACTTGGTGAGAAATATTGTCTTCGCCACACGTGAGCTCACCAACGACAGCTGGACAGGAGTTGAAGCGGTAACCACGGTCTTCGGCCGCACTGCACACACACCTTCATTACCCATCAGTCCGTCAGTTCGTGGTTTGGTTCCGGGGGTACCGTCGCTACAGTTTGGGAATCACTGACATGATGTGTACTTCTATGAGATAATGCTAAGTACCTACTTGATGCGTAGGACGGTTATTTATTGACAGTCATATAATCTTTTCACTTTATGTTGGCACTGGTTCTGTCTGTCTTTGGTTCCGTAGTGAAATAATTATATACAGTCGGGCCACCTAGAGAAGTCTGATTTGACACATTCAAACTTGACGTTAATAGTGATGTGCCACAGACTGCACTAAGACTGTTAATGATACCTATTACCTAATAGCCAAGGTTAGCAAATTACTGCTATTTTTTGATACTTTTATTCATAGAAAAGAATATTACGTTATTTATTTGCTTTGCTACTATGAATTATCGTTCTAAAATGAATCATGAATGATCAGGTGATCCGCCTGCTCCTCTGCTACCTATCACATAAAAAAAATTACAGTTCATATACTTATAGGTACCAGATTTTCAACTTATTCTGGGTCCACCTCTCAACTGCCGCCCAGCTGTTGGCTTGTATTGTGTAAAGATTTTAGTCCACCTCTCCGGGTGCATCCTGCACACCAGAAAAAGATGGCGTGACGATTTAGACCACCACAAATTGGATTGGCAAGCGCTGGCTTCTGAGAAAGACCAATGGAGGATTTTGGGTGAGGTTTTCCAGGAAGGTAGAGAGTGCTATTAGTAGCTCTGTAATAGATATTCTTCCGAAATTGACATCAGAAATAATCAGAATCTTAAAATAGTTATTGCATTTGAATAGAAGCGTTTATTTACCTTCTATTTAAAAGTTTATATACGAGTAAATGGTACCTAAGTAAATGTTAAGAGTCCAATGTAAATTTTGGAATGTTTTTTTTTTGCTTTCAATGCCCTTGTGGAACCTAGTCAGTATTGGTATAAAACATTAAAGTGAGATAGATAGGTACTTTGCAAACAGCTGAGATATGCGGTCTTAACAAGTTTATGATATTATTCTCATAATTGTCTTTGTTATACAGGTTGTTAGTGAACAGCTAAGCTTCCTACTAAGACGAATGTCGAGGCACATCAGTAAGGCCCAGTTGAGCGACACATTTATAAAGATCTAAACGCCGCACTCAGAGACGTCATTTAAACTTAATGATCATTACATTAATTAACGGATTTTTTTATACATATTAAAATAAGGGTCATTATGTTTTCCTAAAGTGATAATATAAGTTAATTGACAACTCTGAGTACGGCAGTTAGGTCTGATTCAACTAAACTATAAAGAAGCCCAAACGGCTTTTGGGCATTAAATAATAGCATCTATAATCTTACCTACGATTTATCAGGTGTTATTATTTTTATGTGAATTTAAGTTGCTTTTTTGTATTTCCTTGTGATCTTGTCTGTATCATATTAATAACTAGTGGCCCGTCCTCACTTCGCTTCGGGAACGTAATTCAGAAATGAACCAATAGATGGCGCTGTGCTCAATTACATCGCGCAAGCGTTTCACGTTTTCGGTTTACCTATAAGCCTTTTCGTTGTCTATAGAAGTCATCTCTTTGTAAATAGTATAGAAGATAGATAGATTATGTGTTTTTGTGTGTGTGTATTGTGTGTGGGGGGGACAAAATAATAATAAGTTTTTTTAAAATTTCACAACCTTTTATTGTTGTCATTATTATAATAAAATGAACTTAAAACTAATATGTACAACATTATAATTTAAGTATTTACCTACTTGGCAGAATATTCACTGATGTTCTGTTATCATATTTGTTTATTTCAAACAATATGTAACATTTTTTAACATAGTATGCTATGTTGTTTAATTATGTTTAATGGTAAAACACTTAACTCTAAAGAACTTACATTAGGTACTTCTCTTGGCAGTGTTTTAAAATTACATTATCAACAAAATCTATTTTTAAGTTGATTTATAATAAAACAGGTAAATAAATAAAATTTTGGTTACAAAATTCAACAACATACTTGTTTCGGTATTTAACAATAAACAGTTAAAATACAATAAAACGTAACTTATATACGGATTTTTTTGAGTGCAGATTTGTACTTCATACGAAAATTCAATTTCAAAAATATTTACATTATTTTTTTATTATTTTGTGTTGTAATTTTTTAAAGTTTGATGAATATTATAAAATATTTACGAAAACTTGGCTGATCCTCTCGACCTCATCCAGCAGAATGAAACGATTAAGCTGCACATCAAAGACGTGAGGATAACTAACACTCCCCCCCATAATGCTGCGTCTGACGACAAACAAAAACCAGTTGGCTCCGGCAGATCCTCAGCAAAGACCACTCTCAGCCCCTTGCTGATAGTTGTTGAAGGCTCCACAGTCCTGTTCCCGACGTGGATCAGGTCACGCCTCCTCCTCACAGGCTCCAAGCTCCCAGGGTTGGGGCACGCGTCACAGTCCGTCTTACACAGCTCTACGTCGCACTGGATAACCAAGTCCATCTCATCAGGGAACTTGAAGGCATTGAAGTAGGCATACGCTATGATGGAGGCTCCAGTATTACCTGTGTCCCTGGTCTTCTGGAAAGCACCAAACAGCTTAGGCTTCAACACGCACCCGTTGCTGTCCGTCAGCGGAACCATTTGGTTACCCTGCGAGTCGCGAGCCACACACTCTCTCACAAATATATCGAATCCAGCATCACCCGTAACTGATACAACCAAAGTCATGGTCTCACCGATCTTGACCAAACCATTCGCTTCCTGAGAGAATGGACCTTTACCAGTTTGGAATGTCAAGACGAGCCATGGCAGTGTCTCCGCTGAAGTTGCTCGTGATCTGGTTCAGCATACCAACGCTCAATGACGAGCACCAGCTGCTTGGTCAAGTTTCCTTCCCACAAACACCTGACTCTGCGGATATGGTCCCATTGTTCCTGAATGCCGGCCTCGTTTTGCAAAACGAGTACATTCTCCAAGTAGGCTTGGCCTTCGTTCTCGAAATCGCTGAAGAATCTTGTACCGCAAGTGTTCAAGCTGACAGTGAACGAGAATTTGACCTGGTTCGAGTTCTCTCTGACGTAGACGCACTCTGAGTTTTTGTAGTGGTCTTGGGAGTAGATGAGACCGTTGTAGGCCTTGTTGAATTCGATGTTGATGGTCATCATTTCTTTGCCGCAGTCGACGGTGATGGCGTGGATGTGGGGAGGATGGCGGTCGTCATCATCTGGAACCGGTGAGGGGTTTGCAAGAGGTTGCTGGTACGATGGGGAGTTGTCTGTTGGTTGAGCTGTCGGGCTGGGTTGGTAAGAGGATGTTGATTGACTTGGTATGTAGGTTGATGAAGGAGATGTTGGTTGGTAGCTAGGTGATGTAGACTGTGTTGGTTGATAGCTAGGTGATGAGGAGGGTTGGTAGGACGGAGGGGGGCTTGGTTGGTAAGAGGCTTCAGATGGGCTAGGTTGGTAGTCTGGTTCGGAAGGTTCCTCTGCCTCGCTGGGTTGAGGTTGGTAAGAAGGTTGTGGCTGGTAAGTTGGTTGGGTTGGTTGACTCGGTTGGTAATCAGGTTGACTAGGCTTGTAGGGTTGGTCCGGCTGGCTTGCAGGTGGGTATGCGGCTTCTGGGACGGGGGATGATGGACTAGGCTGGTACGACGGGGAGCTTGGCAAGGGCTCTTCGCTGTAGGATGGGGTGGGTCTGCTGCCCGCGGGTGGGTACCCAGTAGGTGGTAGGTAAGTGGCAGGCTCGAACGGTCTTGGCTTTTCAGGTTTCCCTCCGAAATACTGCCGAGCTGAAACATTTAAGAAATGAGATTAGTGTACATTCGTTTATTGGTTCTTTTAAGTAAGTTTGTATTAATATTATTGTTTATGTAGGTTTTAGGCTTAAAATTAATTTGCTGTATGCGGTGCTTAGTGTAGCTGGCAGGTGCAGATTGCGTTTTTATTGCTCTTCATAAAATTCTGCTCTTTTGTCATTTATAGTACCTAATACCTACGATTGTTACTCCTTTAATCTATTTCATATTTCTTTCTGCAGATGTTTAAACTATGTAGATTCTAAAATAAAATAAGTTACTGATAGGTATGTCTCTTGTACAATTTGTATAGGATTATGCTTATTGATGTATCGGAAAACAACAAAAGTCCGAAAAACCATTAGAAATTGACACTCACTACCTATATAAATTAACCGAACGGAATAGCCAGGTTTTTGACAAATCTCGAATTTTTCGGACATTTTGTAGCATTTTGTAGTATATTGTAGCATTTTGTTACATTTATATATAGATACTTTTGTGTTTAACTATCTAACGACACGCGACGCCCCCGGCAATAAGTCGGTAGGTAATGTGCTATTATAGACTTTAAATAATATACTGTTATGTCAAATTCGGCATCAAGAGGTTTTTTTTTCAGATTTTTTTTATTCATACTAAACGAATTACCTAAATATCAAGATAAACAGTATAATTTCGTTTGTGGAGTTTTCGATATAATTATAGTCCCACTCGTTGAAAAGGTATTCGACAAAAACAATAAATCGTCTCTATTATTTTTATACACGGGAATTAACGCGACGTTAATTTTTAAGCACAAAATGTACTTATTGCTTTGTGTCCGTTTGTGACAACGGCTGGTATCGCAGCAAAAATGTCAAGCAGTAATCTAAACTAATATTAATAGTTAAAATGCAAGTTGAAAAACTAATAAATCATATCTCCTTTACAAAGATTTTTAGATTACCGACTTATTGCCCGGGGGCATCTCTATCTACCATGCTAAAACCCAAAGTTCCTCCAGACCTTTCCTACTCCTCTGCTGGTACAAGCCCTGAATCCAGCGCAGAAGGTTGGCGACCATCTCATCGGCTTCCGCCTGCTTCTCTGCCGAGGCGTCCGCTGGAAGGCACAGCAGGAGTCATTGGTGGATCATACCAGTCTCCGTTAGATGATTAGTATACCTCTATTCCAGGACTACGAGACCACGCCTGCTGTGTCACAGATGCTTCGACTAATGTCTAAAGACCTATGTTGCTTTACGCCTAATTATATTACGAAAGCGCTGGGTGCCCCCTATTGATGCTCGACTGTCATTGGCCGAAGCGATCCGTAACCCCATGGCACAGAAATAGATTGGCAATCATTTATACAGTACTTGGTCTACCAGGATAAAGTACATGTGGTTAGGTCACCTAGAGTGCCTGAGTGGCTAAGACTACTTATCTTAGTGTGTGATTCTCGGTTGCATCCAAAGCTATCGTTTTGGAGTCTGGGGTACGCTTATACCATGATTCTGGGTTAAGGGAGTCTGGTAATCAGGTACAATGAAGCGACTGTTTTCTAACGTCAACTTTTTAACAGGTATTAAACCTAAGGTCCAGTCCCGTTTATTAAACCGCGACTGAGGGGTTACCTCAGAATTTTCAGTTATGATAAATTTTAGAAAAGAAATTACTGCATTATTTTTGTTGGTAATAGATGACAAAACAAAAAAATAGGAACTCGGTATATTGTTTTCAAAATAGGGGGGTTTTATCTGGAAAGGGGGGTATTTTGATTGTCATGTGGCAACACTGCAAGTAATGTCATGGAAAGAAAGTCTACGTCCTATTAAGCAACCCTTTATCATATCCTAACGCATCTGTAACTATGCAGGCGTGGTCTGAGTTACCCCATTACACATTTCTACATGGTCTCTAATGTTTTTATTGTACACTTTGGGTTAATTTTCTTAATCATACCTTTTTCTCACACCTACATGAAATTTAACGTTATTTATTATCTACTACATATACCTATTCCCCATTGTTATACACACAACGATTATAATTTAATAACAATTTATTAATATCTAAATGCATGCTTTACTTAGTCAAAATTTAATTCCTTTATACAGTTTTAAATAGGTAAATGAATTTGTGATGTATAAAAATTAAATAAGAGTATTACACAAAAAGTATGTTACATGCATTTATTTTACTTGCACTTTAGGTATTGAAACTACATTACCTAAACCAATCCTCATGATAAATGTTACATGACATTCCACTACATACCTCAAACTATCCTTACATTACATAGTTTTACTACTACATAGGTACATTTACCAAACCACTATTAGCCAGACATCCCATTAGTTAGGGGTGATCAAGTTGAGTTGTAACCAGTTGTGACATACCTAGGTAAGTTGTAACCCTGAATTTTTACAGTCAGATATAACTCAAGTACTTACCTACGCAAAAGTATAGACGAGTTTTTTTATTTATGTAATAGGTAGCAGACGAGCAGGCGGATCACCTGATGGTAAGCAATTGCCGCCGCTCATGGACACCTGCAACACCAGTGGAGTTACAAGTGCGCTGCCAACCTTTTATCCCCTTCCCCCCGGGTGGGCCTCCGGTACCCTCACTCACTCGGCGAAACACAGCACAGGGGCTGCTTCACGCCGGTTTTCTGTGAGGCAGTGGTATCACTCCGGTCGAGCCGGCCCATTCATGCCGAAGCGTGGCTCTCCCACAGAGTTGTAACAAAGGCGATTATTTAGACAATAGCTACTGCTAATCGCCAATATCATACAAATTAAGATGTCATTAGCTCACATGAAACAGATATTTTTTTCTTTCAAGAAATCAAGCTATGTTACTATTTACCTACGCTGTTACAACTCATCTCGATCTCCCCTACTTATACTATCCTCCTTCCTTTTGAACAACCGACTAAACTAATAATAATTAGATACAAACAAACATAACAAAACTATGTTAATATTAACTATCTACAGTTTTAAATTCTAACTACGTACACAAAATTATGTATTACAAAGTACGTCAGCCAAATTAGTTGTTTTACGAAATTAAATTACTTTTAGTCGATTTCTTTTGCACCTGTGACAAGTCTAGTGATGTAGAGCTATTTAGTATTTTATAAAAGTTTATTTATTTAAATTACCTACATGATAAAATACATTTCTTTTGGTTATATTTGTCACTTATATTTTTATTTATTTAATTTATTCAAGCGTGTTTTTTTGTAGCGTGTGGTGACAGATCTGTGATATTTAACACAAATTATAAGAAATAAATATATTTTTTAATTGTTGTAAAAAATAAATTAAAGAAAATATTTTCTTTATATTGTTTTATTTTGTGTCAAAGCATTAATGTGCATTTATGCGTGCTATGTGCTAGTATTGTAGTAATTAATTTGGTTAACTAGTTAAGAATATCAATTTGGTTGCATAGATGTCTTTAATAAAAACATTATACTGACTTATTTGTGCAATTATGAGGTTTTATTTTTATTATTTGAAATTTCCACTTGAAGATTCCTATTAGAGAGAGAAGAGACCTATTAGTTATCAATTTCACTTTTACAAACATAGTAGTACAGTATATTTGAATACAAACTACCTAACTGCATTTTGCATACAAACTGTTTGAAATTAATTTCGTACTTCGTGATCATACACCGGTTTTAAGTTCATGGTTTAATAACATAGGTATGTGAAAACGAAAGTTTTGTATGAAAGTTTGAATAATTTTAATTTGCTGTGATTTTTTGAAATCTGTAATTGTGTATGAGACTTGCATGTTTTATTACTTAGTTGTTTGGTCTAAGTTAATAAATATTGTATATGAGAAATAACAATTTTGATTTTTTTTCTGATTTTATCTCTACATTCGTAGGTACCTATTTTAACGTATTGCAGTTGCAGCATCGTTTTTGTGAAAGTTAATGTCTTGTTTGTTCCTTGTTGCAAATGAAGATATAGGTAGGCAACAAAGTAGAAATAATGAGGATATATGAAAATATATGCTTAATTTATTTTGTCACAAAGCAATATTTTATAAGAGATATTCTGTAAACTTATGTAAATGTATTATGGCAAATATGTTTTTTTTTAATGTATTATAATAAATCTTGCAATTGGCACTTTGCACTTTGCGTTTGTCGTTTTATTCTATGTTTTAAACCAATGATTTACCATTAATCACATTGTATCTTAACTACCCGTGAAGTTGTAGACGTAGTTAGGTATTCAATTATAGTTTTAAGAATTATAAGAAGACATTTTAATTACATGTTTTACTAACGATTTTTTTATGCAAGGACATTTTCTTTGTATAATTTTACATTTATATTTTGGTATCTATATACATCGTTTGTGTAGTGCTACAGATCAACAAGAAGGTGTAATCAATTAATCAATGGTGTTTTAAGCGTGGTGGCGTCTCTTCCATTTGGGCAATTTTCCGAATAAGGGCCAATCTTTTTGCAAAATTCTGTTGTGAATGGCCTACATATTCCAATATTCTTATTCACACCGGGTACTATCAACAATAATAAACCATCGGTGTAGGGGCATTTGGATTTTAATATTAAGTATTTACAAAAATCTTCTTTAAAAAAATTGTTAGGAAAAATTCTTGGGTGGGTACGAGTCTAGAATATGATGGGCACGACACTATTAATAGTGTCTATTAATTAATTAATTGTACCCACCCTATAATTATAGGGTGGGTACAAGACTCTTCTAAAGCGTGGGCATGACACTATTCTAAGATGGAGACCACACTATTCTGGAATGAACACGAGAATATTCTGAAATGGGTACTACCCATCTCGCTCCCTCATCTTACTCCCTTGGTATCTCCTAAGTTAGAAGAGAATATTGAAAAATGTAGAGCACTAAAGAGAATCCTGCAATAAGTGAAGAAGAAATCCATTTTATATTTACGAAAAGTCAAACGACTTTCCGCAAATATAAAAAAGGTGCAAAGAAAATTGCCAAATAAGAAAAAACTGCCATAGAAAAGTGTGAGCTAGAAATGGGCTAGCTAAACCATTTCGATAATTTAATAAACTGACCTACTTTTACTTTGGATTTGGCGTGATTTGGATGGCATACTTTAGTATGTACTGTGTACGTACCAATTCTAGACCTAGGGTTGCGCGGTTCTGTAAGAATTGACATGTTTTAGTGATGTAGAATAACCCTGTATTCTTCATCAGAAGCAGTAAGTACACCACTATTTTTAAATTTAAAAAATATTGGAAACCAACTCTGCAGATAGCATTTGTAAAAACTAGTGCCAGTCTTGTAATAGCAAGTTTTTTTATACACAACGTATCCAAACAATTTAAATCTTATTACAATTAATTTTTAGCGTTACATATAGCACTAGTTATGTTGAAATTATATTTAAAAATTTGACCCACTTCCTATAAAGTGGGTCAAAAATTCATCAATCTCAAATTTAAAATAAAAATGTCTTAGTCATAGTTTCTTAATCCTTTTTAGTGATCCATTTTGAGCTTTTAATATGAGTATAAGGTTTGCAATTTCATTTATAATTAAGTGTTGTTGTAAATTAATTTACATTGATAATAATTAAAAATAGTGGTGTATTTTCGTCAGAATAAAACTTTAAAATGTAGACGTTATATGATTTTTGATGTTGTAGTTTATATGTTGAGTTTAAGTAAGTAGGTACATTTTGTACGGATTGTATCATTTGTAGAGAATTTCAGAACTCTTCACCCTGTTACCAACTTTACGTAATAATTTTCCGTAGGTTTTAGGACAAAGGTTAATTATTATAGAAGAATCTAATTTAAATAAACGGTGCCATCATACACTTATGTAAATTCAAAGTGTATGTAAGTGGGTATTCGTAACGTTTTCCTTATAATTATAATCTTTTGACCGACATTTTAGGTTTTATTCGACGAAAGTGTAAATAACTCACACAATTAAACATTATTTACAAAGTTATATAACACATTTTAATAAATTTCCTTAAGAATAAGTTATTAAATAATCTTACGGTTATCTAACTACTTTCTGCCAATTGGATGTTTATATACAATTTAGGTAAATATATGTTATGTATGAACGAGTTATCCGTTCATACATACGCAGCACGTTTAGTTTCTACTGTCTACCAATATTTTTCGATAGATTTCTACCTTAATAAGTATTAAATCATAGAGTTCAATACAAACTATATATTGAAACTTAACGTGCTGATTTTTTTAAATAAACTTTTGCTCTATAACTTTACAAGCTTGAAGTTAAATAAACATTACAACATTAGTTTTTGCTGTTTTCATTGTTAGTATTTTTAGGGAAATAATTATTACCGTGATATAGAGAACAAATTTGGGTACTGGCATTTTTTTTCTTAGTTTAATATTCCATGCAACTTGTTAACTACATTTACTTAGTTGTAAACTATATAATTTTTTAGTAATTTACACGATCAATAAAGATTTTTAATTAGTATAAACACTGTTTTATGGAAGTTACTTAATATTAAAACATATTATTTATGTAAGTTTATATAAGATAAAGATATAAGAAAATAAAATATATATTTATACCATAAATTAACTGTTTAATGCCAAAGTGAAGTAGTTATAATAAATAACTTATCATTCATTATTTATTACTCAGAAATAACTCATATGAATATGTAAATATTTTTTTCCTTTTAGCACTGTTTCGAACGTTATAATAAAGCAAGTTATAACATAATAATATGCGATAATATTATTTTTATTATGTTAAGGACCGGTAATTAAGGAAGGGTAATTTATTATTAAATAAATATAATACTAAGTATTTATTTATTTGTTTTATTTGGTATCACAACTATAATTACTTATAAAAATATATAGCTATATAATGTAGAACCCCAATGCTTGGCATAGGTATTGGGTTTCTACAATTTGTTTAACTTGTTCAACAATTTTGAAGGAAAGTTGAGTTAGGAAGTTGAGTTTTAAACCCAGCATGTTACAACTGTTATTTTGTTTTTTTTTGGTTGTTATGTTTTTTTTGTTTTTAAGACCTCATTGTACATTACACCAAATGAAACAATAAAGATTTATAAATTTGATTATGGTTACTCAAGTTCCTCAAATACGTTTAAACTGAGAAGCAGTGCTAAAAGGTTTTCTGCGATTTATATATTAGTAGGTAATATATTATTTTATTTCATATTAGGTATTATTATGAAAAATACTTACGGAACCGCGAATGGGACTCCGTTGCGCAAGAGCAGATCATCAGCGCAACCAGCGCCAACATAGCGCACCACCGTGCCATCTGTCGGACAAAACAAACAACTGTTACACTTTTGCTGCAAGGTATCTATCTACAACTCATATTTTGTTGGCAAGACCTTAATCCTAGGTGTTGATAAGTGCTTATTATTCCTATCATTTTAGCTTGGCGGTGAAACAAAAAAAATACAGGAAACCTGCACATCAGTTAAGATTACGATTCTAAACGAAAAGCATGATCCTGTTGATCCAGTTCCCCAATTTAAGGGTTCAAAAGTCAGATGGCACTGACCTTTTTGTAATTACCCAGACTTACCAAATCCTGGATCCCTGTCCAAGCGTACCCCAGTATTCAAATAGACGGCTTTAGATAAGTAGGCCGATAGTATCCGCGGTCTGTTATAACCAAGTAAAGTCTCAGCTATCCCACAGCAGGGCACAGGCCTTCGTCATCGATACTATGATTGGTTTAGGCTTAATATTTTTTTTGCCTAATTCTGATTGGTGATCATAAACTTAATACCTAACTCAGAGGTTTAATCAAACATTTTATTGATACCAAACTAAGTATATAATTTTTATTTATATTGATCCATACTAATAGACATTATAGACTATCCTTACTTAAGTTAATTTGCATTAAGGTTTAATGACGTCACTGAGTGCGGCAGTAAGAAACACAATTTGCTCAAATTAAATACCTCAAACCTGGACGATGAAAGGTAGCATTACGTGGAGATCGCAATCTCCCAATTTTCTTACAGAGTCAATTAGCCGTCTTTGTCTAACACAATTCATCAGTAACCTTACCGATTTACAACGACCATGTCAAGGTCCAATTACCATATGGCCATTGGCCAGATAAGGTCCATTGTGTACGTAAGGAGATTAATCAAAATCATGGGAATCGAACCTGGCACAATGCACAATTGCGCGAAATGCTCACTTTGCGCAACTGAGATGGGTGTACTCTGCGGTTTATTTTTATCTGTGGTTTTGGTTTCCGGGTTGCATGGGGAATTATGTTATGTGACGTCACTAGATACCTTTTAAAACGTACGGGTGCGAAGCAAAAATTATAGGGCATAAAATTTACAAACCATATTTTTCTTTCTGAACATATTTTTAAATCAGAAAATGTTGTATTTAAATAGAGTTATTGTAATTCCCAATATAATCTATATTCAAAAATAAAAAAAAACATTCAACTAAGGACCGACAGACGAGAATAGATCGACAACGCCTACTATATTTGTTTAGCAATCTACTCCATGAATGATTTGATAATAAAATTGTAGGCATTACTCAATAAATAAATCGTACACACGTTTATATCGGCATTTTGTAAAAAGTAATAAAATCAAAGTATTTATTATTAGATATCTGTATAAAGATCGTTATTAGCGATAAGGCCGCCGATATTGTATTTGTAAATTACTATTAGCATTAAGTTCTGTAATGTGTTGTGCAATAAAGAGTATCTATCTATCTATCTATAAATAAATTGAAGCTGAACCGGAGAGTGAGTCAAAAAACACGCCATAATATGATCCACTTTTCGTTTTTTTTAATAAAATGAAGCTAAACTGGGAAGTGAGTCAAAAAACATGCCCTAATTTGACCCACTTTTTTCTTTCGAATTTCGCTCAATTTTTTTGACCCACTTTTCGTTTTTGTAAAATACTAGTAATTACAGCGAAGGTCGAGGATGAGTATCTACGTTGTTGTAATTGTATGTAACCATCGATTTATTTCGGCTAACAATAGTTTCAACGTGAAAGAGGCATTGTTTCAACCATTTTGCAAAACCCACTCGTAATTGTAAAGTATAAGTTTACACGCAAATCCATCTGTCACGAACAAAGATGCGACTCGTGTTGTGTGCAACAATTGTTTAGTTATTAGTCGGCACAATTGGTTACAATGCCAGCGTTTTGTTTAGTTGCCAAATACTGTGTTAAACTATTGTTGTTCAATGTGTGTAATGGGTAAAGTGATCCCACGAAAATAAAAACAACAGTGAACCTATAGTTTTAGATAATCATCATCAGCAACCCACACTCGTCCACATGCTGGACATAGGTCCCCTAATGCACGCCACCGCTCCCGATTTTCGGCCACTCTCATCCAGCCCACACCAGCCAGCCTCCGAATGTCATCATCCCATCTTGTCGCAGGGCGGCCAGCACTACGCTTACCGAGTCGCGGTCTCCACTCAAGGACTTTACGGCTCCAATGGTTGTCAATTCTGCGGCTAATGTGACCAGCCTACTGCCACTTCAGTTTGATAATTCGGTGGGATATGTCGGTTAGATAATCAAACACGAATTAATTACCTCTATAATACTGATATTGATCCTTAAAAAATAATACAGGTTGTATCTGGGAACATTTACATCCCTTTAACCAAGTCTTCCATCAATTATACTGAATAACATTAAGTTTTACGACATTTGGAAATTCGCACAAAAAATATCAAATGTAATTTTTTGATGTAATATGTCAAAATGTCAATATCCAACTAATGACGTTGAATTTGGACCTCTGTCTTAACAGTACGCCATCTAATGGATTTTTCACTAGCGACCTACACCAAATCGCAGACTGTCGAAATTTTAATTTATTTATGAGTCAATGAATTATAAGTACAAGTTCATTAATTTTCGTTACTCTAATTAATTTTACTTAAGTTTTCGCTTCGCTTACATTAAATTACACGCCCAACTTCATGTCAATAGCTTATAAAAATACAATGCTTTATTTTTAAACAGATTTCTCAATACGATTACTTAACTTGGCAAAGGTACTAACTAATAAGGCAATCTATGTATTTTTTTAAGTGAAAGGTAGCAGACGAGCAGACGGATCACCTGCTGTTGCGGAACAGCAGTAGAGTCACAAGTGCGTTGCCAACTTTTAATCCCCTTTTCTCCCAATTCTTCTGCTAATTGCCGCATAAAAAAAACTCCGTTCGAGCCGGCCTATTCATGACGAAGCGTGGCTCTGCCACGGTAAAAAATGTGTGCGTGTGTTTTAGTGTGTGTGTGTGTATGTTTGCTGCGCGCGTGTGGGTATGTGCATGTGTGCGTGTGTGTTAGTGTGTGTGTGTGTTAGTGTGTGTGTGTGTGTGTGTGTTAGTGTGTGTGTGTGTGTGTGTGTGTGTGTGTGTGTGTGTGTGTGTGTGTGTTAGTGTGTGTGTGTGTGTGTGTGTGTGTGTGTGTGTTAGTGTGTGTGTGTGTGTGTTAGTGTATGTGTGCGTGTGTGTATGAGTGTGTGTTTGTTAGTGTGTGTGTGTGTGTGTTTGTGAACGTGTGTATGTATCTGGTGCATTCATGATAGATAGATAGTTTTTTTAATTTATATGTTTAATTTATATTTGTGATGTCTTCGTCGCTTCAAAACTTTTACACCCACAGTGTCTTCGTATTACATAACTAAGTTATACATAAAATATGCAAGTGCGATATTTACAATTCGTTTAGTTTCTCGTGCGGTCTGCGGATGGTTGCTATTGTTTTGCGTCTGCGACCGCCTGTTGCAACGAAATGTCAGAGGTAACGTTTGTGTAGACGAGCGGTTAGAACGCTGGAGGGACTTTGATATTGTCTAATAGTTTGCGACGCGGAGAAGCGGCTGGTCATTAAAAAATTGTTTTTTTTTTCACAAATCGAATCGAATCGGAACAATTTCTAAAAAAAAATTACAATTATTTTGAGTCTGGGCTTTTTTATTGACCGAAAAACAGGAGGTATGGTCAGTTTAAATACCTTTCTCGTTACCACCTCACCTACATCTACATATTTTACTCAATAAAAAGGCCAGGCACTTGCTATGTACAAAAGAACCAGCAGAATCCAGCAGAACGTATTTAAGTGCCCGCGAAATAATGGTCATAAAAATAAAATTAAAAAAACATTTTAGATTCTCTGCAAATTGGGTTAGGGGACCACTCGCCCGAAACAAACTCGCTCGCGAATTTCAAGATTTTTTGGCTGGTCACTGTTCTAACTAAAACAATGACCAGCCAAAAAATCTTGAAATTCGCGGGCGAGTTTGTTTCGGGCGAGTTGTCCCCTAACAAATTACTGCACTAAACGGGTCGTCTAACATAATATGTTTACAATAATATTATTAATTTATATTTATAGAGGTACATAATTACATATTATAAAAAAGTTTAAAAATAAATGGCTTACGCCTTGGCTTGAACGCGTCACCCGCTCGTCTGTTCAAACCTAACGGCAGATGCCATTCATTCATTACATAACTCAATGTGTGCGCGCACCGTTGTATCACTTATGTAATGCTGTCAACTGTACTTGACGCTCGCGAACTTTGACTGTACTGACCTCGTTCGTTTTGGCTCTCGATGACGAATGACGGCGTCTGGTGGTGCGTTTTGATAATTTTGATAATGTAATGTATGGCTAGGTAATAAGGTTTAAAGTCGAATTAAGTAGGGACTCTAATGCAATTTGTAGTTATTGTAAATGTTTAATGATTCTTATTATGAAATATTAACCAGAATTTTATTATTATAGACAAGTGACCGTCTAGGGATTGCTATCTTCTATACTATTTATAAAGAGATAACTTCAATAGACAATGACAAGGCTTATAGGTAAACCGAAAACACGAAACGCTTGCGCGATGTAATTATACACAGCGCTATCTATTGGTTCATTTTAGAATTCCGGTAGTAGTAGCTTACGCACTTATATTACAGACATCAGACAGAGGATCACAAATATAATACTTAAATACATAACACCCAGGCACTGAAAAAACTCTAGTGTTCATACCGAATGTTTGTCCAGGGTAGTCCAGGGTGGGGATCAAACCTTTGACGTATGAGGCAGGGTCACCACCAAAATTTAGCGGTTAGTTCCAATTCTTATTAATAGATGGTGTTAGACGTCGGCTACATCGCGCAAGTGTAACTTTGACTGCGATGACGAATGATGACGAATAGCAGTGTCTGTTACTGACATGGAAAACGATCTAAAATGCCAGCTTTAAAATGCGACCTAGCATTAGCCGCTGCGCAGAGGCAGGTAACTATATCATAGTTCACCATTACCTTCAAATCAATATCTAAAGGAAAGTGCGATATTCCCTACAACTAAAACTACGAAGTCGTGAACGTATCGACATATCAATGAACTTTCTAGCACGCACTCGATCTACAGATGTCCTAATATCTAAACGAGATTGCCAGTCTTGAACATCCATTTTAACTTGATCTTGATCAGACTGTAGGGAATTCAATGGGATGGGACCAACATTTACTTGGCTAGGAAGTACTACGGCTATAGAAGACCAGCGTGAAGCAGCGCCTGCGCTGTGTTTCCCTGAGTCAGTGAGGTACTCTCACGAGGCCCAATTGGGGGGAAAGGGGGTTAAGGCAGGCAATTGTGACTTTACTGGTGTTGCGGGTGTCTATGGGCGACGGGAATCGCTTACCATCTTGATGCGTCTGCTCGTCTCCCACCTATCACATAAAAAGGAACAAAAGTTCTTATCTACTGAGCTACCCAACCATCGCTCTTTTTAACTAAAATATTGTCGACGACAATTTGTTTATTCTACAGCCTCTTTTTTGGCAAGACCGCAATACCAAGTACCAATTTTGGACCACACTATTGGCCTTCACAGCTAGAAGCCTAAAAGCCCCGACTCAGCGTGAGATCTAACATTTATTTAGAGTCAAGTCCTTCTTGAACGACATCAGAAGTCCATAAAAAGCTGTCTATTGAGTTTCATCTATAAATTCAATGGATAGATTTTAGTAAGGTATAACTTGTCACACAACACATCGTTATTTCTGCCAATGTCAAGCGATTAGTGAGACACTAACTGATGGTGAAAACGAACCAGTGGTTTGTGTTGTACCTCTTTGTTGTTGTCTCTGTTGTTTGGTTGTTGTGTTGTGTTTCTTTTTAGTTACAACACCATTACAATAATATAACAAAAATAGCACCTACCCAATATTTTTTTTAGTGATAGATGGCAGACGAGCAGACGGATGTAAGCGATTGTCTGCGTCCACTGACACTTGCAATACCGATAGTCACAAGTGCGCTGCCAATCTTGATCCCCTTATCCCCCCAATTTGACCTCCGACCTCATTCACTCAACGAAAAAACTCATATATTGTATACGTATGTACCTACGTAGAACGAGAAGTCCCGAAAAAAACCCGGACTGAAAGCCCTATGTGCGACCAACTAGCCACTACGCCACCGAGTCAGCCATATACTCGTCATACCACTTCGTAACACAAATAAAACCGTCAATTACTCTTCAAATCTAACGAACCATGTTACGAGCTAATCTTCTCTTCCTCTGATCTCGATACAGCTCATATATCAGGGCAACATCTATATAGCCGACAATTTGCTACGCACAACCAAAACTCAACACACAATCTATGCACAAAACGGTAATAAACACAACATAATTATCTATTAAAACGCAAATTAATTTTACTGCAGCAATTGAAAAGTGAAAGGGCATGTTAAAAATTACGTGTGAGCTTATAACTCAACTTGCGTATCATAGCTAAATGTGGTTAAATTATCCGTATGAAACGGCCTTGATGCCGCATTGGCTAAGGTATTGTAAAGGTCCCGGGTTCGATTCCCGATTAAGTCAATTTAGAAAACTAAATTTTCAAAATTTTGTTGGATCTTGGGTCGAAATTTTTCTCAATGAAAGTCGCTGAACAATTATTGTTGTTCAAGGTGGTTGGTAGAAAACGTGGTTAAAGGGATGTAATTCCTACTTACTTTAAAATAATAAGAACTATTGAAATTGTACATGATGCATTATACAATAAATAAATAAATAAATGTCAACAGATACATCCTATTATCATATTTTCTTTTAGGTTTACCAACTTCCAGACTGACACTGAAAATTTCTGAACATACAATTATTACTTTTTTTGGGCTGACCCGCGGACGGATATCGAAACCCTTCGCTCTAAAGTGCGACCTCCTACCCTACTGCGCCACCTAGGCAATAAAAAAAAGAGGTTTACTGTGTATGCATACCCCTTTAGGTTAAGTACTTTTAAAGACCCGACTCAATATTTGAGTTGCATTCGCCATCTATCGATGAATGGATTACAGCACAGCCTCATCGACTGTGAATCGATGTTGCGTGCATTTTGTAATCGGATTGGCTTTTGATAGGCGGTATTGTGATAAACATCGAAATGCGTTTTATTGTGTATGTATCAAGTTACATCAGTGCGATGAGTGATGGCGATGACTTTAATACTTCCCATGGATTGCGAGATTACATTTACCTGCTTATAGGTACGTACAGCCACACATCAAAGTATACAAGACTGTCAAATTTCTTCAATCGACTCTCATCTTACTATCATACACATTAGGTTGAATATCAAGTGGGGAAATTTGACACGTTGTGGTAACCTGATGTGTGGCTGACTGTACTTCGATCATATAAAATACAGTGTGAATGCGATAAAAGTACAACCGCCAATGGAGGCTTCACTCGAAAAAGGACGCTATTTGGCATTTATAATAATAATAATAAATGCGCCAGACAATCACACCAATCAACCTGGTCTCAAACTAGGACAACCCCTGTACTATGAAACTACCCCTGTACTATGTTTCTTAAGAAACTTTCTGCCTCGAACTACAAAACTATGGAATGAACTGTCACCAGCGGTATTTCCGAACCGATACGACCTACAAACCTTCAAAAAGCGAGCGTATTCCTTCTTAAAAGGTCGGCAGCGCATTTGCGATTCCT
The DNA here is from genome assembly GCA_014851415.1 of Cnaphalocrocis medinalis. Taxonomy (NCBI): domain Eukaryota; kingdom Metazoa; phylum Arthropoda; class Insecta; order Lepidoptera; family Crambidae; genus Cnaphalocrocis; species Cnaphalocrocis medinalis. The sequence continues at coordinate 11,117,817 of CM026297.1, forward strand.
CTGGTGTTGCGGGTGTCCATGGGCGGCGGTAATCACTTACCATCAGGTGATCCGTCTGTTCGTCTGCCCCCTATCTCATAAAAAAAATGAGTACCAGGTGACGATAACTGGAGGCGTCAACCGAGAACACCCAAAGAACACTTAGAAAATGTGGTTTCCTTAATTGACTTGACCGGGAATCGAACCTGAAACCTTTCGCGCTTCGGGCGAACACCTTAGTCGCAGAGCCATCAAGACCGTCTTTTCTGAAAACTTTTTTATTCACGGAATTTAAAACCAATCAAATACTGTATTAAAAATTAAGTCATCGAATCGCTACTATGATGGGATTAGGCTTAATCACCATGCTTTTCTAATTGGATTAGTATAACCATTCGTAACATACTCTTTGCTCGACCCGGCATACCATAACATAGCCCAGTACTTAAACCAACCATCATGGCGTTTTCCATTCGTGTATGGGACATCAATTTCCCATGTCCTAGTTCGCGACCATCCATCATTCATCTGGCCTGATGACGGCCAGCCATTACCGGTCGACAGAAACGTCCAATTTCTAACAACGATTTGCTAATGATACTTTTTCTTGAGGGCTTGCGGAACATGTAGATTATGTAAAGATGCCTTTAAATGTACCTACATTGTACTGTACCTTCTTTTGAGCGTCAAAGGTTAGTACCGTAGAACTCCAATTATCCGAATTAATGGGGACCGGATAACAAACGGACCTACAAACCTTCAAAAAGCGAGCGTATTCCTTCTTAAAAGGTCGGCAGCGCATTTGCGACTGCTCTGGTGTTGCGGGTGTCAATGGGCGGCGGTAATCGCTTAGATACCATCAGGTGATCCGTCTATTCGACTGCCCCCTATCTCATTAAAAAACTAGGTAGTTAACATTTTGTTCTCCTGATTTCTTCGCCATCACTTTATTATATTTCGTTTATCAAAAGACATAGTTTGGCTCCAATAATATACATAGATACTTATTATATGACATCGAAGTAACATAGTGTATGTAAATCTAGCTATGTTCCGCGCCACTGCTTCGCTTGCGTATGGTCTACATAACGGACAAATTGGCGTTTACCGTTCACAAGTCGAAAAGACAGAGTATTTTGTTGATTGTTGATATGACAGATTTATTGTGTTGTTTAGTAATTTTGAACTTGACGCCATTTTCTACCATTAGCTCGGCAGTGAGGAAAACATAGTGTGGAAGCCTACAAGGTTTAGATAGTTTCTCAAACAACACACAATACTTATTAGAAATCTCGCCCTGAGAACACATTTTTATTTGATAGGTGGCAGATGAGCAGACAGATCACTTGATGGTAAGCGATTAAATAAATAATAATAAATAAATTGAGACAACATCACATACATTGTCCTAGTCCCAAACTAAGGTTTTCCCTTGTGCTATGGAAACCAGACACAATGAAGGAACCACAAACACCCAGACCCAACACAATATCTGTTTCATCAACAAACATTTGTGTTGGTGCGGGAATCGAACCCGCGACCCTTACGTCTCAAGCGGCGCTCAAAACCATTGCGCTAAACGGGTCGTTGAAGTAAAAGGTAAGCGTCGATTGCCGCTGCCCTTAGACACCTGCAACACCAGTAGAGCCACAAGTTTGCTGCCAACTCTAACCTTTTTTCTCCCCAACTATCCTGACTCACTCGCCAAATACAACTGATGTTACACTTACCGTCAAACTATGGGCGGCGGCAAATGCTTACCATCAGGTGATCCGTCCGGTCGTCTGTCAATTTTTATTTTTTTTATAGTATAGGAAGGCAAACGAGTAAGCGGGTCACCTGATGGTAAGTGAACACCGCCGCCCATGGACATCAGCTACACCAGAAGGAGTGCGGATGCGTTGCCGGCTCTTTAGGAAGGTATAGGCTCGTTTCTTGAAGATTTGGATGTCGTACCGGTTCGGAAAGCAATCCTCTACCGTGCGTGTAAAGCGCACGGTAGAGGATTGCCCACCATCCAGGTCCAATTCCGGAGGTTTGGTTTGTAGACTGCCACGGCTAAGAAATATTTGTGAAATTGACCCTAACCTTTAACTAGCAGGAGTGACTCAATAACCAGCTAAGCAGGCAGACGGTGAAAACGAAAGCCTTACGGTTAGGTCGGCGAAAGTTCTAGGTCTCCGCGACCTAGGGTCAGACCGGATCGCGATGCGCCGAGAATTTATTAGGAAAACGGCGAAGATACATATAATCGGTAAAGATAAAGATAAATATAAAGATAATTTTTTTGCTCAAACAGATTTTTTGTACATACAGATGTCAAGGTAAAAATTTTAGTTTCAACATGTTGTACCATTACGGTGTACAAAATATATTCAATATTATTAGTCTATCGGATTAAGAAAATTAACATTGTATTCACAAAAAAAAAAATACACTAAAAAACGGTCATTACGATTTGTTTATATTGCCAAGGTATTTTAACATTAATGTTAAGTTAAAGTTTTTTTTTTATGATATAGGTGGTAGACGAGCCGACGGATCACCTGGGTAAGCGCGATTACCACCGCCTATGGACAACTGCAACACCAGGTGTCACAAGTGCGCTGCTTACCTTTTAACCCCCCTTCCCCTAGATTGAGCCCCCGGTACGTAACCTTACTCACGCAGCGAAACACAGCGCATGCACTGCTTTACGCTGGTTTTCTGTGAGGACGTGGTATTACTCCGGTCGGTGGCTCATTCATGCCAAAGCGTGGCTCTCCCACAGTTTTTTTCTGTCTTAGTTATAACACATTTCCTCATGACATTTCCAGATCGATGTATATCACATTTTCAGGATGCTGTGTATGTTACGCAGTCTTATCAGAGATGCTAACTTTTTTGCGTATTATGACATACTTACTCATATAATCCATATTCGTTACGCAAACATCCTAACTAATATTATAAATGCGAAAGTAACTCTGTCTGTCTGTTACTCTTTCACGCCAAAACTACTGAACGGATTTAAATGAAATTTGGTATATAGATGATCTAAACCCTGAGAAAGAACATATGCTACTTTATATTGCGAAAAGGGGATTGTAAGGGGTTAAAAGGGGGGTAAAAAGTTACTTTTCCACGCGGATGAAGTTGCGGGCGGCCGCTAGTATATTAAATCCCATCAAAAACATAAATGTGAATTGTGCTAGCCAAGGTAAAAAGAGTGTTGTTTATCGAGTTCAGCGTCAAAAGAAATGATATCTAAATAGGTGCCAAGGTCAATGGTGAGACCTACTCGGCTAATTTTCATTTACGTATTATTTAAAGATCTCAATTTGGCATCCAAGCGCATTAATATAATTCGTAAATGACAATTAGCCAAGTAGGTCTCACCATTGACCTTGGCACCTATTTAGATATCATTTCTTTTGACGCTGAACTCGATAAACAACACTCTTTTTACCTTGGCTAGCACAATTCACATTTATGTTTTTGATGGGATATCATTACTTTTTGTAAGTATGTACAAGAATGAGTAGCAAATAGTTTTTAAACTAGTGCAATATCGACGATTTTGTATACAAAGGGAATTTAATCCCATACTTATCGTTTTAGGGCTGTCGAAAAACCCTGGGTTTTCCCATCCCCATCCCATCACATGCCTTTTTACACGCTTATAGGATTTCTTCCTTCACCGAATAAACCATGAGGAACGCCATATGGATAGCAAGCACACTTCGATTTTTTACTGTGTAAATCTTCAGCAGCATTTAATTCCGAAGCAGCTTCATAATATGAATTATGTTGTTAAACATAGCATGCTCCTTCGATACTCCTTCCTAATTGTATTATTGTTAGAAGAGTAAGACTCAGACAGGTTAGGAACTTGTTACGGACGTATAAGTACCTACTCTACTGCCGATATGCGCAATATTTTTAAAGTTTGAAGCATAATATTTTTGTACCTAAACAAGGAATTGAAATGGAATAGACAGCTTCCATTGGCGGCATTTTAACTATTTGGTGTTAACTTTAAGTAAGCTCTTCACCCATCACTGTAGTGTTGTAGTTCCTTCCAGTGTCTACATACGTACCTACTTTATATTATAGACTTGCGCAATATGTTCGTTCGTTGAATATTATTGTACCCAAACAAAGAATATGCCATAGTAGAATGAAAAAGACAACATCCATCGGGGGGCATTTTAACTATTCGGTGCAAAGAAAGCACTTCACCCACCAGTAAATTTACCGTAGTAGTATGAGCCATTTTCCTACGTAAGCCTCAATTTCTCAATTCAATCTCACAGGCAACTAGGGCGACGTGAAAATAGCAATACGGACATAAATTCCGCAATACTAAGGTATCGGTAAGATTATTTTGTATGGGAAGGTCGCTGGCCTTATAAGTAAACGAAAAATCGAAATGCGTGCGTGATATACTTGACACCCAGCGCCATCTATTGGTTTAATGTGTAACTAATATTTTCATACTATATAGACTAGGAAATGAATTACTATTATAATTTTGACTAATCGTCATTGTAATTGTAGGAAAACCTACTTTGATGCTTTTATTTCTTCCTTTTTGTTTCTGTTGTGACGTTTTATTTTGAAGTTTATTTTATTGATTATACGAATTTTAATGGAAATAGTCGTATTTTCTTTCATCTGGCGACCGTGAAATGGAAAAATGGAATTAGAACGTAAACAAGCAAGGCGACTCTTCACCCGATCCGCCAATCGTTTGGCGGACGCGATAAAACTGAAGGATTTTGGTGAAGCCGCCGTCCTTTTCGAACATGTGCGATCGAAGAATAATGTCCTTGTGGAGATCGACAATAGAATTTTGGCACACAGGCTGCAAAATGAAGTAGAGGAGGCTGAGCTGGAGCGAGAGATGGATGAGACAGAAGAATATCAGCTCAGATGGCTGCGGATGAAAAGGGACTTTGACGAGTTGATGAAGACGCAAGAGCAATCCACATCAGAGTCTACTATTATTAGGAAGCAGCCGCCGCGCAGTGTGAAGCTGCCAAGACTCGAAATTTTTAAATTTAATGGGGAGATAAAAAATTGGCTAAGATTTTGGGGGCAGTTTAAAAAGATTCACGAAGACACCACCATAGAACTGGATGATAAATTTTCCTACTTGTTGCAGGCTATGGAGATTGGTTCTGGTGCTCGGCAATTGGTTGAAACGTTTCCGCCGAGTGGACAAAATTATATCAAAGCGCTGGAGCATCTGAAGCAACGGTTTGCTCGCGACGAGTTAATTATTGAATATTACATACGCGAACTCTTGACGTTGATAGTAAAGCAAGTTCAAGGTGGTGCAGGTAAAACTATGTCTTTACGTTTACTCTATGACAGCTTAGTAACTCAGATACAAGGTTTAGAATCATTAGACGTGACACAGGATAAATATGCAGCATTTCTCTATCCGATGGTAGAATCGTCTCTGCCAGAGGATGTCCTGAGGGCGTGGAACAGGACGCGTTCGCTATCCGACGTCAACAAATGTCAGTTAACGCAGTTGTTGGCCTTTTTAAGGCTTGAGGTAGAGTCTGAGGAACGTATTAATTTAGCACGTACAAATTTTAATGTAGGTAGTAGTACAGAACCTCAAGTGCCTTCAGCAGCGTGTTTTATGGTTTCGGAGAAACAGCAGCGGAATAACACCTGTTCTAAGTCTAGTGCTGAGACAAGTATTATCAAATCTTGCATTTGGTGTGATTTAAGTTCGCATACTTCGTCGGAATGTAACAAAGCGCAGAATATGTCGTTAGATGAACGTAGAATTTTTTTGAAAGACAAGCGAGCTTGTTACATCTGTCTCAAATTAGGCCATAATGCTTCTAAGTGTAGATCACATCCTAAATGCTTAATTTGTTCTAAGAAGCATTTTACTCTAATGTGTAATAGTTTAGAGAAACCTAAAGAATCTGTAACCAATAAGTCAGCTTCAAAGTCTGACGTTCCGTCTAACTGTCAGCCAGCGATATTAAGTCAATCATCACCGTCAAAGGAAAAGTCCACCGTTTTATTACAAACTCTACAGGTAAATATTTTGTTTGACAATAAAGTCACATCAGTTAGGGCGCTACTAGACTCGGGTGCACAGAGGTCTTTTATTTCAAAAAGTCTAGTAGACAAATTAAAGTTGAGGCCTAGTGGCACTGAAGAAGTGCAACATAGTTTATTTGGGGGTATCGTGTCTAAAAGAGAGGCTCATAATACATTCTCGGTCCATCTTATTAATAAATCTGGGACATATGGACAAATAATTGAGGCTCTTGAGCAAGTTAATATTTGTAATTATTTACCCAAACTAAAGCGAGGTTCGGTTGTAGCGGAGGAGTTGTTGAAGAAGGGTATAGTTATCAGTGATCTAGATGAACTTCACACAGATATTGATATTTTGATTGGGTGTGATGTGTTAGGGTCATTACTCACTGGTCGTATGACTCCGATAAGTGACAATTTACTCGCATTGGAAACGAAGTTGGGTTGGACTGTGCAGGGACCGGTTCCCACTGAATGTTGTGTCACAGCCAACAATTGTGTTAATAGTTTTCATTGCAAGACCTTTGATGTTTCAGATGAGTTAGAGACTATTGGGAGTAAAGATGTAGTAGATATGAAACATGAAGTTGTTAAGTCAGAGGCTTGGAAGTTTTATGAAAGTTCTGTTTGTATTAATGAGGAAAAGAGGTATGAGGTAAGACTTCCCTAGCTAGATAGATAGCTCAGAAAATCTGGTTTTTAAAGACTGGTTGAAGAGTGGAATAATAGAAGAAGTAATGGATGCGGATCCTAAAAAAGGGTATTATTCACTTTAATCGGGAGAGAAATGTTGGGTATTTTTATTGAAATGTGCTGTCTATAGAGCTGTCCATCTTGAACTTTGTGACTCGTTACCATCTGTAGATTTTTTTTTTTTACTCGCGCTAAGGTTTGTCGCTCGGAGGGGCAACGCTTCGGCTATTTGGACGAACAACAGAACCAATTTACAAGGCGCAAGTAGGGTAGTTATTGATTGGCAGAAAGTCACCCAAAAATCTATAGCTGAGAAAATAAAGTGGCGCTTTATCCCTCCACGTCCGCCGTGGTGGGGAGGGTTTTGGGTAATGTGGTGTACGCCTTTATCCGCTGGAGCTACGCGCTACATCGGCTGCTCCTGCGTAGTCTTGCACGCTCTCCGGGCGTGTCGTGCGGACGCCGATGCATCTATTTTGCACGGGCAAGAGGGGGGAGGATGTAGGAAAACCTACTTTGATGCTTTTATTTCTTCCTTTTTGTTTCTGTTGTGACGTTTTATTTTGAAGTTTATTTTATTGATTATACGAATTTTAATGGAAATAGTCGTATTTTCTTTCAGTAATTATTGCTTTTTTTTTTATGTGATAGGTAGCAGACGAGCAGGCGGATCACCTGATGGTAAGCAATTGCCGCCGCCCATGGACACATGCAACACCAGTGGAGTCACAAGTGCGCTGCTAACCTTTTATCCCCTTCCCCCCCGATGGGCATCCGGTACCCTCACTCACTCGGCGAAACACAGCACAGGAGCTGCTTCACGCCGGTTTTCGGTGATGCAGTGGTATCACTCCGGTCGAGCCGGCCCATTCATGCCGAAGCATGGCTCTCCCACAATTATTATTTTTTTGTTATTTTTTTTTATGTGATAGGTAGCAGACGAGCAGGCGGATCACCTGATGGTAAACAATTGCCGCCGCCCATGGACACATGCAACACTAGTGGAGTCACAAGTGCGCTGCTAACCTTTTATCCCCTTCTCCCCCGATGGGCCTCCGGTACCCTCACTCACTCGGCGAAACACAGCACAGGAAATGAAAATGAATGTTAAATAAAAATCTTGGGAAGTTACATATTAACGTTTTTTGTATGGTTTTGTTCTAGGTGCCATATTTAATTTTACTTATTTTTATTATCATTTTTAGAATATTTAACTATTATTACAAACTAAATAGCTTCCCAAATAAGGAAAAAAAAAATCACATAAATTTTCCGTCCGGGTTTGAACCCGCATTTTGGTGATTTCGGGAAAGTAGCGTATGCCACTCGGCCAACCGGTCACGTCTGGCTGAGTCGAAATTGGTCATTATAACAAGGATGGTTACTCTCATAGAAACAATTTATAGAAATTTTATAATAAATATATAAAAATGTCGTACTTTCAGATTTTTCCCACAATATTCACGTAACTACCTATCTGTATGCCAAATTTCAACTTTCTAGGTCATCTGGAACTAGGAAATAATTTTCGTCTATCTATAGTTGATAAAAATGACGATTTTTAGACATCAATATCTAAATAACTATTAAAGGTATGTTCATGAAATTTGGAGCATATAGTTATCTTGCTCATCTCATTCCACATGCAAAATTTCACACGTCTGTGTGCAATAGTTTTCGAGTTATGAAGGGGTCGAAAGTCGCTCTAAATGGTTCGTGTAATATTACCCTTGTTCGCTTAGTCGCCAATTTTTTTTTTTTTACCTTGGCTTGACACGCTCCCGCGTGTCTAGATGTAGTGGCAGTTATAAAGAATACCTATGCTAAAGCTCGAATAATATTTAACTGTCCCATCATTTAAGAGTCCCATCGAATTAGAGGATACGAGAATAGGGAGTGCACCTGTGTTTGCGCACACATTAGCGCACTCTCATAAATGCTGCACTCTCTATTCCCTTACCCTTTTCAATTAGTTTTTTTTAATGTGATAGGTAGCAGAAGAGCAAGCAGATCACCTGATGGTAAGCAATTGCCGCCGCTCATGGACACCTGCAACACCAGTGGAGTTACAAGTGCGCTGCCAACCTTTTTTCCTTTCCTTTCCGAAGAGAGATCGGGCGCAGGACCAACATCTTAAAGTGCTACTTGGCAGCGCTTGTAACTCTGCTGGTGTTGCATGTGTCTATGGACGACGGCAATCGCTTACCATCCGGTATTCGTCTGCTCGTTTGCCACCTATCACATAAAAAAATAAAAAAGTTTTCTCAGCGCGTGATTTCCAATATTGTGTGATGTTCGAAAAACTGTCGAAATCGTGTAAAAAATCCACACTAGTCTTAAGACCCAAAAGCCTTTTAAAAGACAAAAAACAATTGATGTTCTATTGAGTCTGTGTCTGGGCCTTACGACGTTAGAGGTATTTTCGACACCAAGTCACTTTTCCCGCAATAAATTCAGTAAATCACACATTTCAACAGATCATTCCCATCTGTTACCGAATGAGCAATGAACCATCATCAATCAAATTAAATTAACTTCAAGCCCTAGTTTCGAATAATTTACCTACATTCAGTAGACAATACGAGATGCCATCTGTATGGCAAAAAGCTGGAGTCCCACGGTGTGTGTGATTGTCTAGCCATTGCAGGAGTGTGTGATTATTGGTGAATGATACTATTCTAGAGTGCTAGGGGCAATGAGCTATGGTGAGATGTAAGCGGGAACTTATTAACTTTTTAACCGTGAGCACTCTTTGGCGTGAATAGACCGCACAAAAGACCGGTGTAATCTCAAATTCGTGAATTTTGTTATGATACATGGCAGATATCGCACTAAAACTATACCTACGACCTACATGTTATTGCTATATCACAAGTATGAGAATTGGGGATCAGTTTTTCATATCCAGTTCCAGTCTAAAGAATCCAAGAAATTGCTAGAATCCAAATTCGAAATAGGTATTAAGTGTCATGATTATGTACTTTATATCTTTTACACTACAATAAAGCCTTATTGCCATTTATCATATATGTCCATTTACGCAAAAAGTGTAGATACATTTTTTTTCTTTTTTCTTTCAATTTAGCCGCAAATGCTGATTATATATTTTCTAACTTTGGTCTATTTTTCATAACGCTAATAGTGAAGACGCAGCTTTTACAATCAATTCTTTAACACAGTAACCGTGTGTTCTTGTATACAAATGTCGCATAAGCAATTCTTATGATGCATAGCTTTATTCATACCGGTCATATGATTTTAAACTGGTTAACGTGTTCATTGAAACCGACACTTTGAGTGTAGTGGCTGTCACTGGAGGGACGAAGTTGCCAAGGAACTTAAAGCACTAACACTTTTATTGTCACAGAACCGCATAAAATGACGAACTTTGACGTTGTCAGCCAAGACCCCACCTTGGATCGCTGAGTCATCGTAGTGTACTTAGTCCTCAAAATTAGTTTGCTAGAGATTCGGTTTTCTACTCATAGGATTTTTTCATGGTAAAGTATACTTAATAATTTAGCTCAAGTTTAACAACTATTAGCGTGGTGATTAAGCCTAATCCCATCATAAGTAGTGATAACTTGATATCTATGATGGAGGCCTTTGCTCTGCAGTGGGACATAATATAGGCTGATACTTTACTTTCCTTTTTAACAACTGTATATTACAACAATGCAAGATTCATTCGAATAAGAGTAGGTAATTTCCAAGATTAGCGCGAACAAAGACATACAACAAATGAGACTTTAGTTCCAAACGCAATAGATGGCACTGGGCGTATACTCAATCGCGGAAGCGTTTAGTGTTTAGGTTTACCTAAACACTGTCAATAAGTAAATACACAGCCAAGTCAATGTTTACTTTAAAAGTAACAAGATTTCCACAAAACGCCTATCTATTTCATTGTATGTTAAACGCATTGACCAACAATTACCCAAGATATTTGACTAACATCTGCCAACAGTTGGTCAAGCAAATATTTGACGCTCAGGTCAACATTTATGTCAAATATATTAGTTGACATATTCAGTCAACGGTTACTGATTGGAGCCTCTGTCGGTTAGAAAGGCCTCTTTGCATGTCAAAATTTGTATGTCGAACTCAAAAGCAAAGAGCTTACGAGTGCTTATTACGTCCACTGGCACTGTTATTTGATATAATGAAGATTTTGACTGCAACGTTTTTATCCGTGGGAGCCACGCTTCGACATGAATTGGCCGTCTAGACCAGAGTGATACAGCCTCACAGAAGACCACGACTGAATTTCGTCGGGTGAGTGAGGGTACCGGGGCCCAACCGAGGGGAAAGGGAGTTAAAGGTTAGCAGCGCACTTGTGACTCCACTACTGGTTTTTCGACGGTTGCGTGCGTTTGCACTCAAAAGGCTTGACATTAGGAAGGGGTTCGATTGATGTGTAACTGCCTGAGCGCGAGTCGCTTGTGCTGTGGTGTTTCACGCCCCATTTGGGGAGAAGTGACATTGAGATAGGTTAAGACACAGACTTTGTAGGGAGTGAAGAAACGCACCGGGGAAAAAGCCCTTAGCAAGTACCTGGTGAGTGTCTCCCAAGATTCGGTCCTTATGCCGAGACGGTAGGAAGGACCATGGGCTGGTGGAGGGACCTGTGTCTTACTGGTATTGCAGGTGTCTATGGGCGACGGCAATCGCTTACCATTGGGTGATCTGTTTGCTCTTCTGCCACCTATCACATAAAAAAACAAAGTCCAATGTTATTTTTCTTGATTTATTTTCACGTGCGTAAAGCTATCAAAGCTATACCTACTAATAAACTTTACCCACTTTCCATTTAACTACCTCTTAAGTTACTTATGTATTAGCCACTTCCATTTGTTTATGTTTTCCTGTTACTTTACTATGAACCAGAATTAATGTCCTAAGTGATTTAACGACACTTTTCGTTGAATAACGTCCTATCTGCAGTAAATGCAGTGAGCATTAACGTATTCTAAAACTATATATCTACCAAGAGCACCTATCAAATGACTATTGATCTAAGTAAACTTCTATTTTATTTACACAAATTAATATTCTACTCGATACACCAAAGATCTTTGAATAATTAAATCCCTTCAAGCTTCTACCAATCATTAACTATGAACAATTTGTTTATGACTTTTTTAAAATCTGTCGAATTTAAAACAAAAATTTTATACACACAACAACATTGACCTGGCTCCGTACTAAGTTGTTACAGATATCAGACAACAGAGGATTTTCAAATATTTAATCCTTATTTATATACTATAACTAGTGGCCCGTCCTCACTTTGCTTCGGGACCGTAATTCAGAAATGAACCAATAGATGGCGCTGTGTCCAATTATATCGCGCAAGCGTTTCGTGTTTTCGGTTTGCCTATAATCCTTGTCGTTGTCTATAGAAGTTATCTTTTTACAAATAGTATACATTATTAACACCCAAACACTGAACAAACACAAGTGTTTATCACACGAACGTTTGTCCAGAGTTGGGATCGAACCCATGAACTTACATACAGATTAAGATGTAAAAAGGTTGACAGCACACATACCTATATTCGTCGGAAAGTCCTATGCTACTCGTACTAGCTAATATTATTCTCTGATATTATACTAAAACGGTTCGCAAGAGTTATATAAGTCGTACAAACGCAACAATGACGACATTTCTTAACGCCGAGACTATTTGTTTAAAGTAAATGAGATAAGTGGGATGAGAATAAATTCTTCTTTTTATTGCTTTAGCGAACTTTGGCCATGATCTAGAAAGTGGCGAGACAATGTTGGTGTTGTAAAGTTCCGCATGGAGAACATTCGTTTGCCAGCGCGGACTGTTCTCGGAGAGGTAGACTTTTTGTTCGCTCGTGACCACGGCTGCTGACACGTCAAGCAGTAAGCACATAAAAAGTATCAGCTCCTTCATAGAAATCAAATCATCGAGTTATGGGATTAGGTGTATCTTTGAAGGACCGCATCAGAAATGATGTAATTAGACAGAGAACCAGAGTCACCGACACGCCCATTGAATCAGCAAACTGAAGTGGCAGTGGGCTGGTCACATTAGCCGCAGAACTGACAACCGTTGGAGCTATAAAGTCCTTGAGTGGAGACCGCGACTCGGTAAACGTAGTGTTGGACGCCCTGCTACAAGATGGGATGATGACATTCGAAGGCTGGCTGGAGTGAGCTGGATGAGAGTGGCCAAAAATCTGCGTTGCGTTAATTCCCGTCTATAAAAATATAATAGTTATAATGCAACGCGAAAATTTAAAGATCTCATAAAATAAAGATTTGATGATTTTCTTAAAAGTTTTATATTGTTGATAAACTCTTAGCGTAGCGTAAGACCCAAAAGCCATTGAAAAGGCATAACACAAATTGATATTATATTGTGTCTGCTGTCTGTGCCTAACGACGTTATGAGTAGATTGGCCTATCTGTCGCAGCCCGATCGTATAATCCGCCGTTTTACATTACTCCTAGCTGTTTTCCAACACAGGGCCGTTTTGAAATGCGACGGTTCAACAATTAGCCGGATTGAATGCGGCTGAATAAATAACGGCTAGCCATCATGTAATTAGGCGGGAGATTAGCCGCCTTTTTGGCAGTTTTTAGTTCCGATTCTTAAAACTCTTGGCGCTGCTAGACTTTGTTTTATTTAAAAAAAACTAAGTCTTGAATAGGTAAGGGTACTTTTTTATGTTCACCCTTTATATGATTGAGGTTAGGTTAGGGTTTTTTTTTTATGACCACCTAGAAATCCTTAATTTTATTCCGGGTGGTCATAAAAGAGTAACCCTAACCAATAACCTAACCTTTGTGTTGTGGCAACTTCTCATAATAAGTTGTAGTACGATGTGGCTAAACGTCACCCGCCTTATTGAAGAACGTATCTCAATGACTATGCGGCTAATCGTTGATCCGCCGCATTTAAAAACGGCCTTGTGTTAGAAAACAGCTAGCCGTGATGTAATTCGGTGGATTATACTATCCGGCTACGACATATCGAAAGACTAATAACTCTCGCAAACAACTACCTATTCCCGACAGTAAAAGCCACTGGCTATACCCAACACTACTGTATCATCAGATCCCCTCACCACTTCCTACTGACGTTGAGTAACACATGTTTACTCTTGACTCTGCTCCAGGCACTATTTACTTTCATATTATAATCTCTGGCGGAAGTTCGTGACCCCACATGAGCCATAATGTACATCGGATTACATAATTTTACAAGTTTATGATTATGTTTAATTAGTGAACGGTTTTTTATAATTATGCCGTTTATGTTATTTATGCAGCTGTGTTTTTTGTGGAATGTTATGTGATTAACTGTAGATTGATTTGTGACAAAACGTAGGTACACCTTCAACGCTACGTTACTTTTCAGTAAGTACCTACATGTAGGTATTATGTACTTACTGTTGCGTTTTTTGTGGAATATTATGTAGTTATGTAGTGTATTAGTGTTGGTGGTTTAGTAAAAGAACGTGCGACTTCTTAAACAGGAATAAACGTTTAAATTTAAGGTTTTTTTTAAAGTACTAGTATATAATTGTGTACTTCTTGAAATTTCGGCTGCGTTAGGGTGTCGGCTGCGTTAGGATGTTTGCTGCGTTAGGGTGTCGGCTGCGTTAGGATGTCAGCTGCGTTAGGGTGTCGGCTGCGTTTCCACAGAAGAGAAGCAGCGTGGAGTTGAGTGGAGACTTGTAAAAATTGACCAATCACGGATCTCAAAATACACATCTCATCTCTGATGAGCAATGTGATTGATAAATTTTTATAAGTTTCCGCTCAACTTCACGCTGCTCCGCTTCTATAGAAACGCACCCTTACAGTAGCCTTGGTCACAAGCGGACAAAATTTAGAGCAGTGAAAGAAATCAGCTTGTGACCTCGGGTGCTGTGTTACAGGTGCGATATCGGCTGCAATAGCTTTATTCCCAATCGACATCTATGGCTACGTTCCCATTTGAGACAAACCAGAAAAAAAAACCGTTTGTTGCTATAACCCATCCATCATCAATAGTGACTGATGGTTTTTTTTTCTCATTTTAGTGGGGATATAGCCCGACATTACACAGCTACCATGGTCACAAGCGGATTTCCTTCACTGCTCACTGCTTCGACTTTTTCTCCGCTTGTGACCACGACTGCTGTATCACAGAAAACCGGCGTGAAGCAGCTCCTGTGCTGTGTTTCGCCGAGTGTGTGAGGGTACCGGAGGCCCATCGGGGGGGAAGGGGATAAAAGGTTAGCAGCGCACTTGTGACTCCACTGGTGTTGCATGTGTCCATGGGCGGCGGCAATTGCTTACCATCAGGTGATCCGCCTGCTCGTCTGCTACCTATTACATAAAAAAAAAAAAATCACAGCCAAAACCGAACCATAATGTACGATGTTTCTTATTGTTGGGGTTAATTATATTTCTCTTCGCTCATCGTTATCATAAACGGCGTCACGACGCGGGAAATGTTCCGCCATTGCAACTGTCACGTCGCGTAGTCGTCGCGTGCGCACGTTTGAGCTATTTTATGTCAATAAGCAGTATTGATCCAGCTTATTGAGGGAGCAGGGGTGACGAAAAAAACGCGAATGAAACGTTATTTTCTTTTTTTTTATTTGAGAGGTAGCAGACGAGCAGGCGGATCACCTGATGGTAAGCAATTGCCGCCGCCCATGGACACCAGTGGAGTCACATGTGCGCTGCCAACCTTATATCCCCTCTCCCCCGGGTGGGCCTCCGCTACCCTCTCTCACTCGGCAAAATACAGGTGCTACTTCACGCCGGTTTTCTGTGGGGCAGTGAAGCGTGGCTCTCCTACAGTTATTGGGCGTTACTACGCTCTTCAACGAGAAGATTGGTTATACTCTGGAGTCAGCTCTTTATTTTAGACCTGACGCTTTAGACTGAAAAAAGAAATTGTAGGGGCTCTTCATACTTAGAACTAAAACATTTTTTATCCATGTGTCTCTACGGACCCTTCATGACTCCTTCTTTGCAATCGCACTTGGCCATTTTTTATTTAAGGCTGTTGGTCTAGCAAATTAAGTACCGGGATAGATTCCCGGGTCGAGCAAAAATATGTTTATTAATTACTAGCGGCCGCCCGCGACTTCGTACGCGTGGAGTTAATTATTGACACTTACCGTCATATTTTGGACAATCCACACAATATATTTTTATAAATTGTAGCCTATGTGTTATTCTGATGTATAAACTATATTGTGGTAAAGTTTCATTCAAATCCGTTCAGTAGTTTTTACGTGAAAGAGTAACAAACATCCATACATCCATACTTACAAACTTTCGCCTTTATAATAGTAGTAGGATTAATATTTACAGAAATGTTTATGATTCATAGTAGCAACCCTGCCCCAGGTCGTGGCTGGCGAAAATTGTCGCTCAGTTTATCACGAGAGCATTGTGATGTGTTTATGTTCGTTGCGCCAGTTCATACAGTCCATACACTTCATACAACGCCTGGCAGGAAGCGCTCTCTTCCGTAAGTTACAGGTGAGATGGCACAAAGTGATTCCATTAAAAGTATGGTTTCTCTCGAAAGAGCTACTTTTTGGACCAATTTTATGAGATGAGTCAAAGTCAGAGTAAATTTCTTTATTTGCGTAGGCTTGTACACAGCAATTACAAATCGTCATACAAGGTTGCATTTTGATTATTAATTTAAGTCCTTATTAAATTTGTTACCTTAAAACATTTCTTCTCGGTAGAAATCGACTTTCCGAATCAGCGGTAGCTTACATAATAAATTTGACATTCATTAATGTTCTACAAAGACTTAAGGGGCTATAACTAGAAAACTAGCGCCGCCAACCTATTTACACTGATTGTGGCGAAAATATGATATTTTTTAAGAAAGCAAAACATTACAGACTTAGATAAAAGTAAATTGAATTTTTCAAGATGCAATATAATATATAAAACACGCGACAAATAACAATGATGTCAATTATTGCTAAAACTGGCCGTTTTTAGCAATAATTAACATTATTGTTACTTTTCGCGTGTTAGAAATATTGTATTGCATCTTGAAAAATCCAATTTACTTGGATCTAAGTCTGTAATGTTTTATTTTCTTCAAAAATATCATATTTTCGCCACAATCAGTGTAAAAAGGTTGGCGGCGCTAGTTTCATTCGTATAGCCCCTTAAATTGAATAAAGAATATTTCTATTTCTATTTCTTGAATTGAGAATTTTGTGCATTCAGATATCTATCTATCTATTCAAAATATTTAAAACTATAATTATTGATTGGTATGTTTTATTTATATTTGATGACATTACATAAAATAAATTAAAATGTAAATGGACATAAAGCGATTCTACCACCGGAATCGGAAAGTTGATTCTGACGAGAAGATAATATGGCAAGAAACTCGCCAGTTACTTTTTAATCACCAAATAATACAGTCAGTCCATTACACAAAAGAAGAAAATAAAAAGCATGATGTGGCAAACGAGTAGACCGATCACCCAATGTAAAGGGATTGCCCCAGCCCATATCACTTGCAATACCAGTAGAGTCATATGTGTCGTGCCAACTTTTTAACCCCCTTTCATTTCCGATTGGGCCTCCGGTACCCTCACTTGGCTTAATACAGCGCAGGCTCTGCAGCTGTTTACACAATTTTACCAGGACATTTTAATGCAAATACTAAGTAACTAACTTAATTTACTCTGTCCCACTTTCCAAGGCTTGCATTGCCCTAAAAACCGTTCCGTCACACAATACAGATCTCTAGATACCATTTATAATTGTCTTAAAATAAGTTCCTAGCGGCAAACTCAAAGGCTTTATCAAAAACAAAATGGCGATAACAATAGCTGATTAATTCCCTTTGCCAAACTCCCACGCACTGAGTTTTAAACACACTGTATATTAGAAAATGATTCAATTGTCAACTTTATTTCCTTTGCAATAAAAGTCAAAGTGTAGACGTCTCTTTTTTAGTAGGCTGTACGATCATGTGCACTTTATCAATGGCAAATTCAATTTTGGACTTTATTGTAATTATAATTGGGTCTAATTACTATTTATTATTACTTAGGTTGGTATATGCAATAATGTAGTTTTTTTATTCAAATAGAACTGGGTTTCCTTAGTCATGTGTGCATAGTTTTTAATAAAAATTAGAGGCATTATTTCTATAATTAATCAATCTTAATTGATTATTTCGCACATTCATTAGGAAACTTTGGTCTGTACCTTACTATATACAACCTCATTCAAATATGAACCTTATAGTCTTGGCATAAGAGTCGAGGTGTTTACATTTTATTGCAGGCGACTGTACATACCTACAAATATATGACAAACTAAATAAATTAAGACAACATCACATATATTGTCCTGGTCTCAAACAAAGGTTTTCCCTTGTGCTATGGAAACAAGAAACGCCGAAGGAATCACAAACACCCAGACCCAACACAAACATCTGTTTCATCAACAAACATTTGTTGGTGCGGGAATCAAACCCGCGACCCTTACGTCTCAACCGGCGCTCAAACCATTGCGCCTACATGTTGCAAGTGTTTATGGGCGGCGGCAATTGTTTACGGTGATCCTAATTTCGGAATTAACGGTACACGGGGATGTTAAATTAGTTGCTATGGGAATAACTAACACAGAATTAAAGGTTAACTGGTAGAGAATGCCCCTGGGCATTAAGTTCGCCTATTGTTACAAATTTTGTGCAATAAAGTTTAAATAAATAAATAAATAAATTAAATAATTAATCTTCAACACGGACGCAAGTAAATAGCACAAAATAATTACACACAGAAGGTAAACTCAGCCTGATTTTGAATTTTGAAGAGTTCGTTGACATATGCTAGGGTTGTTGCCCGGCATGAGTACATAAGCGCGCGGCCTCTACAATAGACCTCGACAGTTCGACAATCTTATGTCATAGGCTAGGATTAATGTGGTCGAAAAGGCGCATTTCCCCGTTAGTGCGCATGCGTGAGTACATGACACATTTTTAGCTCTAAGTGGGCAGCCTACTTTCTGTGTGTAATTATTTTGTGTAAATAGCGTGGCAAATGTCAACAGTTAACGTGATGGCCAAAACGCCGATAGTTTGCCATAAAATGTTCATATCACTCGAATGAGTTTACGACTGGCGTCATGACATTATAGCATTAAACTGTGAATAGTATAACAAAGTTTTAATATTTTTATTACTATCGTAAAACGTAAATTGCTGTTTATTCAATTATCAATCGGAATGGTGAATGTGTTACAAGGTTCATCTGCCACCGTAAAAGATTACACATCAGATTGCCACAACTCCAAAACAAAAACTTTTGAACCGTGGGAGAGCCACGCTTCGGCATGAATGGGCCGGCTCTACCGGAGTGAACCACGGCACCACAGAAGACCGGCGTGAAGCACCGCCTGCGCTGTGTTTCACTGAGTAAGTGAACCCTCACTTACTGGAGGCCCAATTAGGGGAAAGGGGGATAAAGGTTGGCAGCGCACTGTTGACTCTATTGGTGTTGGAGCTGTCTATGGGCGGCGGTAATCGCTTACTATTAGGTGATCCGTCTGCTCGTCTACCACCTATCACATAAAGAAAAAGTACCTAGTGTACCTTCTTACGGCCAACAAGGCACAACCTCGTATTTTATACATAAATATAAAAAAAAGTATTATTTTTGGCACAAATAAAACAAAAACTCGATAGCTACAAAAATACATAATAAAATGAGCGCGTTGATGTCTTTTCAACTAGTGATTACTAGTGGTACCGTGCGGGACCTAGTGAAAGTTCCCTGGGTACGGTACGGTACCACTAGTACCACCTTAATATTTATTCTCATTTGCATTTCTGATACTTTTTTTATTATTTTACTATTCAGGGTCAAAACGAATCAAACGAAATAAAGACTGAAAATTAGTCCTGGCAATCTTGAGTTTAACCCTTGACCAGGCAACTAGACGTCTTCTTTTCATTGATTTTCAACCTTATCATAACTGAATAAAGTTCAAAATCTGGTGGTCCCGTATGTAAATAGGCTGGTTAAATGTTAGAAGTCAAAAAGTGTACTAGCACTTTTTATTTTATGATTAGCCACAATTTTAAATTTAATTGCACCAGTAGAGTCACAATTGCGCTTCCAACCTTTAACCCCTTTTCCCCCAATTGGGCCTTCGGTACCCTCACTCACTCGACGAAACACAGCGCAAGCACTGCTTCACGTCGTAATTCTGTGAGGTTGTGGTATTACTCCGGACAAACCGGCACATTCATGCCAAAGCGTGGCTCTCCCACCCCCACTGAAACATTGTTTCAAAGGTGGTTTTCTCTTGCATATTGCGATCGTTTAGTAAGGGTATTGACTCTCGTCTAGTGAAACTTAAAGGTCATGGGTTTCACATATCGGGATGACACGACGGCCCTTAGTACGGCAGTCACAGCGCCAAGGACCAGTAAAATTTCAACACCACCAGTAAAAATTATACCAATCCATGTTATGCTATGTAATGTAATATATGTTTTATGAAAAAAAAATCTATGAACGAAGCGTTTATTTCGACACACGTCTTTTACGTCGAAATCCTTGCACCTATAATAAAATTTCCACTTTAAAGGCCTTTAAGAGCCGTTTTTGATCCGTAGTTAAACTGAAATGGCTAAAAAAGTAACGAACGGTTAAATATTGACAAAATAAGATTTTCGAGCTTTAGTTTAACCAATTGTTATATTAGCTCACCGGATTAGTAAGCTGAAGTGGCAGTGGGCTGGCCATATCTGCCGCAGAACTGACAACCGTTGGGGTAAACGAGTTCTGGAGTGGAGACCGCGTCTCGGTAAATGTAGTGTAGGACGACCTCAGGCCAGATGGAGTGACGATCTGCGCAAGAGGGCTGGCTGGAGCTGGATGCGAGTAGCCGAAGATCGATCAAAGTGGCGAGCATTTGGAGAGGCCTATGTCCAGCAGTGGATTGCAACAGGCTGATGATGATGATGATGATATTAGATCCAATAAGTTGACACTTTGATAATTTTGACTTAATTAAATTTGACTAAAATGTAACTACGGATGCTTGATTCAGTTAAAAATCGAACTATCAATATCGGGCGTTAAACTATCGTACTGGCGTTAACAATAGTAGGTATTGTTTATGTATTCTGTGGTATTGTTCAAATTGCAATGCTATCGATACTATTGATTTTTCATTTTACCTATCGATAATGGTCTATCGGTGGCCAACTCTAACTACTCTGTTTTGTGAATTAACCTTGGGTCATCAGATTGTCAAAACGAAAAAAAAATGTTAAGAAATTTTTCAACATAATCTATCAATTTTGACATTACCATAAAAAATCTCAAATCAGTGTAATTGATGGTAAAAAATGTCTTTATACTCCGACATCATTACATCAAATCATAAAGATCATTACATTTACGCAATTTAAACTTTTCCAAACATAAAACAGAACTTAACTCAATACTAATAACGTTTGGAATCCTATGGCAACGTCCCTTGTTAGTGTCTTACTAACTTTGTCCTTAGGCCAAAAATGGTTAAGTAATAGGCATTTTAAATGAATAATGTACTAAAATTGCCTGTGTCATAAAATACCTCATTTGCTATGAATTTATGTCAAAAGGTTACGTCTAGCAAACTAAAGACTTGAATGAATGCAGTACAGTTTTAGTGCAGGTATTAATATTGGACAAAGCAATGCTTAATGGGTAACCAATCGTATTAGTGACTTTTAAGCTAAGGATTTAGGTTAAACCTGATGGCGCAAGTTTGTCTTCGTCGACGAAAAAGGGTCTATTTCGACTTAAGTCCTTACTTACTACGCTGGCTCAACGATCCAAGGTGGGTCTTGGCCTCTGACGTCAAAGTTCGCCATTTTGTTCGGTCCTAGTGCCAATTCCGACCAATCCTGCACGTTTAGTGCGTCCCAATAGGATATCGTCCCGTTGGTCGTCCCAGATAAGTTCTCCCATTGTCTTCACGTGTCCCTCTTTTCTTAAACAGGAGTATGAGGCAGATCCTTTATATTATGACTAGTGGCCCGCCCTCACTTCGCTTCGGGACCGTAATTCAGAAACGAACCGATAGATGGCGCTGTGCTCAATTACATCTCGCAAGCGTTTCGTGTTTTCGGTTTACCTATAAGCCTTGTCGTTGTCTATAGAAGTTATCTCTTTATAAATAGTATAAAAGATACACGGGACGGCGCTACTTTACACCGATCTTCTGTGAGGCCGTGGATATCACATAGGCTACAGTTCATAAATATATTTTTTATATTATCCAATAAATCTATCACCTTGCTGCTAAATATATATCTACCGAAGTATGCAAATGTTATCCTAAAAGTTATGTAAATTAATTTATAAAATTATCAGTATTGTTGAAGGAGGTCGCTGATCTTAAAATTGGCAATATTATGTAAATACAACATATTGTAATCGGTGAATTATTAATGTTTCTATGTAAAATAGAGCCTTAGAAAAATGTTTTGTAATTGGTATAAGCGAAACAAGGTCACACTGGGGTCGATTTTGAAATCGTGAAAATTTTGAAAATAAATCTTTGTTTTCAATAACTACCTACTTAACAGGTTTTTTATTGTTCTTTTAAGAGTTACTGCCGTTTGTGTATTTTGTTATGTTTTAAATATTTACTTAGCCAACTAACCGCTCATACCGTATTGGTCACAAACATGGTCACTTCATGATTTCATTAATTTAAATGGAACAGTTTTCATCTTGAATCGAACAAGAATATTAATTTGACTTTTTAACATTTTCGGACAAATCGGAAATTTTCGTGATTTATTAAATACCTAATTAAAAGGTGATACTATCTATGGATCCTGTTCCACGAAAAAAAAATGCAATAAAACATTGCACTTTTTAATTGACGAAAGTGTGAAATGAGTATGTTTAGAAAAAATGTGCTATGGCGCTTCGATCATAGAATACAACGTGAACACGTTAAACTAGTTCGCTGCCAATGAAATCTTAGAGTGTATCAGATTTGGGGAGTCTGGTAAGTAAATACTTTACATAAATGATAGGGTATCTGAAGATGCACAAGCCGGGCGTATCAGACGACGCCGTGCGCTTCCAGTTCGCTTGTGACCACGGCTGTTGTTGTAACGCAGCCGAAACGTCAAGCAGTAAGTGCTAAAATGTACTTATTTAATTTCGTCGCGTTTAGTCCTGTTTATGTAAAGTATTTGTATATAATGCAACGCGAAAGTTTAAAAAACATACATAGTCTGGTAAGTACTATGAAGCGACTGCCATCTGACCTTCGCAACCCTTTAACAGGGGTACCAGACCAACTGAAACCAGACAAACTATCCGAAAAATGCAGATTTCCTCACGATCTTTTCCTAAGCTGATTGTAGAAACATTTTCGCAACGTTTACGTCACAGGTCCCAAAGCAAAAAGTACTTTACTGGAGTCACAATAAGTGATATGATCATTCGTTAATATTTCTGTAAAGCTTATTTTTATCTAGATTTCCCACGTGCCTTGTCAAATTGAATTGTCAACATTTTTTATTGAGTTGTTTCATTCAAATTATCTGATTAATTGTAGAAGATAAAATAATAATTTCCTCATTATATTTGTATGTTTCTTTAATCAGTAATTTTGGAGTTAGAATTGCTATTTGAATCTTTGAATAACTTTAACAGAAATACCTAAAATGATACAAAACTGTGTGAGACCATTTAAAGGAATTATTCGAAATAAAACGTAGTAAATTAAGTCTTAATATAAAAGGGACTCGACGCGAAGATATTAAAATATAAGAACATAATAGCACTTACTTCATTATACCTTTAAAAACATACAGTTAATAAGTAACAATTAATATTTATTAAGTAATAAAGTAGTGATTAATTACACAAATATTTTATGATTTCAAATACATTATGTACGGACAACCGCACTTTAATGAAATCTGTCAAATTCCGTCAATCGATTCTCACCTTAATTTCAAACGAATTTGGTTTAATATCAATTGAGGATTGACAGATTATGATAACTTAATTAATTAATGTATATTTGTCTGCCTACTTATACAATATACTAGCCTAAGTCTTAACTTTTCTGTCGTTAGATTAAAGTTATAGAACTTACAGATATTAATTGCTTCTCGACTCATCAAAGTTATTTATTAAGTTTTATAACTGTAGGATATAAAATATATACCTACTTATTATTGTTATTACTCTATATTTTTATATCTCACATGCTAAGGGTTAATTTGCTGAAACTAAAAATTAATTCCTGTGAAAAATAAAAAAACGTGTTTTTTTAATAATACAAAAAAGAAAAACTCACCCTAAAAACTTTTTACTGGATCGGGATAAAAAAAAGAAAACACCGCTGCCAATCACAACACAGGTCACTGTCAAAATCCAAATGACACTTTTCCGATAGCCAATAAAAACACTTCGTTGTTTTTTTTAATGAAAAAAACCGCAATGCGGCCAGCTCTGCACTTACAAAGAGAATGCGCGCGTGCGAACAATATGGCACGCTTTTAACCTATGGCAACTATAACCCGCCACTGCATCTAGGTCCCTCCCCCCTTCACCCATCTTCAAGTCTATAGCTCTTCTTAGATGGATGAGACACAAACATTTTACGTTGACCTCTCATTGCGAATAGTACCTTCTAAGTTACAGGTCTAGACTTTTCGGTGGTTCATGTGGGGGTACACATTAATGAACTACAGTAATTAGTTTCTAAGATACTCTTGTAAACTGAAGGTCTTCCATTGAGATGTCTTAGGAATTAGTGGTAAACATTTCGCGGAGTAATTGATAGTTTGGCACATCGAAGGTTTATTGAAGTAAAGAATTGAGGCGCAAATGCTGGAAATCGTACGATGTTATCTGCTTTGTTCCCATGGTCTTTGTCGGGTCTCCTCTTCTAGTTTGGCTTTATGTTTTTTGTTCAAGGAACTTAACTCTTGTTATTACTTATGGCAAGGCCAGTGCTTCAATCTGATGAAAAGATGAAGAGCTTCTTATACTTAATTGAAAATTAAAACTACTTATAAGCTGACAAGACTTAAAAAACTTACACTTAAAAAATGTCCCCATAAAAAACCATACTTAATTCATAGTTTTAATGACAGATAAGTCTATTTTACTAAAAATATAGATTAATTACTTCCTAAGACAGGGATAAGGAATCTTTTACAGTAATTTCTGACGAAATCAATGGGGGCCAAACAAGTTGTTGCATTTTACTCGAAATCGAATTTAGAGATGTATTTTTTTAAGGATAGTTGGCAGATGAGCCGACGGATCACCTGATGGTAAGCGATCACCGCCGCCCATAGACAGCTGCAACACCAGTAGAGCCACAAGTGCGCTGCCAACCTTTAACCCCCTTTCCTCCCTATTGGGACTCCGGTACCCTCAATCACTCGTCAAAACACAGCGCAGGCGATATGCTTCACGCCGTGGTATCATACCAAAGCGTGGCTTTCCCATGGGCAAAAGTTTAAAAACATCGCAATGATTTTGTCCGTTCATTCAAGTAAAAGTTACGATGTAAACTTTTGTAATACGTGTACAGCAACACTATTGAATCTTATTTCATAAGACATTAGGGTCAAAAGAGCACTTCTAAGTAGCTAATAGTATTGTTTGCCTAGCATACTATTAATAGTCTTGTGGAATAGTTTAGCTGCGGCAGTATTTCCTGACAGCTATGATTTAGGGACCTTCAAAAAACGAGCGTACTCCTTCTTAAAAGGCCGGCAACGCATCAGCGACCTCTCTGATCTCGCAGTTCATGGGCAGCGGTGATTACTTACCAGCAGGTGACCCGCTTGCTCATTTTGCCGCCTCTAGTATAAAAAAAACATATATAAAATAATTCTTCCAACCGATATTCGGCTACGGCGGCCAATCTTAAATATAAGCAATACACTCAGGATATATTTTAGTGCTCAACTGTGTTCGCAAACACAGGTGCACTGTCTATTCCCTTACCCTTTTACTTCTATGGAACAACAGTGTGACACGACCGAAGAAAGATTGGGAGTAGGACTAACATATTAACGTGCTTTCCGAGGCACGGGGGTACAACCGCCAACTTCCAGACTTTGGACTGACACTGAGAATTTCTGAACAGAAAAACTCAGTTACAATTTCTGGCCCGACCCGGGGATCGAACCCGGCAAGCCAAGCGCAGCCATCGCTTTAAAGTGCGATCCCACTACCCACTGCGCCACCGAGGCAATCGAGCAAACAAATAAATCAATGGTGTAAGACACACTTTGGAGGCATCAAAACATACTATGTCAAGTAGTTTAGGCAAGCAAAGTTTAATGTCAATAGGACCAAATGTAGGTGAAAATAACTTACAAGATTTCCATTCAAACATAGCCATGTTACAAAATTTGCCATAGGTGCAAGATGCGGTAATAACGATTAAACAAATATCTTTGAGGCATTTTAACACTTGTTAACTTTACTGTTACAAGTCATATTTTGACTAAGGTTCTAATAGAGATCCAGATGCAAACAATCTTATCTTATATTAGGTCCTTACATAATGAAATTAGCGTTTTTCGTACTGGCCACTTTAATCACGATTTCCTCCTCTTTGGTAAGGAATTCCAAATTCAAATTGGTACATACAGCTATTTAATGTTTTAGTACTTTTTTTTTTCTTCTGTTTTTTTCTGTTCGCGTTACTCATTTTCCAAAATAAAAAACTTAAAATATCGTATTTTTGACATGTACGAGTTCCGTTTCGAAAACAACTCGAATAAAAATCGATGTAAAGACCTAATATTAGGTATACTAAATATAAAGAGGTAAGTAAATTCTATAGAGAGCGATGATGCTTATAGCTTAACTAAGCGTACCCCAGACTTCATAGTAGCAACTTTGGACGCTACCGGGTATCACGCGCTAATATAAAAGATTGTATTTAAATTTTATTATGTACTAGCGGCCGCCCGCGACTTCGTCCGCGTGGAAAAGTAACTTTTTACCCCCCTTTTAACCCCTTACAACCCCCTTAATATTATTACGTTGATACAACTTAAACAAATTATTTCGACCAAATTTGGTACCATAAAAACGGTCATTGTGACTAAACCTTAAAAGATAGACATATGCCGTCGCGGACTTTTTTTAGATCATGTATTATAGAGGAATAATTCTTTCATACATATTTTTTGTGTATCTTGAACCGTTTTCGCAGCGCACGCAAAGAAAGCCTTCAAAAATGAATAATTTTCCCCGTTTTTTACACATTTACCGCTCTGTCTTTGCTCCTATTGGTCATAGCGTAATGTTATTTAGCCTATAGCCTTCCTCGATAAATGGACTATCCAACAAAAAAAGAATTATTCAAATCGCACCAGTAGTTTCGGAGATTAGCGCGTTCAAACAAACAAACAAACTCTTCAGCTTTATTATATTATACTAGTGGCCGCCCGCAACTTCGTTTGCGTGAACTTTATGACTCTTGACTTAAAGATGATTATTTAAATAGATATAAAAAAAAATCCTTATTATAAATGTTCGTTTATAGATTAATAGATTTTTAAGGCGGCTCATTGATATTTTATACGAACTGCTAAGCTGCTGCTATTTAAAAAAAAAATGGGTGTCTTTAAGTCGAGAGTGCATAGGCTTCTTCTGAGTAAAGCACGCTACATCTTAGACCTCATTGTCACTCTCAATCAGGTGAGATGAGGTCAAGTGCAAACCAATTTAATATTAAAAAAAATGATATCAACTTCTAATGAAAGTAACCCCCAAATTATTTTTTATTCCATTAGGGGATGTAAGTATTCTAATAAAGTTAGAATCTTATATTTTATCCATCAATTCTTTCAAAGAATGTGTATGCAAAAGTTGGAGTAGATTGGGCCAAGGAATCACGTAGTCCCATGAACAAACTTGGAACCCCCTTTTCGCTCCATTAAGGGTTTTAGTTTGGAATATCCTTCCTTTTAGGATCTCATCCAAAAATGCTCATCACATTTGACAAATTTCCATTCCATTTCATTCCATATAGTTATAGTGGAGCTGGGCTCTTAGAGTTCCAAACCAGATGTTCCATGATCTTTGATTTTTTTCACGGCATCATAAAATGCTCATCAATTTGAACAACTTTTGTTAAGGTGCCATTGACCTACCTCTTATATTTTAGCTGGGCTGTTGTGGTTCTATATCAAGGAGCCTGGTCTTCAAATATAATATATCCTATAAGTTGCCCTGATATTACAGCTATACAATAAAAAAAGTTTTATTCGAATTGGTTCAGTAGTTTCCGAGATTAGCGCGAACAAACAGACAGACAGACAAACAGATAAACAGACAAACAGATAAACAGACAAACAGACAGACAAAAATTTAAAAAATCATTGATTCAGTTTCTGTTACTGTTTTTTGAGTCGTCCTAAGTTATTTTGAGATAAATATCTTCAATGTACAGACACGCTTTTTTACATTTTTATTATATGTATAGATATTATATATTATATATTATGTACTAAACATGGGAGCCGCCCTCATTTCAGGACGTTAGTTCCAATCTGTACCATCGCACAAGGGTTTCACCATTTCGGTTTAACCGCGGCAGAGAGACGCTTCGTCTTGATTGGACCGGTTCGACTGGAGTGATACCACGGGCTCACAGAAGACCGGCGTGATGCAGCGCCTGCGGTGTGTTTCATCCAGTGAGTGAGGGTACCGCCGGCCCGCAGTTGTGAGTTCTGTCGGTACAGGTGTCTATGATCCGCAGCAGTCGCTTACCATATGGTGATCCATTTGCTCGTCTGCTACCTATCATCATCATCGTCATATCAGCCCACACCCACCCACTGCTGAGTGTAGGCTTCTTCTCTATCACGACACTCCCTACGGTCCCCTGCCAGCCTCATCCATTGTTTCCCCACTACCATTACAATATCGTCGGACCAGGCAGGTGGTCTACCCACAGAACGTCGTCCCAATCTTGGTTACTAACATATAAAAAAAAGAACACATGGCGGATCTTATGGTATCATCACTTATACAAACCATCGCGTGCCATAGTTAATTAACTATGACGAACAAACAAATAATCGATACTATATCGATTTCCATGAAATACAAGTTCTAGAACCGTGAAGTTATCGGTTTTACGAGCGGCCATTAGTGAAAGTGAATTTAAATATGGAATTACAAATATTTCATAATTACTTACGTTTTTACGCACTTTCTAATGAAGATGAGGATAATTTTTCCCATTGAGGTGGTTCACCTTGAAGTAAAGTTCTTAAAATAGATAACCATCAGATATAGATTGATCGCTTAGGTACCATCAGGTGTTCCGTCGGCTCGTCTGACACCTATTTATTAAAAAAAAATGATACCACGGCCTCACAGAAGATTGGCGTAAAGCAGCGCCTGCGCTGTATTTTGTCGAGTGAGGGTATGCCCAATTGGGGAGGATTGGGGTTAAAAGTTGGCAGCGCACTTGCGACTCTACTGGTGTTGCAGGTGTTTGGGCGGCGGCCATCACTTGCCATCAGGCGATCCGTCTGCTCGTCTGCCATCCATCACATAAAAACGACATTTTACCTTGCGCTAGGGTCAACGATTTTATCGATATTGAGAGGAATCATAAAGCCTGGCACGAAACCTAATCCACGACCAAAATTGACCTGGGCCAAAAATTGAACCCACGACCCCTTACATCATTTGAATTCTTTGTATTGCGTTACACAATGTCTCCTTTCGCCGTACGAATGTCCTTTCCGCATGACTTGAAAGGTTGACTGGTAGCAAATGCTTATTTGCAATGAGTTCGTCAATATTATTGGTAGGGTACCTACATACTAATAATTATTTGCGCATAAAGGTAACATATTTTTTATTTTTGGTATAGCAATTCTTTGCAATTTATTCTTAAGTAAAATATTGCACTTAAAAAAATCATCGTAGGGTTCAGGTGGGACTAAACGAAACTGAACCCTTCGATGAATTTTTTAAGTCCAATATTTACTAAAATTAACATACCCCTAAGGTTTGTCGTATTAGTAATTTCTACATACTTAATAATTTTACAAAATCTTTCATACGAGTAGACACTCTTCATTAAATCAAGCCAACCACAAAATCTGCCGTGCTCCCAGATAACCCTCTACTTTACTGAGGCCTGGTTGGGTAAAAACAATTTCTAGGCAAAAAATACCATTGTACTAACACAAACTTTCTTTCACGTTTATTTATAGAAGTTACCATGACGTCATAGGTCGTAATGTTGACCAACAATGTGTAGGATGTATTTTGAAACAATATGCTAAACATTTTGCTGGAAAACCGCAGAGTATTGACTTTTATGCGCGTAAGTCACAGTACCACAATAGTTGTAAATCACAAATAGTCGTAAGTACTGAACATAGATTTGAAAGACTTAAACGCTTTGGTTGTTATTAAATAATAAAATTAACGGCCTCAATGGTGCAGTGGCTAAGGTGATCGTCCATAGCGCAAAAGGTCCCGGGTTCCATACCCGGTCAAATCAATATAGGAAACTACATTTTCTAAATTTTCTTGGCTCTGGGTGTTCTGGGTGGACGCCCTCAGTTAATTATCGTCACCGGTACTCATAGTACAGGAGTTGCTCTAGTTTGAGACCATGTTGATTGGTGTGATTGTCTGGCGCATTTACTATACCTATTTTATTTTAGTTAAATATACATTTTAGTTTCATATGTTTTCCAACGCCCCGTTGGTCTAGTGGTTAAAGTACCGGGCCGTAATCTTGGGGTCCCGGGTTCGATTCTCGGGTCGAGCAAAACGTATGTTTCGATCGAACATAGCTCGTCTGTGATCACCAATCCGCATTAGGCAAGCGTGGTGATTAAGCCCTAATCCTATCATAGTAGCGATGACTTGACATCTATCACAAAAAAAATGTCTTCCTCCCAACAAGATCTGCTTAGCGTAAGAAGATTATAAATTGTTTAGTTACTCGTTAATTAACACTTTGAAATGAATGAATGAATATTATGACGCTTAGAAAGTATGTCGAATTCGACAAAAAACACATTAAACATGATTGACCTTTGAACGTCAATGGGTAATCGTTTTAAATTATAATTTTGCATATTTTTTAAAGTGATTTTATCATTATGTCACCCAGTCTACTGGTTATTCAATCAAAGGATCTAAACGAAGACTAGATAGGA
This sequence comes from Cnaphalocrocis medinalis, assembly GCA_014851415.1. Classification (NCBI taxonomy): domain Eukaryota; kingdom Metazoa; phylum Arthropoda; class Insecta; order Lepidoptera; family Crambidae; genus Cnaphalocrocis; species Cnaphalocrocis medinalis. Next base: position 11,148,766 of record CM026297.1, read on the forward strand.
ATTATGTATATTAACATCTAAAAGGTAATCTGATAAATAAATATTTAATTATATTATTTATTGATAACATCATAACATGCAATGTTATGCATGCATGTGTCAGAATTTGAATAACTGCATAAAAGAAAGATATTAGATATAATTTTTTGACTGGCCGAATGGCGCATTTGGTAGTGATCCTGCCTCATACGCCAAAGGTCGTGGGTTCTATTCCCACCCTGGACAAACATTTGTGTGATGAACACTTGTGTTTGTTAAGTGTCCGGGTGTTCAGGTTGGCAGTGCACTCGTGGCTCTACTAGTGTTGCAAGGTGTCTATGGGCGGCGGCAATCGTTTTCCATTCGGGTGATCCGTCTGCTCGTCTGCCACCTACATAAAAAAATCTTGAAGTGGAAACCGCAGTTGGGCAAGAGTTGCGTCCATCCCCACAAGAACATTTAGAAGAATAAAGTACTTTAACAACCCAAAACGATTCTATCTTCACGTATTATTATATGCAAATACCGAAAACAGTTTCGTTTCAAAACCACAGTTAAAGTTAATGGTCCAATTGGCAAATATAAGCCTTAACTTCTTATGGCAATTTCTCCATAAATCTAAATATATATGGGTTTACGCAATCTTTATTGTTTCACCTTTTAATAGACGCATCTGTACACACAGCCACGCATTGGGTTACTTCGACCTGTCAAATTTTAACAATGATATTGAACCGTGCAGTCTAACCGTCCATAGCCCAAAGAATTGCGTGGCTCAAGTGGCAATGGGCAGGGCATATTGCGAGGAGAACACACGGCCGTTGGGGTGGAAAGGTCCTTGAGTGGAGGCCGCGTGCAGGAGGCTGCAGCCGTGACAGGCCTCCCACCAGGTGGACCGACGATCTAGTGAAGGTTGTGCGAGTCCCATGGATGCGGGTTGCACAGGACCGATATGAGTGGAGAGTATTGGGGAAGGCCTATGTCCGGCAATGGACGTCTATCGACTGAAATGATGATGGTGATGATGTGCCATGCCCAGTCAAACGTAGAACATGCACTGCTTCACGCCGGTTCGAAAGAAAGAAAGAAAGGAATTACCACGCTTATTCATTTACTGTTTTCTGTTATTCTCCGGTCGACCCGGCCCATTCTCGAATTGGCCCATTGATCTCGCAGATGTTCATGGGATAGGTACCTGCAAAGAGAAAAAATCAACCTCATATCTAAGTATCTTTTAAAGATTGATTTTTTTCATTTGGCAAAACTATAAGTACAGTCATTATGCTTATGAGGGCAGCATGTTCCCTCTAACAGCCAAAGCCTGCACTCTCTCTCGATATTTGCATCATGTCTGAGGTCGCGTAATGCAAATAAATCTCCTATCCTAGACTATTAACCCTTGGCATGCCTGGTGGGCAAAAGTTACACGCTATGCCGGTGGGTCTCTCAGACCCCGATTTCAAAATAGCATTTTTCTGTAAATTTTATTATGTAAGGTGATTTAATGATTCAAGACTCATGCTTAAAGGGCAAAAAAAGAGATAGTAAAAAAATCACATTAGAAATTATCAACTTCGTTAAAATACTGAGATGAGACTTTAACTCATATTTTAAGAAACATTTCGTGACTATAACTTTGTTATCATAAATTAGTATCAAAAGTAATGAGATCATAGTCAGACTTTAAGCCAGTGTAAGGCACTATCATATACATTAATCTAAATAACAAATTAATTAGTCTTCATCACTTGCATTTACATTTTGTAAGGCTTTAGTTTGGGAACACTCTGCGCATTGAAAAATCAAATGGTCAAGACAAATTTGACAACTACATGTCTCACAAATGTACGGTTTCGGTCGGGTTTACCGACCTTTTTGCGCGGGACAAAAATGGCATCTTCGCTTTATTGTAGGAGTTAATATTTTCAACGGTGGGCAACCTTGATCACCTGTGCGTTACATACAAAATAAAGTCACGCCGTATGCCTGGTGGGGTCCGTGGGACCCGCACGCACTTTACGCACGTAATTTTACGCTCGTAGGTCGCCGTGGACTGGGGAATCGGACAGAGGACATTCCTTGGTTAGTAACGGCCAGCTACTGAAAACGCTGAGGCGCGAAATTCATTTTTTAACGAACTACAACGGTTCACGCGTTGGTGTGGGTCTGACAGACCCTACCAGGCATGCCAAGGGTTAAGATAGTGCATAAGTACTTTAACGCGCTAATCACAAAGTGTACCGCATAGGAGAGGAGTGCGCGCTATTACGCCTATTGCGTAGCATTTTTCTGAGCACGTATAAGCATAATTAGCTACTTAATATGCGTATAATTCATTCTTGTGCAGCCACCCAAGCAAAAGCCCCCTAACTAGAAAAAAAACCCTTTTCACGAACGTAATATTAACACCTTATAATAAGCTAGTTAAGATAATCATTAGATAAATTAACTATGGATTTATGTGAAAATTTACCTACTTAACTGTAAGTAAGTATAAAATGAGGTGCGATGTATTTAAGTGAGGTGTGATAACTGTTTTTACACTTCATTATTAACATAAACGATAAGGGTTATATCATGGATATTTTTAAGACAACAGCTGTTTAATTAAAAACCGTAAATATTTAAATATTAAACTTAGACAATTAAGTATTAAGAGAAGTAAGTATTTCTGTGACGGTGACGTGGCAGTGGGCTGGCCATATCTGCCGCAGAACTGACAACCGTTGGGGTAAACGAGTTCTGGAGTGGAGACCGCGTCTTGGTAAACGTAGTGTAGAACGGCCTCTGGCCAGATGGAGTGAGATCTGCACAAGAGGGCTGGCTGGAGCTGAATGTGAGTAGCCGAAGATCGATCAAAGTGGCGAGCATTTGGAGAGGCCTATGTCCAGCAGTGGACTGCAACAAGCTGATGATTATGATGATGACGTGGTGGCAATTTGAAACGACGGCTGTGCTAGGGGTGTTATATTTGAAATAGAACAAATTGCAATATGAACGGACGATATGTATCGTAAAACATAGTTTTCATGCGATATCCACACATATTTTTTCATATCGAAATTCACAAGAATTGGGGGCCTGGGTAGCAATTCTCGTGCACTCCAAATTTGTGTGACAAATGTACGAAATCTCTAAATTCGACTTCAATGTCGGTGCACGAAAATTACTCCACTGAGATTTTTCGTGAAACTTTGATATTTCTTAAATCCAGTGCGTTTTCTCCTTCCGCCATTTTTTCCATCAAATGTGTGGTCAGGTCATATGCTCACGTTATATAAAAACAGCACAATATTATAATTTCGCTGCCATTAAAAAATCATTCTACCAGATTACACATAAAAGTTATTCTAATATTACATTTATACCCATGGGTTGGTTTCTAACGGTGGTTTCATTAGCTTTGTTTGTTAATGAGATTGCGTAATTCGAAGTTAAGTCAGCAATTTAGGATATATTTAAATTCTGTCCGGTTGTTGAAATCTAGACAGAAATCTGAATTTTAAAAACTGATGTAATATCGCTTTTGAACAGACGCGAGGGAGCCTAATGCAAATTGATAGCTAATTCTTAATGGTTTCTTATACAACACATTAACTTCAACCGTGGCAGGGCCACACTTCGGTATGAATGGGTCGGCTGAACCGGAGAAATACCACGGCCTTACAGAAGACGTGACGCAGGGCCTGCGCTGTTTCGTTGAGTGAGTGAGGGTACAGGCCAACCCGGAGGGTGCACAGGTGCTGCTTCACTGGTATTTTGTTAGGCAGTGGTATCACTCCGATTGAGCCGGCCCATTCATGCCGAAGAGTTCCCCCACTGTTACTTACATTCAACATGGTCTCCGCTCCAGAGCCTTTCTGCCTCAGCATCCAACATTCAACAAGCTACATGCGCCCACCCACATCTACTTATTAATCCTCTGGGCCTACTGATAATCATCTAAACTGTCCATATGTCGATTAATTGATAATGATCATTAGAATGAGCTAATGTGATATCAAGTTGTGAATCTGATGAACGTTATAATGTCATGACATTCGGTCACTGATACTCAAATTACCAATCTGGATGTCACGTGATACAAAGTCGTTGTATGAAAAGTTGTTTTTTTTTATGCCAATTTCTAAAACTCATAAATACAACAAATTAATGTGTTTAGAATGGTTGGTTGAACAAGTGGTTAAAGGGATGTAAATGTTTACAGATACATCCTGTACCGTCGACATAGGTACACAACATCTCATATATTCACCTGACTCCGTGTGCTTGTGTTACAGATATCAGACAACAGAGGATCACAAATATAATACTTAAATACATAATATATAACACCCCCAGACACTGAACAGCACAAGTGTCATCTCACCAATATTTTGTCCAGGATTGGTGAATCGAACCCACGACCCTTGGCGTTTGAGGCAAGGTCACTACCAAATGCGCCACCCAGCCAGTCAATGCGTCAATATTAATGTCAGGTCAATGTCAATATAATAAAGTGTCAATATAATAAAGGTACTGCTGGATCTATGTCCAAATCTCAAATACTTATATTGCCTATGGGAGGCCTACCTCCCATAGGCAATATCCTCCCCTAAAGTTCTCCTCACTCACGGTCCAGTGCCACCCGTGACCTGCCCTAGATCGTCGACGACCTCGTAACGTGGATGTCTATTGGCTGAAATGATGACGATGATTTAAAGTTATCCGGTAATGCCCTTTCGTTATTCTCATGTTTTTAAAATTCGTTTTCGCAAGTTTGAGAACCGATATAGCCCAAGGTGGTGTTGACAAAACGCTCGCTTGCCAAATGCTGATGATTATCACAATTCACACATTGCCTACTTTCCTAACCTTTTAGCGAATAGTTTCAACACAATCAAAAGCTTGTGTGATAGGCTGCGATCTAAGTTTATTAGATAATGTAAAAACGATTAGGTTGTGATTTGCACGCAGGCACATCAATCTACTTAGTACGACATATAGATAATATGTAGTTAGACAACCCGATAAACAACTTAGGGTCAGTGCTCTAGTAGTTGACCATGCATTAGTAGGTGACCATTTTTAATTTAAGCGCCGATATTAAGCTTTGAAACGAGCAGATGTTCTTATTGGTTACAAATTGATGTGTCAAAACTAATCAGCCTAGCAACCAATCAGAATTTAGAGCAGTCGCTAGTAAAATTCCTCTGGACAACTACTGGCGCATTAGCTGAAATTTTAATTTATTAATTAATAATAAAATAATAGTAAAACAAAATTAAAATTTCATGAGTTTATATTGATAAATAACTAATTTTTAATGTAGGTACACAAAAATAATCAAGTCAGAATTTCTAGTAGATATTTAGTTAAACATTTTTTTTGTATCGAAATCTGCCTTAATTGGTCAACTACTGGAGCGTTCACCCTAGTATGTTTCGAATTTTTCGAACATAGCTCGGGTTTGTGATCACAAATCCGCATTAGGCAAGCGTGGTGATTAGGCCTAAACCCATTATGTTAGCGATGACTTGATTTCTATGATGGAGTCCTTTGACCTACAGTATGGTGGTATATAGGCTGATACTTTACTTTTACATAACAAAGTTCAAAAGCAGAAGAACACAAAGGCACTCATAACTAAAATAAAACTGAGTTCTGTGCTATAGTCCAGAAGGTATAGTCACGTGTGTCATAGCAATGCGAAAGGGCGACAGCACAGCGATATTTGTCTAAAGCACAAGCCACAATAGCAAACAGCTGATTTTCAGCAAAGCCTCAGACTCGAAAATTGAAGATAACGTCTTGGCAGACTTTGGACTTAGAGATTTTTTTAAAATGGCGCTCGTTGATGTCTATTCCAAAGATTTTTTCACATTTCAATCAAGCAATGCAGGCTAATTTCATGTTAGTAGCGATGACATTTATGTGATGAACATTTGAATCTGTTCAGTATCTGGGTGTAATATAAGTATTTAGGTATTTATATTTGTGATCCTCTGTTGTCTGATATCTGTAACACAAGTGCATAAGCTACTTAGTACGGAGTCAGGTCAAGTATAAAGAAAAAAACAACATATATGCGTAGGTTCTTTCTGATCATTAGATTGGCCACCGTAGCTGAATCGGTTGGTTGATTATTTAAGTACTTAGGTATGTACCAGTTTAAAACGCTCGTCACGTCATAAAAAAAAATTAATAAATTACTTGGTACAAAACAAAACAGGATCACATGTAAGTATGCATGCAATGACAAAAAAAAATTGATAGATGATGATGATAGATGGCGCTTGTACCCCCGTGTTATCAGGACCAACCCAATCCCTCTTCGTTTGTGTTACACTGGTATCTCATTGAATTTAGAGGGTAAAGAAATAGAGATTGCACCTGTGTTTGCACACACACTTGAGCACTATCCATACTAATATTATAAATGCGAAAGTAACTCTGTCTGTCTGTCACTCTTTCACGCCAAAACTACTCAACGGATTTAAATGAAATTTGGTATACAGATAATCTAGACCCTGAGAAAGAACATAGGCTACTTTTTATTGCGAAAAGGGGGTTGTAAGGGGTTGAAAGGGGGGTAAAAAGTTACTTTTCCACGCGGACGAAGTCGCGGGCGGCCGCTAGTAATACATATATCCTGCGTACATGGCTGATCGTTAAGAACTTAAGATTGGCCACCGTAGCTGAATTGGTTGGTTGATTATTTAAGTACTTAGGTATGTACCAGTTTAAAACGCTCGTCACGTCATAAAAAAAAATTAATAAATACTTGGTACAAAACAAAACAGGATCACATGTAAGTATGCATGCAATGACAAAAAAAAATTGATAGATGATGATGATAGATGGCGCTTGTACCCCGTGTTATCAGGACCAACCAATCCCTCTTCGTTTGTGTTACACTGGTATCTCATTGAATTTAGAGGGTAAAGAAATAGAGATTGCACCTGTGTTTGTGCACACACTTGAGCACGAATACATATGTATAATACAATGACTGGCCGGTTGTCGCAATGGTAGTGACCCTGCCTCATACGCCAAAGGTCGTGGGTTCGATCCCCACCCTGGACAACATTCGTGTGATGAACACTTGTGTTGTTCAGTCTGGGTGTATATATGTATTTAAGTAGGTATTATATTTGGATCCTCTGTTGTCTGATATCTGTAACACAAGTGCATAAGCTACTTAGTACGGAGTCAGGTCAATGTATAAGAAAAAAAAACAACATATACTGCGTAGGTTCTTTCTGATCATTAAGATTGGCCACCGTAGCTGAATCGGTTGGTTGATTATTTAAGTACTTAGGTATGTACCAGTTTAAAACGCTCGTCACGTCAAAAAAAAATTAAACTAATCATCCCAAGCCAAGGTGTTACCGGTAATACAAAAACTAAATTAGTTCTTACTTCCTACACTTGTATGAGGTTGTATGACAAAATTATAATAATCTTTAGTCACACTTAGTTAACTTAAATCGTGGGAAATCGACCTTATCAAAGTTAAGTAAAGTTGTGTTTTGAATTCAAAGGCTTAGTTTTTAAAGTGATGATGAAGATTTTTTTTATTAAATTCACAATAAGCGTTAGAAATTGATTTCGTCATGTCTCATCATTGTTTTGCTATTGTTAATTAGTAAGCGCTTGAACTTATGAAGGTAGCAAGATTTGGAGTACCTACCTCGTGGTATTGACAGCCTCGGCAATTTAGTAGTAATAACAATGATATGCATTTTTAAGTGGCAACACAGCTATAGTTTCGGTTTAATTGTACCTATATTTATTTTCATTAAGACATTTACATGAAAACTTACATGCTATGTTAATTTCCGAATTCCGATACTTCCTTTTTGATATAAATTTAAATTTATTCTAGTTTTATGTCTAGCGCCAAATAAATAAATATATGCACCAGACAATCATACCAATCAACCTGGTTTCAAACTAGGGCAACCCCTGTTACTTAAAATTCCAGATGACGATAATGAACTGGAGGCGTCAACCCAGAACACCCAGCCCCAAGAAAACTTAGAAAATGTAGTTTCCTAAATTGACTTGACCGGGAATCGAACCTGGGACCTTTCGCACTTTGGGCGAACACCTTAGTCACTGCGCTATCGAGGCCGTCAAGCTCAGAGTCGCTTACAGAGCTCGCCTTGTTTGTATGAAGCTCAACGACTCGGAAGTCTTTGTAAGAGTTTTTTTTTATATATATTAAATGGGTTTGCACTTGACCTCATCTCACCTGATGGAGAGTGACAATGAGGTCTAAGATGTAGCGTGCTTTCCCAGAAGAAACCTATTCACTCTCCAGCCTTTTTCGGAGCTCGCCTCGTTTGTATGAAGCTTGGAGTCTTTCGCAGAGTTCGAGCCTTTTTGAGAGCTCGAGGCTTTTCGAAAGCTCGAGCCTTTTAGAAACCTAGAGCCTTATCATCTAATGGTAAGCGATTGGCGCCGCCCATAGACACCTGCAACACCAGTGGAGCCACAAATGTGCTGCCGACCAACTATTTCCCTCCTATTGGGCCTCCGGTAGACTCACTCGGCAAAACATAGAGAACGGTCTTCTGTGAGGCCGTGGTATCACTACAGTCGGTCTTGTGGTGTTTAACTGTGGCCCTGTATCCTCTTATGCCTTGCGTAGATTTTAAGACTCGAGCTCTTTTCACGGCTCGAGTTCTTTTATGGCCTCGAGGCATGGCTCGGAGAGCTCGCATCTCGGCCTACCGAGCTCAGTGAGCCTTGCCATTCCGCCTCGAGGCTTCAAAAATAGGACTCGAGAATCTTGAACATCACTAAACGTGTATAGTCCGAGGCAAGAAAGTGTAGTTATGACCTTGAGTGCGCAGAAACCAATTTTGATAGAAAGTCTTCTTTTTTACAAGTGCGCAAAATAACGGTCATCGCTATACTTTCGTGCCTCCAGCTATACGCGTTCTATGAACTCAAAACTAGGTTACAAAAGTTCAAAACGCCAAAAAGTTCACCACACACTGATTTAAGTCCGCATTAAAACAATGAAGATTTAACACCTAATTTTAAGCTTGTTAAACTAAATTGAGGTCGGCAGTTTTGTCTGCTACGTAACAATTATAATAAGCAATAATATAGCCCATTTCCCAGGGTCTGAGTCAACGGCTTATTAAAAACTTTCGATTATATTATTATGATTAAAATAACAGACGTTTTTGTTAAGTAGGTACTAAAGATTATAACAGTAACATCTTTGATGTTACGAATATATTATTATGATTAATGTTTTTATCTGTTAGGTATCTATCAATATTTATAATAATAATACTCAAATAAATTCTCAAAACATCTCATGCATTGACCTTACAGTATATTATCTGTAAAGTCTTAAAGTTAATTCTACAATTAGATAACGATCGGACGAAAGATCGTCAGTTATGAGTGACATACTGAACCGAAACGTGCCGCTTCCAGTGGACCGCATAAGACATCTCAAAGTCTTAAAATTTATTAAAACTTAAAGTCCTCCTTTCGCCGCACCTTTGTCCTTTCTGCTTACCCTGGTTAAGGTAAAGGTTGACTGGCAGAGAATGCTATTGTACGAAGTTTTGAGCCATAAAGTTTTAAATAAATAAAGTTACTCAAGAATTTCGAAAATCAAAGAATTAAATAATATTTACGTTGTTCAAAATGGTTGATAGAACATGGTTGGTAGGTACAACACGTGGTTAAAGGGATGTAAATGCACACGGATACACCCTGTACCTATACTGTTTATTATGATACTAGTGGCCCGCCCTCACTTCGTCGCTTCGGGACCGTAATTCAGAAATGAACTAATAGATGGCGCTGTGCTAAATTCCATCGCGCAAGCGTTTCGTGTTTTCAATTTACATCAAAGCCTTGTCGATGTCTATAGAAGTTATCTCTTTATAAATAGTATTGATGATGATGATGATGATACACCCTGTTTTTACAATTAATCAATGATATTTTATTAATCAGTTGATTGTTTTACATCACCTGCTTCCTTTTATAATACCAGTTGGTAAAAACCACGTAACACCAATTAAAAAAAACAATTTAGACGTGTCTCAGGTCATCAGCTACTTCCTATTGTGCAAATAGCTCTTGTCTGCGCAAACGCATTTCTAACAGAACCAACAATTTGAAACTATTAAATTATGCATTTACGACCGTTTGCATCTGTTATGCATTTTAAATGTAAGGTGTTACGGTTTACTTCCGAATTTTCGATTCGTGAAGATTATCATAATTTAGATTAGTCTGGAACTTTCTACTGCATGTTTCAGATAGTTTGTCATGTGAAAACTACAATTACAATAAATATAATTATAAGTCACCTTACACCTTGATCAAGTGTCCTTTACCCAATGGTTGCCTGGAAGAGATCGCTCATAGTGATAAGGCCGCCTTTGTTGTACATTACTCCTGTTATAACTAGTTTTAAGTTTTATACCTCTGTTTTGTGTGCAATAAAAAGCTAATATTCATTCATTCATTAATTCAAGTCCTATCAACCTATACTATACAGGGTGTATCTGTGAATCCCAACATCCCTTTAACCACGGTGTTCTACCAACCATTCTGAAAAACATTTGTTCTACTTATGACTTTTGACAATTCGCATAAAATAAACATTTTTCCATACAAAGTTTGTCAAGTCAATTGGTCATTTTGTATGGGGAGTCAAAAAAAAGTTGTTCAGAATGGTTGATAGAACACGTGTTTCAAGGGATCTAAATGTTCACGGATACACCCTGTACCTATCTATCCCAATGCAGGGCAAAGGCCTCCATCACAGAAATCAAGTCATCGCTACTATCTATCTATCTATACTACTTATAAAGAGATAACTTCTATAGACAACGACAAGGCTTATAGGTAAACCGAAAACACGAAACGCTTGCGCGATGTAATTGGACACAGCGCCATCTATTGGTTCATTTCTGAATAACGGTCCCGAAGCGAAGTGAGGGCGGGCCACTAGTATAGGGATAAGGCTTAATCACCACGCTTACCTAATCCGGATTGGTGATCACAAACCCGAGCTATGTTAAAATCTATGTAGATCTTTTAATCTAGGGCACTATTCGGCCCAAATATTTATGCAATCTGACCTTAGGTGAATCTTGACTTTTATTAAATAAGATTATATCACAAATCCATTTCAAAATTGCCATTTGCATATTTTAATAATAAAATTTCTAAGGTGCCTAGATTTCCAACTTTGACAAATTCTATTGATTTAGCATTTTTGGTCAATTTCGTCATTGTTTTATGGACTTGACCTCACTTGACGCAATGCAATCGTAAAAGGTTTGTGAACTTTGGTCAATTATAATTTTATCGAAGGTCGTGTGACCTATGCCATCTTTACTTACCAAAGGTTTGCTCTATGGACCTTCTGTTACCTACATGTAGGTAGGTAGTGCATGTATGCAATGACGAAACTATATAGTGCCGCTAACCTATTTTATAGGTATCTAGGCTCTGACGCGGGCGGCACGTCCCAGGAGGGCGGCAAATTGAGCAACTTTTTTTATATAGGTACCTATCTGCTCACCTCAGCCTGATGATAAGCAAGAGGAGAGCCCACAAAATAACAAAACTTACAAGGTTTACATTTGTTACTTGTACTATTATTTATTCTGTGATTTAATACTAAGAATAGTACAGGACTCAAGATAAGTAAGTAGATAGGTATGCTATTTTCTCGATTTGGAAAATGTGACAATACCTAGTTGCTGCCTTTTCGGAAATATCAAGATTTTCTTCATCGGCTAATAAGCCCTAAGGTCTGGCACAGTGTATGCAGGTACATACTTAGTTTTTTAAGTAATATGTGGCAAGCATGTATGATAGGTGGCAGACGAACATACGGATCACCTGATGGTAAGCGATTGCCGCCGCCCATGGACATCTGAAACAACAAGGCTTATTATAAAAAAAATTAAAAATAGGTACCTACATTATGGGTGTATCTGTGAACATTTACATCCCTTTAACCACGTGTCCTATCAACCATTCTGAGCAACATTTGTTCAACAACTTTTCCAAATTCTTCGAATAAATTTTCGACTCCCCATACAAAATGACCAAGTCACGTGACCGACTTTGTATGGAAAGGTGAAAATTTTTCATGCGAATTTTGAAAAGTCATAGAACAAATGTTGTTCAGAATAATTGGTAGAACACGTGGTTAAAGGGATGTAATGTTCACAGATACATCCTGTAGTTTTTATTAGTACCTAAGTAGTTCAATAGGCAGAGTTGGGTTACTGTTGCCAAACGATCTGTGCATGCGCACAGCCGTGGGAGCAAGCCCGGGAACCGCTCGTTATGAGCCTGGCAGGTAGTGAAAGCTTTCTTCGTGTAGAGCTGTACAAGTAGCGGTTTTAGTTGAGGCCTTAGATACTTTATCTACGACTTACGAGTAGGTTACCTTTCTGGTAGATAAACGTTAATAAATATAAAACCCTCCAACCTTCGGCTCTTTATCATCATCAGCCTGTCTCAGTCCACTGCTGGACATAGGCCTCCCCCAATGTTCGCCATTTCACCCTGTCTTTTTTACTTTTTTACCCCGAACGGTTGTCAGTTCTTCGACAGATAAAGCCTTCAGAACCTTCGGCTACGGCGGCCAATCATAAAGATCAGCCACATACGCAGGATATTTATAAGTGCTCAAGTGTGAGCGCAAACACAGTTGCACTCTCTATTCCCTTACTTTGGGCTTTCCCGCAAAGTGGCATTACAAAATTCCATCCTGTATCTATACCTACTCTTTATAAAGAGGCAACTTCTGTTGACAACAGTACAAGGCTTATATATAATGTTACCTGAAAAAAGTAAACACTGGTGTGATGTAATCGACACCCAGAGACATCTATCCGCAATGATGAGAACTAATAGCAAGACTAAGTACCTAAGTCACAAAATAGGGACTGACACAGAAGGCTGACTGCCCACTAAGAGCTAAAAATATGTCATGTACTCACGCATGCGCACTAACGGGCAAAAACGCCTTTTCGACCACATTAATCCTAACTTATGACATAAGATTGTCAAACTATCGAGGTCTATGGTAGAGGCCGCGCGCTTATGTACTCATGCCGGGCAACAACCCTAGCATATGTCAACGAACTCTTCTAAATTCAAAATCAGGTCAAAGTCTAACTTCTGTGTCAGTCCCTATTTTGTGCCTAAGTCTCGAAACGAAGTGAGGCACTAGTTTAAATTACCTATAGCACAACTTTTTGAAAGGACATAGGTAATATTATTTGAAACCGAAAAATGATACCTAGGTTTTTCCAGTAGCGCATTAGAAAATAATAATTTCGTGGCCTTATAAAAGATGAGCAAGAGAATCCGTACGGTTATAATATAACCACCTACGTCCGTTTACCTAACTTGGTTTGACGCTAACTGTAGGAAATGTGAGCCTGAGTAATAAAAGTACATAAAATGATACCTTAGTATCTAAATGTTGGTACAGTAGAACGCGATTATTATCTGAATAACCTAATAAATTGGGAATTTGGCTCCAAGGTCGATTCAAATGGACTGGTAATACCTAACTACAAACCCATGCAAGTGTCTGAACTGTCATATATTGTCACACGAGGACATAGGGTCCTCAATAAAAAATAGCCCATACAAATTGCATGAATCAGCAGATCACTTTTGTATGGTAAAAATAATGCCTGTTAAAAAATAAAAGCAATTGTGAGTTTTGTTGTCGCGTAAAATCCGATATCTCATGCAGGATTTAAGAAACATAAAAATCTTTTCTAATAGAACGTATCAAATAAACCTATATTACTGCAATTAATAATATTATAAAACAGTATTATTTTCCCTACATAAAAATAAATTTCGAACGAAAAAATATCAAAAGTATGTTTCCGCCCGGGATCGAACCGGGGGCCTTCTGCGTGTTAGGCAGATGTGATAACCGCTACACCACGGAAACGATATCTGAAGTGGCAAAAATGTAGATGTATTACTACGTCTGATCAGTCACTCATTCAAAATGACGTAATGAATTACAATAATGTTACCCTAAAATATCGAGTCATGCGGTGAAATCCCAGACTCCTTTTATCTAAGGTAGATAACTAACTACAGACAGCGTCAAATGGAATTACCATTTTGGACATGGACAGTCCTTGTGTCAGAGACACAAGAGCTATTTTTGTACTGCGAGGGGTAACTCAACCTGGACCCGTCCTCTTGTACCTACTTGTCCGTATATTAGAGTGGTGTGATAACCGAAATGAATAATTAATTTACTTACTTTACTTATTACTATTGGATTTAGGGCAAATGACAGAAGGTAAAAATGTTTTGTCCAATAAAGTAGGATATACTAGTATAAATGGAGGAGGTACCAAGTTGTCCTTAAACATGACCTCGATCGTCAGGTTGACCACATTGCAATCAATACTTTACCACATAGAACGAATCGGGTATCAAATAGAGTAGGTACCGCAAATCGAATCGTTTTTATAACGATAAATATAATATTCTGTGTACATGAAGATGATTGATTTGCATTATGTTATTTATTATTTACTAAACTCGAATTAACAGAATGTGGTATCTATCTAGATCATAAGTATCTGGCGCATTCATAAAATTATTTATAAGTTTTATAAAAGGGATATAAAGGTATTTCAGAAAATGAAATACAGTTCATAAGAATAAAGCTATATTACAGTAAATTCTCTTAATAAAAAGTGTAAATAAAAGCTTTGCGTACACACCAAGATATAAGCTCATTCAAAGCATTTTCATCATATTTCAAACATTGGCATTGTCTGAAACGATTTGGCTAAAAAACTTAAAATTAAGTGAAGCACAAAAAATTAAATAAGAAATCAAATTTCTTAATCAATAAAACCATAATGCAACAATTTTGTAACTATTCATCAACATGGAATGATCATGTACTACATTTGCAATAAAACTTTTACTTTACTATTTATTTTGACTATGTATAATTTGCTTTATATTTCTTAATTTATTTTGGAAAAGTATTAGAACACTACAAAATTTTACTTTGTAGAAAACTGAATCCAGTTTAAAACCAGGTAATCTCTATTGAAACCACAATATTACCTACATAAATGTACTTAGCATACATCAGTATGATTTTATATTTACAATTTTCATTAATATATTTAGTGGGATAAGATAGTTTTGAATTTGATCTATTTTTAGAATTTGAAACTTTAACAGCGAGATACATTTTTCTGTTTTTTCTAAGTGAATTACATAAATTGAATTTATATTAGGGTACTGCATGTTATAATGTTTACATAGGCCATTGTTTCTCAATTTTATTCTGGTATTTAATTATCAAAACAGCTGACTTTGATTTAATTGCTGTGATTAATTTAAGACAAAAGAGATACTTAATTCAAACATGATATAGTTAATAACTGAAATGTGCTTCAGTTATGTGCTTAAAAACTACACAAATCAAACTACAATTCTCAAAAAACACCATGTATTATACTTACTGGTGTTTTAAACACCTTAAAAACCTGAAAACTTGCCAGGATTTGAAGCTTAAAATAGTCAGCCTAAATGTCCAGCCTTAAAATATTGAGAAACAGTGGTTACAAACACTTAGCAATAGCACCTTAGCCCAGATGTCTATACGTTTATAGTATACCATGGATGACCAAACAGTTATTGTATAATTCAGACAATTTTCAATAATAATTTCTAACTACATTCTCATTTTAGGTTCAAACTTTCAACTTGACCTTTCTCTATAGTCTATGCAGGTTCGAGGAATTGGAAGCTTATGAGTTATATTTCTATGACAGTAATACTATAAAACACTAATTGTTTCACCTCAAGACCGATGACACTCACATGGAGAGTGAGTGGCATAGGATCATGTAATTTTGTTGATTTGTAAACTTTACTTTGACTTCAAAAATCCAGTTATCTTCAAATTGAACTCTTTCTATTTATATTATAGTAAAATAAATCCCCAATAAGATTGACAGTGTTGGTTCTACAGCATATTACTGAGAAAGGGTTTTTCTTTGATAGGTGGCAAACAAGCCAATGAAACACCTGATTTACTAACATTACCCACTCCAATGCAATATAGTCAGAAATTGATATTGATACCAATTCAATATTACTGCTTCATTTAAAACTTCAATTATGATTGAACAATCCTGGACAAGGCAACGTAGCTATGTTTACTATCCAGTTCGTAGTACCCGACGGGGCCAGCATCACAGTCGGCACAAATGAGATACTTATAATTATCAACCGGGTGTGTAAAACCAATGTTTTCGAAGATGTACATGTTTTCGACATGGAAATATTCATTTATCATCTCTTTCTGGACCTCTCCCTCCTTCCTGTTTGCATCTTGTTGCATTAGAGGTAACTCTTTCTGTAAAATTAATATAAAGGAGATTAAAATTATTTTGTACAAATAATTTTGTATAAATAATTTTGTACAAATAATAAGGGGTTAATGTTTAATGTCTTACAATTTAAATATGAAACATGAAAGTATAGGTGTTATTTTACACACAGCCAGTATTTAGGCCAAGATAAAACATAAATGCAATGAAGGAATTACTTTCTTTATACTTTCACTAGTTTTATTGACAAAATAACAAGTTGATGTAATAAATTGGATTAGATTTGGAGAAAACTGAGAACATACAAACATACATACACAAATATAATGTTGAATATAAAAAAAGGTTGAATACAAAATTTATTACAATTCAGTATACTGAAAAATTTATGGGATCTGTTAAAAATATTGGCATTTTCATGAGCCTGTTACTTTAAAAATAGCAAATTAAAAAAGATAACTGGAATAAAAAATGGATAAAAAAAGTAACTTGGAAATGAACAAGTGGGCCAATCCCTCCAAAAGAAGAACGTCTTGTTAAGCTGTTAATAATTCTGATGGTAACAGTGGCCGTCTTTATTAACACAACCAATTAGCGCTAATTGCTGGCTTCGTATTAAAAACTTCTTGCATTCCACTAACTGTTAAAGAATACTGTTTACCTCCATCGCAACGTATCTGGCCGTTTTCTTTTCTAATATTTTTGATCCGCAAAATTTACATTTGACCAGCAATTTATTCTTTCCATCTTCAACGTAGTCTTTCGTAGCGTCTTCTTGTGTAATCTCCTTATTTTCCACTTCAGACATGTTGTTAATTTTATTTTATGATTATTTTCAATTAATAAATAAAGAGAAAGTTTATTTATATGATAATTTTATGCAAAATTACGGATGAGCGCCGGCCGCTCGCTCCATTAAATTTTTGAAAATGCTGTCAATGTCAAAGTGACAATGATTTTAGGTAGGTGTTTACGAAGATTGTTAGCTTATCCACTATACACGTATAAACCACAGACTATCCAAGGATAAAGAAAGGGTGATAAAAGGGGTGATTTGCCGTGGAAACTTATAAATTATTTTCTTTACCTCTTGCAATTAAAAAAAATATTATTTTGTTTATGTTTGGTTAGCAATAAAAAAGTAAACTGTCAAGCTGTCAAAAAAACTTGAAGGTGAAAAATTGGACGAATTTCTGGATTTTCTTGCTTTTCTCACGAAATAAACAATAAAAATGAGTTCAGGATTCATCTCGGAAACTGAAGTTTTAGAGGCAAGGCGTCGCCGCCAAGAGGAATGGGAGAAAGTGCGAACAGAAGACCAGCCTAAAGGTAAACGGTATCAATCATACCTAATTATTTTAATATCATTATAGAAGCCATAAATTACTAGGTTACTACTAAGTCCAAAAGGCCATACGAGAGCTATAATATTAAGTATACAATCTTTCACGTCTTCAGGATCTGCTGCAGACAAATTCGCTCGTAAATACTTAGTCTTATCGCTACTTAACCATGCGTGAATTCAATGATAAACATATTATTTTATGTTGTGATATTGTCTTCAGAGGCACCAGAAGAGCCGTATGATAACAGGCCACTGTTCCAGCGCTTGGAAGAGCAGAGACTTAAAAGGGAAACTGAATATGAAGAAGCTCATAAACTCAGTGAGTACTTATTTATGTAAACATTTTTTACTGTTACATATTTCGGTATTCAATATTGTATAAGTGAAAACATTTTTTTAACCATTATTATTTTTACTTTTCAGAGAACATGATCAGAGGCCTGGATGATGATGAGGTTGGGTTCTTAGATCTGGTAGAACAGAGCAAGGCTAAAGCAGCACAGCTGATTTCACTGGAGGAACAGAAAGAGATGCAAGAGTTCAGGTAATATTCCGAGCGCAAAAGGAACAACTTGCTGCCATAAAGAATGATACAGAATTTTTAATTGCAGATTCAAGTTATAAAAACAAAGACCTTAAAAATTATTGGCCGTCTGCCAACTATCACATGAAAAATATATATAAATAAATATAAATGTTCTGTAAAGGACTTAAATTGAATAAAGATATTTTGATTTGATTTGATTTGAAAAAGAATAGTAGTAAACTTGCTGTATGCTCCCTTCACTTGAAAAATAGATAGATACTCTTTATTGCACAACACATTACATAACTTAATGCTAATGGAAATTTGCAAATACAATATCGGTGGCCTTATCTTCTTCTCTCTCTCAGCAAATGGCACAGGATCGATCGGGTACACAATGAGTCATCTTGGTGATTTGATTACCCATCTCTCGTAGCGTCTTGCAGCTACACTCGTTAACACGGGTACACATTTAAACAGAGCACTTAGTTTGATGAGATGAATTAATAGATAAATCTTTTTATATTTTTACCCTAGTTCATAGCTCATAGTGATAAGGCCTTTGTTGTAGATTATTCCTGTAGTAACTAGTTCTTACGTTTTATACCTCTGCTTTGTGTGCAATAAAAATTATCATTCATTTACCCTCAGAGAGCGGGTTTCGAACCTAGCAGAGACCGAAGAGATGACCCGCCTGCGCGCGCAGCTGGCGCCGGCGCGGAACGCCCAGACATCGGCGCCGACGCAAAAGAATAAACTGCAGGGGGTAAGTGTACTTGCGTGTGGATAATCTGTTGCTTTCCTTTTCAATTTCTATCTGTTTCCAGGTTAAATGTAACCAGGAAAAACAACCAGACACCCAGTGCCATCTATTGGTTAGGTGTGAAAACTAAATCCCGAAACGAAGTGAGGGCGGGTCACTAGTCCTATATAAATGTTATGACGTAAGCGGCAGTGGCACCATCAATTATACTCTGATTCATAATCATGTAAAGTAAACTGACAGATGAAAATGACAAGTTTCTATGCATTTTGACATTTTGCATGTGTCAAATTGAGTGATAATGTATGGGGATGACACATTGACATCTGTCAGTTTACATGATTATGAATCAGAGTATAATTTCTTGACTTTTTAATGCATTATTTTAAACCTGTTTATCAATGCAACACCCAAAATTATTCAAAGTAAAAATGAGTTGTAACAAAATCACCGTATTTCGCTATGAATCTTTGGCCTTCATAAAAATTAAAAAATTTTGATGAATCATTGTTTGTTCATACTCATGAATCATTATTTTTCAGGTAATTGTAAGAAAAAGGAAAGCAAGTGAAATGGAAGACGAGAAAAACAAAGACAAGGAAGCTACTTCGCCTAAAATCAATGGCACTGTAACCAGGTAGGATTTTTAATTTTTTTTAAGTGATAGGTAGCAGGCGAGCAGGCGGATCACCTGATGGTAAGCAATTGCCGCCGCCCATGGAGACTTGCAACACCAGTGGAGTTACAAGTGCGCTGCCAATCTTTTATCCTTCCCCCCCGAGTGGGCCTCCGGTACCCTCTCTCACTCGGCGAAACACAGCACAGGTAAATTTTATTAATTTGTTACTAGTGGCCTGCCTTCACTTTGTGAATGAGTGAGGGTACCATACGATGGCAGACGAGCAGACAGATCACCTGATGGTAAGTGATTTCCGCTGCGCATAGACACCTGTGGCCACACCAGTACACTCACAAGTGTGCTGCCAACTTCAACTCCCTTCCCCCCCCCATGGAGACTAATCGCGTGTGAAAAACCTCTAGATGGAGTACTGTAGAATGGTGATTGGTTATTTTTGATGTGAGATGTCAAAATGTCGCTAAACGACCAATGACGTTAAAGTTGGACCTCAGTATACACGTACGCCATCTAAACGTACGCCATCTATACGTGAAACACAGCGTAGGCGCTGATTTTCGCCGGTCTTCTGTGAGACTGTGGTATCCCTCCGGTCGAGCCGGCCCATTCATACCAAAGCGTGCTTCTCCACGGATAAACGTAACCTTTGTTCTCAGTGAGGTGAAAGACACCGGCGTGGAGGCGAGCGAGGGCGGGCTGCGCTGCATCGGCGTGCTCCCAGGGACTGGGCCACTACGACACGGACTCGACCAGCGACACGGAGGAGTCCAGTGATAACGACTCGGTCATCGTATGTACTTTCTATACATATGTGTGTTGTTTCTGTTTCCTCTGTTGTCTGATACCTGTTGTAACACTATACTCCAAACTGGAATTCGAGGCCAAAAAATCTACGACAGATACGTCACTGTCAAATCTGTTAGAGTCCCTTATGTCAAGTGACGTTTTCAGGTTTCGCCAACCTTTTTGGCATTATTTTTCTTATTATGCAGACTAAACTGTCAAGTTTGCATCATTGTTAAAATGTTGTGGGTAGATACCAAATGTTATTAACACCATTACGGATGGTTAAGTTTTTATTAAAGTGTCTTGTATTTATGTGAAAAAAAGTATATAAAATATTTTTTTTTAAATTAGTGACGTAAGCCTGTACAAAGGTTATAGAATCAATATTACCAATATATAAATTACAACAGCGAGTGTTTTATAAAAAAAGGTGGATACTATGGTACGATCATTTTATTGCGAGTAGCAACATTGTAGTAGATTTTTTGGTCTCGAATCTTCCAGTTTGGAGTATAGTGCTGAAGCTACTTAGCACGGAGTCAGGTTAATGTATGAGATGTTGTGAGACCTTATTTATTTATTTAATCTCTCTTTCAGTTGAGTCACACTGGTGTCCCATCGAATTATAAGGGTAAGGGATAACAACTAGAGAGGAGGAGTTTTAGGGGTAGAGAGTGCACGTGTTTGAATGTACAGACAGCCGCACATCAGGTTACTACAATCTGTCAAATTTCTTCATATCGAACCTCACCTTTATGTCAAACGTGTTTGGTTCAATATCAACTGAGGAAATTTGACAGATTGTAGTAACCTGATGTGCGGCTGTCCGTACAATAAAGGGGCCCATTGTTTCTTTTTTTTATTTTACAAAATAAAATCTAAAATGACTTATATATTTCTTTCCAGGGTGACCGATGCGTCAAACGTGATCTTCTGGGTCGGAGGCCGGAGGCCCACGCTCAGGAGGGCGAGACAAAAAAGTATGAGGCTAAGAGTTAGACCAACTCGGAATCCTAGAAATGTTTTATCTACTTTGGTCATTATAATCTCTAGATACACAAAATGTGATGCCAACTGGTTTGTCATTAGTTTTTGCCAACAGCTCTGTCATTAGTTGATGCCAAGAGCTCTGTCATAGTTAATGCCAACCAGCTCTGTCATTAGTTGATGCCAAGAGCTCTGTCATTAGTTGATGCCAAGCTCTGTCATTAGTTGATGCCAAGAGCTCTGTCATTAGTTGATGCCAAGAGCTCTGTCATTAGTTGATGCCAAGAGCTCTGTCATTAGTTGATGCCAAGAGCTCTGTCATTAGTTAATGCCAACAGCTCTGTCATTAGTTGATATTTTTTGGAACCTTTTTCATACTAATGGGGGCTAACGCGTGTTATAAATCCGATAGATGGCGTATTAAACTGAGGTCCAACTTCAACGTCATTGGTTGTTTAGTGACATTTTGACATCTCGCATCAAAAATAACCAATCACCGTGTAGATGGGCCATAGTTTACAGCACGCCATCTAGCGGATTTTTCACACGCGATAGTCCACATTAGTTTTAAGTTCC
This sequence comes from Cnaphalocrocis medinalis, assembly GCA_014851415.1. Taxonomy (NCBI): domain Eukaryota; kingdom Metazoa; phylum Arthropoda; class Insecta; order Lepidoptera; family Crambidae; genus Cnaphalocrocis; species Cnaphalocrocis medinalis. The sequence continues at coordinate 11,170,750 of CM026297.1, forward strand.
GAAAATTAAAAATGGCGCTCTTTTGCGAATGGATCCTTAATTTCGGAGGACACTTTTAGCGCGTTCACGCTGTATCTAGGGTTTATATGAAGACGTTTATCTATTATTATCGCTTGAGTAATGAAACTAGACAGGAGGAAAACATTAACTAACCAATTCCTGGTACGGCCATGTAATGAGAAGAGAGGAGGAACATGTAACCAAAAGAGTGATGGGTATGAATGTAAATGGTTGGAGGAACAGAGGACGGCCGAAAAAGAGATGGATGGATTGTGTGAAGAATGACACTGAAAAGGGGGTGGATGATACGATGACGAACGACAGGGACGAATGGAAGGAGAAAACATACTGCGCCGACCCCAGATAATCTGGGAACAGGGCAGGGAGATGATGATAGTTGATGTAAAATAAGTGTAAAATTTCTTGCAAAATTATCATGATCACAATAGGAAAATATGATAAATTGTCAAAAATCCGCTAGATGGCGTTGGATATTTTTGATATGAGATGTCAAAATGTCACTGAACTATCGACGAAGTTAAAACTAACGTTGATGTTAGACCTCAGTCCAACAATACGCCATCTAGCGGATTTTTGGCACCCGTGGCAGCCGATTTCTCTTTTAATCTCTACGCGCAAAGTATCACCTAATATTTTGTCCAGTCCAAAAATTATAGGATGTAAATGGTCACAGATACAACCTGTATAAACACCTATACTCCATTTGTTTAGGTACTTAACTAAATGTAAACAAACCATAAAAACCCTACTAAATCTAAAAGTCATACTGCTCGGTAGTGCGGCATCACTTTTGACCGATATTTCACATGGTCGGGTTTCCAGCATAGACGTCAACTCCCTGTATTCCGCCATTTTTGTTGTTTACCTTTCGTTAATTACCTAAAGAAACAGAGTATAATAGACAACCATTACCATACGCTTTCCTTCTGTGTAGATTTGTTACTCTGATTATGTACTACATTAATGTCTAATATACTTATTAAATAGTTTAATAGAGGGTTAATTTTGTAGGTAGGGATCTTTCAACTAAATATTAAAGATACTGGCAAATACCAGTATCTTATTGTATTTGTAATAAATAAAAAACATTTCTCAAAAAAGTGTATCTATATGAATTCTGATGTCGTTCAATAGATTTATAATAAAAAGTTAAATGACTTGTCTATGGTATTTTTAAATATTGAAACTTCTTTATGTTATCTTTGATAAATAAAATCATACAACATTAGAATTTTCAGATGAAATTTTATTTCTTACTGGATAAGAATTATTATGAAAGTTCTGCCCATTCATGCCGAAGCGTGGCTCTCTCACGGTTAAATTATCAGTTAAATTCAAATACTGCTAGCATAATCCTTTATGAAATACTAGTGGCCCGCCCTCACTTCGTTTCGGGACAGTAGATCCACTGTCTACCAATAGATGGCGCTGGGCGCTGATTGCATCGCGCAAGTGTTTCGTGATTTCGATTAATCTATAAGCCCTGGCGTGGAATATGAGATTGACCTCTATAATAAACAGTATAGATTTTTGGACAGAGTAAAATAACTTTCCCTATAAAATTAAGTGGGAAACTTAGTATAATATTAATATTACTATTTGTGATGTACTATTTAAGTTATGCAAAATAAATTTTTAAACTATTTTGGTTGTGTATTTTTTACTGATGAAAAACCGAGAAGATACTTACCCACTTTTTTCTATGCATGATCATTTATCATTGAATTATAGTGACCGGAAATTCAGGTTATTTGCCTAAATTTAAAAATTTAAGGATTTAGGAAGGATGTGACAGTTTTTTTAATTTTATCGGTCGGTCCGTTCTGTCAACTACGTGTGTGGTTTTGTACCAGTCCACAGGCTTGTGGGGAGCGGAAGGCTCACAATCTAAAGGGATGTGATAGTATTTACACAGATGTAGTTTAGCTGCTGTACGTAATTTAAATATTTTTACGATGGGACCGTTCAATTATTACGTAAGCATCGATGGGGGGAGGGGGGGTCTTGGCTCTGCTTACTTTTGATAAATTCAGGAAGAGAAAGTATATTTTATCGCCAATTTTTGCTGACAAGGGGGGGAGGGGGGTTAAATTTCCCAAAAAATCTGCTTACGTAATACTTGAACGGCCCCTAAATAATATTGCAGAAAAACACCTCAAATTTCGGCTGTCTTTTATACATTAGGCCCTTCAACGTTTCAAAAAGTCCCTATTACAAAAAATAAAACGATTCTCTGGTTACATTTTTTTATTACAATATTTATAATAATGAACATAATAGTTATTATTTACTTATCTATACACTACTTCAATTCTAACTACAATGTAAAATACAGTCTATACTAAATGGACTTTTATGTACCGCTTGCCCGAGCAAAATATAGATTTCATATCAATTCAAAATATTATAAATACGAAAATTATTTCAATGTGTATATGCATTTTTTTATATTATAGGAAGGCAAACGAGCTACCAGGTTACCTGATGGTAAGTGCACACCATAGCACAAGGACATCAGTCTACACCAGGAGGAGTGCGGATGCGTTGCGGCCTTTTATACCCAAAACTGGAACACAAGACCAAAAAACTACGACAATGTTGCTACTGCAATAACATGATCGTACCATAGTAATAAACCCTTTTCTAAACACACTCGCTGATGTAATTTATTTATTGGTATGTAATTTTTGATTCTATAATTTACAAAAAATACTTTTGTTTACTATTTTCCACGAAATACAAGACTATTTCATTAAAACTTAATCATCCGTAATTTACTTTCAAAGATGGTATTGCGCTAGTAACACTTCAGGTTCAGGTCAGGGACATTTAACACCTCCTAACTCATTTTAACTACGTACTTATACAGATGCAAAATGTATGGAAACCTGACAGTTTAGTCTGCATAATAAGAAAAAGAATGCCAAAAAGGTTGACGAACCTGAAAACGTTATTTGACAATGACTTAAGTGACTTTAACAGATTTGACAGTGACGTATCTGTCGTAGGAGTTTTTTGGTCTTGAATTCCATAGGAAGGTATAGGCTCGTTTCGCCTTCTATTCTAAATAACATTGATTATATATTTTTGACTTATTTTGCACATAAAACGATTAATAATAAATAATACAAAATGGCAGTGATCTGTGATGTTACCGCAAAGCGATGTGAACCGAATGTCATGTGCTGTCTTCAGAGTCATCTGTTTTGAGTTCTTCCGCTTTTTCTTTTTTTCTCCTGTTTCTGAAATCAAATCGGTGAAAAATTATTGAGTAATATTCGCGATTATACTCTGATTAAACTGACAGATGGCAATGTCACGTTCCTTTACATTTGACAATTTGCATCTGTCAAATTGAGTGATAATGTATGAGGATGACACATGGACATCTGTCAGTTTACTCCACATGATTAAAGATCAGAGTAAACAAACATTCATTTATATGCATTTTTTAGTTTTTTTTTTTATCTTGAGGACAATCAAGATGACCTCACTCCGCCTGATATAAGCGGCCGTGAGATCCAAATATGAGATTGACAGGCACAAAAGAACAAGGTTCTATCATTGTCTTATTTGGAAATAAAATGAAGAGGTTTAAACCTTTTGGGGTAAGGTTGTTTGAGGTGTATAGTCCTGAAGTGCAGTTGCATCGCGTTGCTCTGAGTGAACTTCTTGTCGCATAGCGTGCAGCCGAACGGTTTCTCTCCGGTGTGGGTCTGAAATGCATGAAATTTGCATTAAATAAAAAACTACTTTTCTTACAAAGCCGGTCACGTGACTTGTTCATTTTGTATAGGGAGGCGAAACATTTTTTGACCGATTTTCAAAAAGTCGAAGATCAAATCAGAATGGTTGGTAGAAGACGTGGGTAAAGGGATGTAAATGTTCAAAGATACACTGTATATTTATTTATTTAAACAAGGTACGCAGACAGATTACAGCCGTCACATTGTTCTTATAAATCTATACTATTTATAAAGAGATAACTTCTATGGACAACGACAAGGCTTATAGGTAAACCGAAAACACGAAACGCTTTGCGCGATGTAATTGGACACAGGTTACTATCTGGATATTACTACTCACCAATATGATGTCGCTTGAGGCTGATGGACGCGTAGAAGGCGCGGCCCGCACGTGTCGCCACGGGGTACATTTTCTCACGGGTGTGCATGTCATATGGTTGGGGAACACTGCCGGGCTGGAAATAAATAATAACTTATATTTTTAATGTTGCTAGTGATTCTTTGCAATGAGGGTTTTTGCAAATGCAAAATCCGCTAGATGGCGTTGACGTCAGGTCAAACTTGACGACCATTGGTCGTTTTGTATGACTCGTAATTATGGACATTTAAACCTTTACAACCCCCTTTTCGCAATAAAAAGTAGCCTATGTTCTTTCTCAGGATTTAGATTATCTGTATACCAAATTTCATTTAAATCCGTTGAGTAGTTTTGGCGTGAAAGAGTAACAGATAGACAGAGTTACTTTCGCATTTATAATATTAAGTATGGATACGTCAAAATGGGACCAATCCACTCGTTGTTGGTCCTGACGTCAATGTAACGCCATCTATCGGATTTTGCATTTGCAAAAACCCTCATTTATTCTTAAGTAAATAATGCACTTAAAAATCAACTGTGCTATAGCTACACGTATGACAGCCTCCTGCCACTGATAGCGCAGTACGCGTGGCGGAGTTTCGGGCTGAGAAAATATAACTTTATCGCCATCGACTCTATAAGAAGTGTATAAACAATTTCATCATCATTACAGCTAATAGACGTCCACTGCTGGACATAGACCTCCCCCTGCGCTGTCCACACAGATCGGTCCTGTGCCACCCGCATCCAAGGGACTCCCGCGACCTTCACCAGATCGTCGGTCCACCTGGTGGGAGGCCTGCCACGGCTGCGGCCTCCTCGCGCGGCCTCCACTCAAGGACCTTTCCACCCCAACAGGCGCCTGTTCTCCTCGCAATGTGCCCTGCCCATTGCGACTTGAGCCACGCAATTCTTTGGGCTATGTCCATGACCTTAGATCTCCTGCGGATCTCATCATTGATAATCAACTTACAGCCAAGGAAGCGCCGCAGATCTCGCAGATGTGCCTCTCCATGTGTGCGTGGAAGGGGGTACGCGGATGTTCCGCCAAGTGGTGGCGCATGCACGCCGACTGGGACTCGAAGTGTTTGCCGCACTGACGAATACAGATAAATTAATACATTTATTTGCCAAAGAGCCATGGAGCATAACATTTTAGGCAACAAATAAACAGATAGTGCGCAATAGGGTATTTGACAAAAAAAAATGTGTTTAATCAAAAGACCTCTCAATTTAAGAAACATTATTGAAAGAATTGCTCGATTCTGATTTGAATCACCTGAGATATCATAACTTTAAGAGCGCATATTTTGGGCAAGCCCAAAAACGCTCTATACAAATGGCTACAGGCAAGTGACGTCACACGCTCGTATCTTGTATGCGCGTCTAGTAAATTTTGTTTGGTAGCTTTATCAAATGTTTCGTTTAAGTAAATGGTTTCATAATAAAAGTTGGTGAAAAATGAACGGAACAGTTCAATGATATAATTAGGGTTCCGTAGCCAAAATGGCAAAACGGAACCCTTATAGTTTCGTCATGTCCGTCTGTCCGTCTGTCCGTCTGTCCGTCTGTCCGTCTGTCACAGCCGATTTACTCGGAAACTATAAGTACTACAGTGATGAAATTTGATGGGAATATGTGTTGTATGAACCGCTACAAAATATGACACTAATAGTAAAAAAAAGAATTGGGGGTGGGGCCCCCCATACATGTAACTGAGGGATGAAATTTTTTTTTTTCGATGTACATACCCGTGTGGGGTATCAATGGAAAGGTCTTTTAAAATGATATAAAGTTTTCTAAAAAACATTTTTCTTAAAGTGAACGGTTTTTGAGATATCAGCTCTCAAAGTCGTAAAAAGTATGTCCCCCCCCCTCTATTTTTATAACTACGGGGTATAAAATTCTAAAAAAAATAGAGGTGATGCATGCTAATTAACTCTTTCAACGATTTTTGGTTTGATCAAAGTATCTCTTATAGTTTTTGAGATAGGTTGATTTAACTGTAATTTTGGTTAAGTTTATTATATTTGCTGCTACGGAACCCTTTGTGCGCGAGCCCGACTCGCACTTGGCCGGTTTTTTTTTTTAATTTTATACTTTAAAAATGGACTGGCCCATGAAACTTTGAATGCTCATAAAACCAGCTAGACGTTATATTTTTAACTGAAAATGTTGGCCATTGGTTCTCATTTACCAGTATTTTGGAAAAGTGTAAATATTTTTGACTATAATTATCAAGATTAGTCAAATACCCTATTCTGATAAACGCTCAAAGACTGAAATAGCAGGTGTAGGTCGAAAAGCTGTAAAACTGAAATGGAAAAGATGGATAAAAATCGTCACCCAATGGTGGCCGATCTATGAACACCGTTGACGGGGTAGGCCCAGAAAAAGATGGGGTGACGATTTCTATAAGTATGTCCAAGATTGGCAAGCAAGGGCGTTGGACAGGGATCTACGGAGAAACTTGGGGGAGGCCTTTGCCCAGTATTGGGACTCAATAGGCTAACTAAAAAAAAACATTTATTTTATTGCGCACCAATACAATTGTTTGTTGATGAAATAGAAAGATAGATAGACATAGACACCTGTATATGGAGTCACAAGTGCGGTGCAAATCTTTAACTCTCTTTCCCCCAATTGGGCCTCCAGTACACTCACTCATTCAACAAAACACAAGACTTGAAAGTAAATGTAAAGGCAAGGGCCCTCGCCCATGAAAACCCATTAAAAAGTATTGGTTTATTTCTTACCTGATAACAATCCATAGGTTTCTTTGAAATACCCATACGAGCGCGTGTTCGCGTTTTTCTTGCGTACTTAAACGGCGCACCCGACGGTATATGAGAATTATTCCTGTAATAGTAAATAGAAACATCAGACAAATCATCCCATCCATACTAATATTATAAATGCGAAAGTAACTCTGTCTGTCTGTTACTCTTTCACGCCAAAACTACTGAACGGATTTAAATGAAATTTGGTATACAGATAATCTAGACCCTGAGAAAGAACATAGGCTACTTTTTATTGCGAAAAGGGGGTTGTAAGGGGATAAAAGGGGGGTAAAAGGTTACTTTTCCATGCGGATGAAGTCGCGGGCGGCCGCTAGTCATCCCATATAAATTACCTCTTCCCTAAATGGTAATATTTTGCAATGCTAAAACTAATATAGTATGCGGCATCAAACTATAGTGATGACCTTGAGTGTACAGAAACCAGTTCTAGCAGAAAGTCTTCTTTTTTACAAGTGCGCAAACTAACGGTCATCGCTATTCTTTTATGCCGCCAGCTATAAGAAGTATCTAGGAAAAGTAGGTAGGTAGGTGCTCCATTTTTTTTAAAGATACTATATTTTTTATAACACTATTTAACAAAATAAAATACTATATTTCCTCCAGACCATCTTGACATGTTAGTTTTCCTTAAACAATGTTTTAAAATAAATAGACCCACCTTACGCCATCTTTATTCGCTATCTGTAACAATAAGATTAAATAAACTTTATTTTTATTACGTCACGTGGAGCTATTTTTTTGAACTAATATAAATATTATTATACACAGATTTAATTGTTTCAATTAATAGTGAACAATGCAACCCACCTCATCATCATCACCCGTTATGCTTCGTTGTATTGATGGTTTGTCTTTCATATCATCTCTGAAATAATCGAATTTTAATATATTTACCTCTTTATAAATAGTATGGATTTCAGATATTAAGAGTCCCCGCATACTACAGACTTACTATCGTTCGATAGTTTAGTCGGGTTGGCCGGTTCGTACGCATCAAACTTTTTATCGGCCGATACTGAATCACTGTAATGTGCGCACCTGCATACATCTTCATAATGATTAAGAAGCCGACCAAACTATCGGCCGATTAAAAGTTTGTAGTCTGCGGGGAGTCTAAATCTCAAATAAATAAATAAATTAAGACAACATCACATACATTGTCCTGGCCCCAAACTAAGGTTTTCCCTTGTGCTATGGAAACCAGAAACAACGAAGGTACTACAAACACCCAGACCCAACACAAATATCTGTTTCATCAACAAACATTTGTGTTGGTGCGGGAATCGAACCCGCGACCCTTACGTCTCAACCGGCGCTCAAACCATTGCGCTAAACGGGTCGTCAAATATCTTCGGAAACATTCCAACTTACTCCAATCCATCAAGATGCATAGCCGAGTGCAACAAGTGCACATCGTACGCCTGTTTTGTCTCGAACTGGATGTTGCATTTATCGCAAAAGGTTTCGGTGTCAGTCTTGCCCTCTTTGCTGTCAGCTTTCTGGCAAAAAATAAATTAACAGGTTGAACCAATAAAATCAATAAAAAAATTACGTACAGACGAATTGATAACTCTTTTTTTTGCAGACCGTTAAAAAAACAATAGGTTACACAAACATATGGAGGTAAAACAAACTAAAGAAGGTTGTAAATCATACAAAGGTTATTACCACGTCTTAGCGTTAGCGTATTATTCCCCGTTACTCTTTCAAACTTGATTTTTAACACTATCGGGGGGCACGGCAGTGCCCCCAACAAGTCGAGCAATAAAGCGGCACGGCCGTACCATCCTTTTCTCGATTTTTTCTCGAACCGAATCAATTTCATGCATTACTTGTGAGATATATTGTGTTTTAATGTGATTGCCAAGTCAATAAATGAATAACCGACTTGGCAAAACGTGGATCTCAACACTTTTTACGGTAGTTGCGAGACTTGGTTTTTTTGACAAGTATTGTTTTTGATGGGTTGTTTTATTCTACCTTCATTTGTTGTTTTTACCTTAGTATTATTTTAGAACCTTATTTTGTTTTTCCTCATATGTGTGAAAGTGGATTGTTTGGGGATGAAACCATCTTCAGATGATTAGATAATCGTGGTTATATTAATATACATGTTTTTTTTTTGTATGCTTACCACATCATCCTCAATGTGTTTCATCTTCTTATGCCTCTTCAATCCCGCCGGACTTACGAAGGATATACCGCATAAGGTACAGATATGCTCGCTTCTGTGCGTCCGTAGATGACTGTAGTATGTTGTCATATGTCTGCAAAATCAAAGGATTGGTTCCAAATATTCATAACTTCTTAATTTATTTTGATGCGGACTGGGAGTAATTTATAACGATGAAAGGTGTTAGAGATATACGTACGTGAATTCGAGATCGCAGTGTATACATTTTTTGACAACTCCATTGTGATAATCGTCGTGAAATATTGCTGTGCTCCTGAAAGTAAAAGACTACACTCAGAGAGCAACCCTGTAGAGTTATTATTCTATGATTTTTTTATTTTTATTTTTTTTCCCTATGTATTTGGTTAACTTGATGGGTAATAGACTTGCAATTTGATACAAGTCATATTCTATGATTAAGTAGCTAATTAAGAAGTAAAAGTGAAGTATCAGCCTATATATGTATGTAATGTACTGCAGGGCAAAGGCCTGCGTCACAAAAATCAAGTTATCACTACTATGATGGGATTAAGCTTAATTAAGAAGGTTGTGAAAAAAATATATACCTGCAGAAAAAAATTGCGAAAAAAACATAAGTTGTAAAAACAAACGAAGGTAGAAAAAACAAAAGAAGGTCCAACCTTTTCTTGTTTCGAAAAATCTAATAATAGTAAAAACACGTAAAAACAGAAAAACAAAAATGGTTGTAAAAGCCTGCTTTGTTCATCATCATGCAAATTAGCAGTTTGGACTCGGTACAGTACACTGTATACATATACAGTACACTGTATACTTACTCTAAAGGGCAGACTATGTACACCTCAGACACTCATACTTCGTAAAATGTTGTCTCATATGTTTTCGAAGGAAATTGTTCCATTTGAAACGCGATCGACAGAATCGACATTCTAGGGGTAGTGTCTGTGGACAATAATAAAAATTAAACAAATATATAAATTAGCTTCTATGCTCTATACTATTTGTAGCTTGTTAAAAAATTGTATTGCACATTAATTATTTTATTATTCGGCATGTGACGATGCACAGCATCTGGTGAGAGATGCGTCTACTTCCGGTCATTATTTTTCCACAAATCGCAGCAAACTTCCGTCAGAATAAATTAAGAGTTGATTTGACTTACTTCCGTTTGGCGCCAAATGTACGTCACCTGGGGTCGAGCCTGCTCGAAGTTCCCTCATAGCGTCGTTAACTTTCGAGTCGGTAACATCGTAGCAGAAACGCTGCTACCTCGGTATCAAAAGTTTAAAATTATATCAGTGAAATTATTTTCAAAAGTAATACTGCATGTGATTATTTATCAACATGAGTGGTAATATCAGTGATTGTGGCGACGATTTGTATACGTGATGGTGGTTAATGACGGCAATAGCGACCACATTCTAAGTAAAAAGCCACAACCTCAGCCTCGGGAGCAGAGGAAGCGCCGGGCGAGCCTCACCGATTCTCCGGAGCGCGAGGTAAAGAAGAAAAAGCAAGGTACGTGTATTCCGATACTTTCAACGCTTTTTTGAGCCAAATGAACAACTTGACAAACCTTTTTATGAACAATACGCACAGCGCTCCCCCTAGCAATTCATCTGTTGTATCTTCTTTATCGCAACAATCCGATAACGCTCCATTTGTGCTTCGTCCCGCTGCGATAGATGAAAATAACCTTAAGTTGGACCTTGGGCCGGTAAATACTCTTTTAATAATAGAACCTAAAGTGCCTAATTTGGATCCTTCTCGCGTTAAGAGGTTAAAATTAACGATGTGAATTGGAAGGAGGGGCGTTATTCGGAAGTTATAAAAGTTTACTGCGCACAACCGTGCTTGGTAGACTAAGCGTTAACAATGAGTTGCGTCAATTCACAAAGAGAAAAGATTTTTCAGCGCCTATCGAACGCTTGTTAGCGGTTAGCGGCCATTTCCTGCCCTTCTTACCCAGCACGATCACCTTAAACAACATTTGCAACAATTCGTAGATTGGGCAGCCGCCCCTACGACAGAGCTTACGCTTTCTCACGTATTTGATAAATTATCGCTTCTCGGCCTTTTGGCTAAGATCAAAGTGTAGTACGTCTGTTCTTTTCAGCGTAATATCTGAAAGTTACCTCATGGAGGGACCAGTTTATTAAACTGATTTTTGTAATTCGATGGGATGTTCGGGGCTCGCTCCACTCCCAGCATTGCAGTGCCGCCGGGATTGGCCCATATAAGCAAAGAAATAATGGATGGCGCATTTGGTGCAGGTGACCCTGCCTCATGCGCCGAGGGTTGCGGGTTCGATCCCCACCCTGGATGAAAGTTGGTGTGATGAACGCTTGTTTGTTCGGCGTCTGAGTGTAATATATGTAAAGTATCAGCCTATAACCTGTCCCACTGTGGGGCAGAGGCCTCCATCATGGGAGTCGAGTCATCGCTACTGTGATGGGATTGGGCTTGATCGCCACGCTTGACTAGTGAGGATTGATGATCACAGGCCCGGGTTATGTTCGAAAAGTTCGAAACATGCTTTTGTTCGACCCGGGATTCGGATCCGGGACCCCGAGATCACGGCCCGGTACTTGAACCGCTAGACCAACGAGGCGTATTTGAGTATTGTATTTGTGTTCCCTCTGTTGTCTGACATCTGTAACACAAGTGCTTAAGCTACTTAGTACGGAGTCAGGTCAATGTATGAGGTGTTGTGAGAATTAATTAACTAATTTTTAATATATTATTATAATGCAAATAGTGTGTGGTAAACGTGCCGAGTGCGTCGAAACCCGCCAGGAGCGTATCCTAGCGGAGATACCCAACAAAACACTACGCGAGGGCTTGCGGAAAATTCCACCAAGTACGGAACACTTGTTTGAGAAGACTGCTCTTAACTTACACGTACAACAAACTGATGGCATAGATAAATGGATTCGACCCTATTTTCTTATCGATAAATACTCGTAAGATTGCAACTGTTAGCAAATCTTACCCGAAGCCGAGCACATCTCGCGAATTACCTATGTACATTCTACTTTCGTACAGATCAGCGACAAAGAGGCAAGCCAGAGCCCACCTCTGCCGAGCCTAAAACATGTAACAGCTCTAAATTTAGGAAATTTCACCGAAAGGAAATCCAATCTAGAGTTTGAAACACTCAATCCTACCCAACAAATTTTACGGGGGCTGCCTTCGAGCGTATCGGAGGCAGTGGCAGAACGTGTCAGGCTCCGAAGGCCAACCTGGAAATGATCTCAGGGATGCGTCTGCCATTTACCTCCAAGCCAGTGCTTGTCCCGCCAACACTGTGCAATATTCAGCGATTCAGCAACAGGGAATGACCAAACAGATAATAACATTATTAGGACCAATAAGTATTAGAGGAACCGGATAAAACTCAGCTGGGCATGATTTTTTTCTCGGAAATGTTTCTTCGCAAGAAAAAGAACGGCTCAGACAGAATCCATTTTCAATCTGAAACGTCTCAATCCACTAAATAGTACCCCAAAAAGTTCTCGCTGATCTCTTACTTCCAAGTACCAAAGTTTCTTCAGAAACAGGATTGGATGGCGAAAACGGATCTCTCCTCTGCCTATTTTCACGTAACATTTGCTGTGAGTCATCGTCAATTTTTGTGAATGAGTAATCGGGGAAAAATACTTCGAATAACGAGTCTCCCGTTCAGTCTGTCATGTGCTCCGAAAAAATTTCGCCACGATTACAAACTGGGTAGCACACGCACTACCAGTAGGAAGACTCAACTGTCGTCACCTTCAGAGCCTCTGCCGAGCGTTGGTGAACTCTCGATCCCCGATCCGGCACGCGCCCATAACACCAGCCGTGCGAGCGGATCTTTCATGGTGGTTGTCTACAGCAACCCAGCTTCGAACAAGCAGTCCTCTTCACGAGACTCCTGTTCAATATCTTTTGCCCACCGATGCCGCGGAAATCAGTTAGGGAGTCCCACGTAGACGACTTACAGTGTCAGACAGGTGGAGTCTCAAACAGTCGAACTGGCATGGCAATTGCAAAGACATGTTTGCGATCATATCGGCGGTCAAGAGGTTCAGACATACAATCAAAGGGAGTCACGTAGTCATTCAATCGGTCAATCGAACAGTTGTCGCCTACCCTACATTCAAAACGAGGGGGAGGGGCACGATCAGAACCACCCCTGGTCCTGACACTCCTGACCCACCAACTGTTCCGGATTCTCCATGAATCGAAAACAGTTCTGACTGCAGAATACCTTCCGGGTCGCTTCAATCAAATCGCCGACTGTCTGTCGAGAAGCAAGAGATAGTCGAAATGGCATCCACTAGACCCGAGGTTCGAAACACCATAAATAGACCAAACCAAGGCCTTCCCCCCTCCTCAAACGGCGAGCATGAATCTTTTAGTATGTAAAATCGGGGGTTGGCAGATTTCATAGCATAATGGTCAGAAGGAGATAAGTTACTTTTATTCCATGGATGCAGAAAATCTACTTTAAGAACGTACCGACCAGCTTGGCTGCGTTGGGTAAAATGGTGTAAAAATGCTAATTATAGCTTCAAACACCCAAACAGTAACACAGTGGCAAAAAATACCTAGCACATTTACAAGAAAAGTTAGCTTACTCTACTATCCTAGTGCACAAGTCTTTATATTTACCTTAGGTCAGATTTCTTAATAAGCATAGGCTTAAGGCAATATCTACTCAACAGCCCAAACTGGGGCCAAGCCCTAAATGGGACCCATCTGAGCTGGTCGCCTGGCTAAGTTCTAACACTTTCCTAATCAACCTCTTTGAGGCTTCTCGTAGATTGGCTTGTATTTTGCTACTGGCTTCCGGTCGGCGCGTGCATAATCTAACTTTGCCAAGTGTGGCATCAGATCACTAAAAGGACAATGGTGATCATTTAATTCTGTGGCCCAAGTTTGGTTCCAAAACTGATACATCAACTTATTAGACGATCGGCCTGGAAGCTATTAGAATATTCAAATGGTAAAATATGTCCTGTATTCTGGTTTAAGGATTAGAGTTAAGTGAGCAGAGGCTGACAGCGGAATGTGACAGCGCCTTATTTGTTTCTGTTAATGATTCAAGCAGAGCTGCTACTAGGACCCTTATAGGGAACTGGATAAGATCTGTTTTAAGGAGGCCGGAAGGTAAAGCCTCCCCGGGCAGCGTCCGTTCTACTGTAGCGTCATTAAATTGGTATGACAACCTATCATCATTGGATGAAATTAATATTATCAAGAGGTAATTGGCGTGTCGGGAGAACACGTTCACAAAATATTACTGTAAACAAATAAGAAACAGAACACTGTGACTCAAAACCCCTAGTAACTGTTTGATTCAGAACTTTCAACCAATTTAAGTAATCTGATATGCTTTAAGTAGACTACATGTATCTTCTTATTTCATTATTTAAATGGCATGTTTAAAACATATAACATGCTTAAGAAACACATTACACACTTTTTACGATTAATTAACTTACTTACTGGTTATTTAACTATATGGATATTCGACATTAAATAAAATATAATCTTATTAAGAATAACCTTATTTTACAGCTATATAACAACAAATCAATTAAAATTTCAGATACTTTTGGAATATCTTGTCATCTTCACATAGCGTCGTTGGTAGTCACCAGGAGCTAATAACCACGTCTCTCACCAGATGCTGTGCATCGTCACATGCCGAATAATAGTGCAAGTTTTACAAAACAATAAAACTTGTATTATTGAGCAGAGACGATGCACAGCATCCCATGAAGGCCTCCTGGTGAGAGTCTTCTATGAGGGAACTTCGAGCAGGCTCGACCCCAGGTGACGTACATTTGGCGCCAAACGGAAGTAAGTCAAATCAACTCTTAATTTATTCTGACGGAAGTTGCTGCGATTTGTGGAAAAATAATGACCGGAAGTAGACGCATCTCTCACCAGATGCTGTGCATCGTCTCTGCTCAATAATACAAGTTTTATTGTTTTGTAAAACTTGCACTATTTATTTTACAAGACCTGACTTTCGTGGCAATCTTCATCCAATATTCTTCCTGAATTAACATCAGAATCTTAAAATACACCAATCACATGGAAGGCTTGTTCCATAAATAGTAAAACTTTAAATTATGTTTTATGATCCAGATGTAAATTTTACAGCAATATCGGATTTAGGCCACTGCCTGAAAGTTAGATCTCAAAAAATTCTAATAATTATGTGGACGCCGGGCTCCGACGTACCAGCTTCACACGCAACCGAGACTTAAGTCTCGGTCGTGTAATGTCTTATAGGTAAGCCATCTCACCTCAGTATGCCTAATCAGCCGATGCCTAACCAGAATATCCTCCTTCGAAAACCCTTTCAAGCAATCCAGACATTTAAACGGCCAAGACAGATACTTCTGATCCTGTGCTCGGGCCTTAAACTGTCTCATGGCTTCCTCTTCAGACAGCACCACCTTCTTCCAATGCTTAGGGTCTAAGAACTTCGTTGGCATCTTAAAGTTATGCGTCTTAGTCTTAGCTTTAGATTTTGAATCCTCCATCTCTTTCTCCTCTTCAATCGGTTCAACCTTGAGTATATCTTTCTTCTCTTCTACAAATATCGAAGTTGAAGGTTCCATATCATAGTCATCATTATCAGTTGGAGCTCTCTCATCCTCAATATCAGGTTTCATTTCATAAACAAGTTCGCTTAATGGTTTATCGTCTGAATGGTTTAAAGTATCCACAAATATTTCTTGCTCTTGGTATTTAGGGAATGTGTCATTAAATTCGATTGGTATTTCTTTCTCTGTAAATTCATCTTGATTTAAATCTGAATCATTGTTTGTGTCTCCTGCATCATCATCGTCATCGTCGTCATCGGTGTCCATTTGAATCGTACTTTCAGAGGTGTATGTTTTGACTTTTTTGATACTTTCATAATGTCTAATGTGGATATTAAGTTGGATTCTTTTCTGTCTACTTCGCCAATGCGTTTGTAGGTGAGCTGTGAATAGTTTCAAGTTTTTAATTATTATTAATTAATATGACTTAAAAAAAGATTTTTAAAATGACATACTTTTAATATTATAGAAATGGATATGGTTATGGTATCTGTAAACATTTACATCCCTTTAACCACATGTTCTATCAACCACTCTGAACAACATTTATTGTTCTATGACTTTTGGAAATTTACATGAAAGATTTTCAACTTTTCACACAAAGTAGGCTATGTGACTTCATTTTATTATTATTTAAGTACAGATTGTAGGAGTGCAATTGTGAACCAATGGTTTAACGTCTTAAGACCCAAATGTCCTCATACGAGGCAAAACAATTGATTTTCTATTGTGTGCTGTCTGGGCCTTACGACGATATTATATGGGTAGGAGTTTGTGTATATATTACATACAATCAGAGGCAAGTAATTTTTCCCAAAACATATTTCTATGAATAACATAAAATGGCTTAAAACAATCATTGTAGTACTCACTGGACCTTTCGACAGGAGTTCTTTTAACATTTTCTGTCCTCTCTGACATTTATCCTTGAACTTGTGATGTTTGTGAAGCAACGTAGCACATTCGTAGCAGAAATAATGTGGGAGTCCATCTTTTTTCATTACCTGGAAATTTATATGTTCATAATAAATAAATAAATTCACACAACATCTCATACATTGATCTGACTCCTATAAGGTACTAAGTAAGGTGAGGTACTAAGTAGCTCCAGCACTTGTGTTACAGATATCAGATAATGAGTAATAAGAAACCTATACTGTATAAATAAGACAGTACCTATACTGTCCTTGGTTCGGGACGTCTCTATTATCACTACCCTGACACTCCGATGAGACACCAGTGTGACAGAGAACAGGTGCAGGGAAAACATTCTCATAGGATTATAAATAAGGCATAGGGAAACAAAACCACCAGTTTACAAATTTCCAGCTGAGAACTTTTAGCAAAACAGTATCTTATTCATTAAAAATATCGAAACGGACGGCATTTATTAGCCGATTGATCATTGTTTACGGCTTGTTTGGACCCATGCTAAAACTCGTAATATCTTTGAAGGACTGATGGCAAATGAGAATCTGTTTATTTACAACTGATGTAGATATAGTTAAAAGTATTGTAAGATTTAAAAAATTACCTTTTTAGTCATTATTTCCTCATAATATTGCAAAAGCTGGAATCGATTGAATTTGTACATCTTCGTCCCCGTTCGAAGACATATTCTGCAAATCTTAAGTTCGGGCATTTTGTCAAGGTAATTTTAGATTGTCAATAACATTGTATTGGTCTTATTTCCAGGATTTTATGCGTTAATTGGATGTAAAGCAGAAGAAAAAAGGTTTTTCATTAGCAAATTGACATGACTTTCCTTTTTTTTTATTAAGATCAATTTGACATAAATTAAAGCTGCGGTCTACCAGAAATCAGAATGGCAAAGATTTTTAGGCTTTTCTATAACTGAGACTTTTTGAAGCATGCGATTGGTCAAGTTTTCTTACAGACCAATACGAGTTAACCTTGTTAATTCGAAAGGTATGCTAGAGACAGTGGTCTTAAAACGTTGTTTAAAATATATTTGAAACGGCATCTGCAGGGAACGGAACGAAATGTGATTTATTTGTCCAATCAGCGTTGAGACTTAGAATTTTGTCTATGATTTTCACTGTTTCTACCAATCACAACACGTTAATTAATATAAATATTTTTTTCTTACTCTTTGAGTGAGAGAGAAATCAGAAATGTCAAAAAAAGTTGTAATTTCAGATTTTGGCAATGGGTTGATTTCTGTATTTTATTTACCATTTTATCATACATTTCGAAGTTTTAGAAATAATATTGTTATTAAAAGTCTTAATTAAATTATGTCAACATGTCTGAACTTAAGATTTGTAGAATATGTCTCCAAACCGAGGTGAAGATGTACAACTTCGATCGATATCAGCTAATGTATTATTATGAAGAAGTATTGGGTTTAAAAGTAAGTATTTAGCATCTGTTATGACTAAAATATATCTAAACAACTCGATCTATTTCATAGCTTCATGATCTAGATCCTCCACGTTCATAATGTAGGTATTTCTGTTTATGTAAAGCAAGTGCAATGTTTCGGTCAATGTATTAATGTTTATGGCTCCAGTAAACAATAATTTCATCCTCTGATTTATTACCGTAAGAAAGAATAGAATGCACTTATCACTTTTTAGGTAGTCAGAATTTATTTATTTACCCAAGAGACAAAGTGAAGGTTTGGGTATGTACCCAGTATACTCCTTTGGGTTTAAAGCTGTTTATTAAGGTGAAGAAGTGTCACAACTTGCCTTATCCGTTAACAACAGCAGGCCTGAGGGTATGCTACTAAATAGTTCCATTAACAAACAAGAATATACCTGTCATATCCAAATAAATGTGTGAGAAACTTTTATAAAGTACCTGTATTTTATTATTTTTTATTTGTTTTAGTTAAAATTGTTTTTTTTTTTACTTTAAATATATTGTGGGCTCTCAAGCATATAGGTAAACATAAGCCATACTAAGGTTTATTTGTCTCTGTGGTTTGAAGCAAAAAATATTAGTTATTTCTTTGAATAAAATGAAGTTTTTAAATTTTATATTAATTACATAGTTAATTATTAAAAAATAATAAAAAAAAAATTGTGTGGGTTCTTTGTATGCTCTCTGCAGTGGACTCTAATGTTGTCTTCAAGCAGTGCTTTTGATGTATTTACTTCAATTATTCAGGTAATAAAGACAGATGGTTTGCCGCAATGCTTCTGCTACGAGTGTGCCACATTACTTCACAAGTTCCATAAATTCAAAGAAAAGTGCTACAGAGGCCAACAAATGTTTAAGGAGCTACTTTGGAAGGGGCCTGTAAGTATAACAAAAATATTTTTTTTCTTGGGTCATTTCTGAACATCAGTCTTAAACCTAAGTTTAGTAGACCATGTTTTGTAGTAAAAGGGGTAGTAATCATACTATTTAAAGCTATTTATGTAGTAAACGTTTTGTATTTGTGAAGTAAATTATGTTCTTTACTAGATAATTAATCTATTTCTTTTTTGACTACTTGTGTATAAAAAAATATATTAAAATTATAATATTTCCTACTTAAAATTAAAAGAAAACTCTGAAATAACTGAAATTAAAGGTGGACTCTTTTTTCTGCTTAAATACTCTTTTATTTTTATTGACCACAACATAAATACATAGACAAAAAAAACAGAATAATAAAAATATATTTGGAAATATTTCGTATGAGTCTGCTGGCTCCAGCAACAACTCTAGCATTCTGCCATAACAGACTTTAGTTCAGGTCACATTTCAATAATGCAATCAAATGCTCCTTATCCACAGATAACTTACGAACGTATCTACAAAGTAAATAGAGATCTATCTAGTTTATCATCCCCTCTGAGCATCCTTAAAGCATCGAAGAATGTCAAAACATACACCACAATCGACAGCTACACTCTGGACTCGGATTACGATGACACAGATGATGATGATAATACTGATAATGATAGACAAACGAAAGAGATTAAATTTGAAAACGCGTTTACACCGTTTCTCGAGCCCGAGATAGAAGTAGACCCTTTCAAACCCGTAGATGAGAAACCGTTCAAGGAACCCCTTGACTGTGACGATGTCCCGTTAGGGCCTATACTAAGAACACTACTAAGCAAGAAGGAAGAACTCCAAGATAGCAATGATCATGGATTCGGATGATGGCCCTCCGAGTCCCACTACAATATTTGTAGACGATAAGAGCAAGATAGTCAAATTGAAAAATGAGCCGGTTAAAGAAGTGAAAGAGACAACTGTAGCAATTGTGTCTCCGACGAAGAGGTATAAGTTTAAGAAGCCTCCTAAGATAAAGTTCTTGGATCCAACGCATTGGAAGAAGATTGTGCTGAGTGAAGAGGAGGCGGTGAAGCAGTTCAGAGCAAGGGCTGAGGACAAAAGGTACAAGGCTGGTCGGTACAAATGTACTGATTGCTTCAAGGGCTTTTCGCAAGAAGATATGATGAAGCGACATCGGTTGCTGAGGCATAATGAGGTAAGTTAGGGTGGTTAACTTTAATTGCATTACACTGTTTTGTTAGAATAGATTTGAATATTTATAATTGACTGGGGAGAGCAATACTTTGGCATGAATCGATCAGCTTAACTGGATACCACAACCTCGTAGAAAACCGTCGTGAAGTAGCCCGTGTTTTTTTTTATGTGATAGGTAGCAGACGAGCAGGCAGATCACCTGATGGTAAGCAATTGCCGCCGCTCATGGACACTTGCAACACCAGTGGAGTTACAAGTGCGCTGCCAACCTCTTATCCCCTTCCCCCCCAGGTGGGCCTCCGGTACCCTCACTCACTCGGCGAAACAGCACAGGGGCTGCTTCACGCCGGTTTTCTGTGAGGCAGTGGTATCACTCCGGTCGAGCCGGCCCATTCATGCCGAAGCGTGGCTCTCCCACAGTTAGGCAGTGGCTCTGAATTTTCCGAGTGAGTGAGCTTAATTGAAGCTCAATCCGGAGCAAGGGGAAAGATGTCACCGGACTCGTGATTCACTGCATATCGCTATCATATGCGGCGGCAATCTTGCCATCGGGTGACCTGTCTGCTCTTCTGCCATATTTTATTTATAGCATAGCCAGATATTTGGCCGCAATCTCACTTGATGGTAAGTGATGATGTTGAAATGTCTGTCTAGTAACAGCCTATTCACTCTTCTCTTGAAAACTCCTCAATCATAGCTGGGAACACTGGACGTATACAATAGAAATGTGCTTTAGATCATTTTGGTACGAGTTGGTGGTGTTTGTTGGTCCTACTAACATAGGGGGGTTTTTTTTTTATAGGATAGGGAGCAGACGAGCATACGGATCACCTGATGTTAAGCGATTACCGTCGCCCATGAACACTTGCAACTCCAGGGGCTTCACAGGTGCGCTGCCGGCCTTTTAGAGCGAGATATGCCCTTTTCTTGAAGGTTTGGGCCTACACCCACCACTGTGGCCCAGTGCGGGTTGGTGGGAACGCCAGAGCCTCTTCCGTTGTCCAGCAGGGTGCGCCACGTGCAGGTGAGGTTGACATTGGTCCCGTAAGATGCTGAGCGGGACCCCATTCACCCCTACTGTTGGTGATTCTAAAATATAATGGTGGTAAACTCTTCTGCTTCTTCGTTTCGTTAGAGGTTCTTTATCTTGGTTATACTCGTTTATTCTATTATTCCCCACCATCGAATCCTTACCATTGAGGATTGTTATTTGGGTAATTCTCATTTTTTAAAAAGAAAAGGTCACTTCCATGGCTGGCAACTTTCTTTCAATCCTTATAATTACGAATTTCAAAATATTGCGAGCTCGGCGAGTCCTTTTCCTATGACCGCTGATACCAAATTTATTCAAATGCATCATCAATTAAGTACAGAAAAAATCGCCCTCCATGGAAGTGACTCCTTCCAGAAAATGAGAAATACCCATTTGTGGTATCATAATGCCCTATGAAACTTGAAAGGTGTTCAAAGGCGCAAAACATTTTAACACAAAGTTTTTGTCACCAGTCTTTGCCGCTGGAATGCCGTTTCTGCCGCATGCGCTACAAGTGGAACACATACTTACGCAAACACATGAGACAACACTTCACCAAATACAAGTGTTTGAGGTGCCATCTAGTCTGCCCATTGGAGTAAGTATACTTACAGTGGTCTCACGTTCCGCTATAAATAACAGAGACAAAAGTGTGAGAGAGACAGAATACGAAATACTGCTGCAACGGTCGGCTCTGGTATGCTTTTTTCAAGAGACGATCCTCGTCTTTCGAGTCTGCCAAGTCAGCGAAAACTGGCTTATGGGCTGATGATTTAATTATGTGGGATTATAGTCTGATGATTTGATTATATGGGATTAAAGGCTGTTGATTTTATTATAAACTAGCGGCCGCCCGCGACTTCGTCCGCGTGGAAAAGTAACTTTTTACCCCCCTTTTAACCCCTTACAACCCACTTTTAGCAATAAAACGTAGCCTATATTTTTTCTCAGGGTATAGATCATCTGTATACCAAATTTCATTTAAATCCGTTCAGTAGTTTTGGCGTGAAAGAGTAACAGGCAGACAGACAGACAGAGTTACTTTCGCATTATAATATTAGTATGGATATACACTGATGATTTGATTATATGGGATTAAAGGCTGTTGATTTTATTATAAATAAATAAAAAATATGCGCCAGACAATCTCACCAATCAACCTGGTCTCAAACTAGGGCAACCCCAGTACTATGAGTACCAGGTAACGATATTTAACTGGGGGCGTCCCAGACTGAAGAAAACTTAGAAAATGTAGTTTTCTAAATTGACTTGACTGGGAATCTAACCCTTTGGGGCTTTTATATGGGATTATAGATGTGATTTGTTTTATTTGCAGAAACACAGCCATGCTTCACGATGAACATCACAACGGAGTCATAAAGAAATGCATACACTGCAATGAAGAATTCACGTAAGTATTTTTGTTAGTGTAAACTAGATTTTATTGCCGATCGGGAAAGATATTTGTGATCTGGGCAATGCAATCATGATTGCATATCAATTATGTCCTAACCGATTTTTCGAGTTTCCAGAACACATAGAACAAATATTGTTCAGAATGCTTGGTAGAAGGAGATGAAAACACAGATTACAGTCGACATTCCTTATCTTGTTCTCCTATTGGTCTATGCGTTCCTTGAATTCGACTCGACATAGAAGGTGAAAACCGAGAATTGGCCTCCAAAATGCTTGGTAGATGTACATACAGGCTGTATCTGTGATAATTTTTATTTACAGATACATCCTATAGGTACATACTCTATTTACATCTATTCTAAATCCGCTATAGTACTCTACACTTTATGTTATCTTCTCCGCAGTCACCTGTCGACGTACTACAGCCACCTGCGGACGCACAGAAGCGACTACATCTGCCCGATATGTGGCGTGTCCTTCGTGAGCCCCGCAGGCCTAAAACAGCATAAGAGGATCAAACATGTGGACGATGAAATTGTAAGTACGCTTATCAAAGTATCAAAATTATGTGCCGATACCTCCTATTTAGCAAACTAATAAACATAGAAATCTACTTTAATCCCATTGACATAACAAAGATATTTAGCAGGTATTTACACTTCATTGTTGTATGTTTTATTTATTTTTATGTGATTAGGTGGTAGTCGAGCAGACGGATTACCTAATGGTAGCGATTGCCGTATATGTAATACTTCGGTACCCGTAATTCAAAAATTAACTAATAGATGGCGCTGTGTTCGATTACATCGCGCAAGCGTTTGGTGTTTTCGCTTTACCTATAAGCCATGTCGTTGTCTATAGATTTTATAAATAGTATAGATAATATAAGACCAGCGTAAAGCACCGACTGCGCTATGATTCGCTGAATGTGTAAGGATACCGGAGGCCCAATCGGGGGAAAGGGGCTAAATGTTAGCAACGCTGTTATTGCGTTGCCGTCTGTCCGTCTGCTCATCTGCCACCTATCACATAAAATAAATCCAGTAGACGAAACAATGTCCCTACCTAAAACATATGCAACAGTTAAAGGGTAAAAGTTAAGAAACTCTTGGTCCTTCGAGCCGGATACATGTTGTTTCCATTTTTCAGGAAAGCCCCGACGATGATGAGGAAGTGAACACGTTCTGCGAGAAGTGCGACATCCGGTTTGAGACAAGGAAGGCGTATGATGAGCATCTCTTTCACTCTGCGTTGCACGTCCAGGGCGTAGAGTGAGTTATTAGAAAAAAGTTTTTCTTTTATTTATACCCAAAACTGGAATTCAAGACCAAAAAATCTCTACAATGTTGCCACTGCAATAAAATGATCGTACCATAGTATACCCCTTTTTCTAAAAACACTTGCTGATGTAATTTATTTATGGGTAACTTTGATTCTATAATTTAAAAAAGTATATATTTACTTTTGTCCACGTAAATACAAGACACTTTAATAAAAACTTAACCATCCGTATTTTTAGTTTTCAAAGATGGTATTGCGCTTGTTATACTTCAGGTTTTAATAACATTTGGTATCTACCCACAACATTTTAACAATGTATGGAAACTTGACAGTTTAGTCTGCATAAGAAAGAAAAATAATGCTAAAAAGGGTGGGCGAAAACCTAAAAACGTCACTTGAAATGACATAAGTGACTTTAACAGATTTGACAGTGACGTATCTGTCGTAGATTTTTTGGTCTTGAATTCCAGTTTTGAGTATATATTTTATTAGAGGAACATTGTTACGAAATCAATCTGGATCCATAGTAATAAAAAACAACTTTTTTATGTGATAAAGGATGCGGATTCTCAAGGTATTGTTTCATTTTTCAGTGAAGAATTGAAAGACGAATATTCTGTGCCAAGGAAAATTTTAGGAAAGAAAGAAAAAGCCAAGGTAATTATTAATATTTAATTTAATTTTCGTTATGTTATTACTTGTGATTGTAATAATTTTTAAATTATCATTTGTTGCAGTAATTTAAATCAAAACATTCCGTTTGTTACAGATAACCAAAGAATTGAAGAAAAATGGGTAAGTTTTTTTAATCATATTAGTCATAGTCATAATATTTTTCATGTAGTACAGTAAGATCTTAAACTTAACTAAACATAACTGCAATCTTAAACTTAACTTAACATAAAATATAGAGTCCTGGACATGAACCCCGCAGGGGCACTGCAATCTTAGTAATTAATTAGTAATTATTATCACATTCTACAAATTATAAAATAAAATTAAATAAATCTAGTTAAAATTCTATAACATAGAATAATTATATTATATAATAATATATTATATTAATAATATATTATATAATAATAACATTAAATTATTTAACTCCATAGCATTATACAGTTCTACCAATTTCAAAACACCAAAATGTAAACCACCCATATTTGTGCAAATAAACTATTTGATTTGATTGATTTGACAGTACATAGCATAGAATTATACATAACACTTAAAAATAAACCACATACATTGCATTTAACTTTTTTTTTAATAATGTTCCAAAAGTCATAGGACCAATTCAGAGTTATTGCTATAAGGCATGGTTATAGGGATGTAAATGTTCACATTAAACCTGTATTTGTGTAACAGTGGGGTAAAATTATTAATAATAACCGACAAATGTGACTAATTTATCACTTTAACCACGTCTTTCGGTAATTATTAATAATAATCGATAATTATTAATAATCTTCAATTATTCACTCTTACCGTAACAGACACATCAAAACTTATTGCAAGTCAGATTCAAGTTTAAATTGTTATCTGGGAGCTTATGTCGATATTTACCAGAGTCACGCGGAAGTTTTATATAATTACCGGTAAATATGGATAATTCACTACATTTACCGTGCATTGGTGATTATCTATAATTACCGGTGATTATAAATAATTAACGATTGCTTACATTTACCGTAACATATATACATTTATTGTCATTCCCACAGGAATAAAACTCACGAAATCACGGATTCCGCATACAAGTACTTGCGAAAATCAGGGAAGAAAAAGAGAAATCCAAAGAAGCCGACTGAGTGTTACCAGGTATTTAAGCATTTTACTTTTTAAAGACCGCCAATATTGTATTTGTAAATTACCTTAAAAACATTAAGTCCTGTTATATATTGTGCAATAAAGAGTATCTATCTATTTGTTTACAACCTTTTTAATATGAATAAACAATTATCTTCTAAACTATTTCTAATGACGTAAAAAGTCTGTAGACAATTTTTTTTCTTCTTTTTTGCTTTCTCTTTTCTCTCCGAATAACCCCAGTTCATGGTGTCTGTCTGTTTGTTTAACTATTACCCTTAAGACAGACAGACACACAATATACTACAGAGTCTCCCGCAGAATACCAGCTTTGTATCATCAGCAATGACACGCCGCGACTTATGCTGAGCGGGCGCCTATTTAGCACAATGTCTATGTATATTTTTCTTTTTTTGTGTTACGTCCTATTTTTTTTTATTTTCTGTTACTATTTTTTACATTTTGTAGTGTTTTTTTTTGGTGCCAATAAATGTTTTATTCATTTATAAGACTTGCACGTTTTAATCGACACCCAGCGCCATCTATTGGTATTAAAAGGATTTATAATGTACCTGTCATCTTTCAGTGCGGTAAGAAGTTCGATACTCAAGCGGCGTGTATGAGGCACCACTTGGCAGAGCACCCGCGAACGTCCTTCTATCCGTCTTCAGAGAGACACATCTGCGAGATATGTGGAGCTTCCTTAGCGGTAAGTGCGTCTACGCGGACTTGTATAGAACTTATTATCATCATCAGCCTGTCGGAATCCACTGCTGGACATAGGCCTCTGCTAAACCAATCCTATCGATTTTTCGCCGCTACTTGCGTCCATTAGACCTATTTTTACAAGACTCGTTTTACAAGTCACGTCGTCTTGTGAGTCGCATGATTCATCATTTTCCCTATTTTTGAAATCACTCGCTTAGGGTGTTGCCAAGCTTGTCGAAATATAGTGTTAACTCGTTTCACCCAGAAAATTATATATTCGTTAATACAATTTTGTAAGACTGGTATTTGAGTAACGTACAACGAAACGTAAATATTTTGACAGACAAAGAGAAAAAGAAAAATAAATAAAGCGTCCACTCGCCTCACGGAAACGTGTGGTTTACACCACTCGCTGCAAACGTTCGTTTTCAAATGATTCAAAAATGCGGATGTCTAAAATCATACGAGTTATAGCTGACGGCACGAAAATATACCGATGACCGTTATTTTGCGCACTTGTAAAAAAAAGACTTTCTATTAAAATTGGTTTCTGCGCACTGCGTTATAACTACAGCTTCTTGCCGTAGACTATACATATTTTACTTTTTTGTCTTATGGTATTGTCTATGGTCGTGATACTTTTTCCTTGTAAATAGGCCTGTTTCCAATTTTTTTTTCTGATTAGTAATCAAAGAAGCTCTCCAAAGTAGAAACATCGGCAAAAGATTACTCTGTTAGCAGGAATATTCTCCGACATTCCACCATTCAAAGATCACATAAAATAAACCTTGTCAAAACGCTCCATACAACGGCCCCTGCCACGCTGTGACGTCACAGCGTGCTAGTTTGTGTTCATCACGGGAGACCTTTGTTCGATAGCTATGTTAAATAATGCGTTTATGAAAATGGTTTCAAAAGAAAAAGTTGCTCAAAATTGCATGAATTATCTAATTGTATATAATTATTTAGTAAATGTAATACTTTTAAAATCAAGTTACGTATCAAATTTAGATCTAACTTTAATTGACTGATGACAAACAAAATATCAAACTAAATTCTTGTATATAGTTTTTTTTACCGTTATTTCTCTATTTTATACAAAAAATCTTCCAATCTCTAACCTTGGAAACAAGCCTATTAAAGCGTTAATTGTATCTGTTGTTAGCCGGGCAGCGTGGCGAACCACATCAACATGCACTCGCGCGAGAAGGTGTTCGCGTGCGACACGTGCGGCCGCGCCTTCCACGCGCAGATCAGCCTCAAGCGGCACATGCTGGTGAGACTGCCTTACTCTTATGTCCTTCTGCTCTCACATACTTGGACTTGGGGTTTTTGGATGATCCATATTTTTAATTTACCCATCAACGTCTTCACCCTGTTGGCAGGGATGTTCGATCCGGACACTCATATACAGGGTGTATCTGTGAACATTTACATCCCTT
Source organism: Cnaphalocrocis medinalis (assembly GCA_014851415.1). Taxonomy (NCBI): domain Eukaryota; kingdom Metazoa; phylum Arthropoda; class Insecta; order Lepidoptera; family Crambidae; genus Cnaphalocrocis; species Cnaphalocrocis medinalis. The sequence goes on from CM026297.1 coordinate 11,198,568, forward strand.
TAACCACGTGTTCTATCAACCATTCTGAACAACATTTGTTCAACAACTTTTCCAAGTTCTTCGAAAAAATTTTCGACTCCCCATACAAAATGACCAAGTCACGTGACCAACTTTGTATGGAAAGATGAAATTTTTTTATGCGAATTTCCAAAAGTCATAAAACAAATGTTGTTCAGAATGGTTGGTAGAACACGTAGTTAAAGGGATGTAAATGTTCACAGATACACCCTGTATAATTATGTCGCAGTCATCTAGTTTAATCAGCTATTTGATTGGATGACAAGCGCGTTCATTGAATGGCGACGTTGAATTTAATGACTAAAGGACAACTCGTCAAGTTGTTTAACATAACGTTCAACTTCTTGACTGAACGTCATTTAGCATGGTCGTTGAATGGGATATAGCTGACTTTGTAATGTTTGATAAGTACGAAACTTAAAAGATAACCAACTTTAGATAAAATAAAATATGACATGACATTATAACACACATTAATAAGATTTTTTTCGCAAATAAAATATCAAAACAGTGCTATTTTATTCGATGTGTACCAGCTGTTTGACGCCATCTTTGTTTTGATGAACAGTCATTCGGCCTAGGCATTCAATAAACGCGCTAGTCATCCAATCAAACAGCTGTTTCAACCAGATGACTGCGTACGTGTAAACTGAGGTCCAACTACACGGTGATTGGTTATTTGGATGTGAGATGTCAAAATGTCACTAAACGACCAATGACGTTGAAGTTGGACCTCAGTCTACACGTACGCCATCTAACGGACTTTCCACACGCGGTAGCCCCCGTTGTAGATTTCAGACCAAAATACACGGTTCCAATCAATAATTGCCTTTTTTTAAAAAGCTCCGGAGGCTTGCTCGATTTTTAACTACTTACTTACTTTTAACTACTTACTTACTTTGACGACCCGTTTAGCGCAATGGTTTGAGCGCCGGTTGAGACGTAAGGGTCGCGGGTTCGATTCCCGCTTCAACACAAATGTTTGTTGATGAAACAGATATTTGTGTTGGGTCTGGGTGTTTGTGGTTCCTTCGTTGTTTCTGGTTACCATAGCACAAGGGAAAACCTTAGTTTGGGACCAAGACAATGTATGTGATGTTGTCTCAATTTATTTATTTATTTATTACTAGCGGCCGCCCGCGACTTCGTACGCGTGGAGTTAATTATTGACACTTACCGTCATATTTTGGACAATCCACACAATATATTTTTATAAATTGTAGCCTATGTGTTATTCTGATGTATAAGCTATATTGTGGTAAAGTTTCATTCAAATCCATTCAGTAGTTTTTACGTGAAAGAGTAACAAACATCCGTACATCCATACTTACAAACTTTCGCCTTTATAATAGTAGTAGGATAACCTAACGCGTTGGCTTGCAGACTCACACGGGCGAGCGGCCGTTCGGCTGCCCGCTGTGCGACAAGCGCTTCACGCAGAGCAACAGCATGAAGCTGCACTACCGCACCTTCCACCTCAAGCAGCCCTACCCCAAGAGGTATGCCACCTTAATACAGGGTGTATGTCACCCAACTATCCACACAAAGTTGGTCATTTTGTATGTGGAGTCGGAATTTTTTTAGATAAATATCGAAAAGTTGTTGAACAAATGTTGTTCAGAATTGTTGATAGAACACGTGCTTAAAGGGATGTAAATGCAGATACACCGTGTGTATATCATCATCATCATCATCAGCCTGTTGCTGTCCACTGCTGGACATAGGCCTCTCCAAATGCTCGCCACTTTGATCGATCTTCGGCTACTCGCATCCAGCTCCAGCCAGCCCTCTTGCGCAGATCGTCACTCCATTTGGCCTGAGGTCGTCCTACACTACGTTTACCAAGACGCCGTGTGTATAAGACGGTTACCGTGTGTATATACAGGGTGTATCTGCATTTACAGGAACACACAGGACTTACATCCCTTTTACCACGTGTTCTATCAACAATTCTGAACAACACCATCGGTGGTGATTAAGCCTAATCCCATCATAGTAGCGATGACTTGACTTCTATGATAGAGGCCTATATACTGCTCCACTATAGGAGGACAGCATATAGGCTGATACTTAACTTTTTTTATCTTTACTTGACAGAAACAGACGAAAGAAGGACCAACTCGATACATTGGAGAAGACCGAACATTCCAAGACGGACGAGTCCGACGAGAGCATGACGCCAGACGCGAGGCGGGGGCCCGGGATACACCCGCCTCACCCCGGACAGATACACTACCTGACGCTACATTAGGGACAGAACAAAAGGTTTAAGGACATTATGTGATTAAGGATTTTCGGTGTTAGATATCGCCCAGGGCGACATGGAAATCTCGCCCAGGAGGCCAATTCTCGGATTTCGCCTTCTATGTCGAGTCGACTACATGGAATGCATAGACCAATAGGCAAACAAGATAAGGAATGTCGACTGTAACCTGTGTTCGCCTATTGGTTTTTGGAAACCGAAAATTGGCCTCCTGGGCGCCATAGAAATCTCGCCCAAGGCACTGGTAGACTTAAAACCGGCCCTGACGACTATAATATTACGCGATAGATATCGTGACTACTTATACTCTGATTTTTAATCATGTGGAGTAAACTGACAGATGCAAAAGTCATGTTTCTATACATTTTGCATCTGTCAAATTGAGTGATAATGTATGGGGATGACAAATTGACATCTGTCAGTTTACTCCACATGATTAAAAATCAGAGTATAATAATGAAATTAACGTTCATACAATTTTAGTAATCGAGTGATTAACTTGGATGTACATTTTTTGCTTCATATGCCAGCTGTTTTTTACGCTATGCTGTGTCCATGTAAACAAATCCATGGGATATTTGATAAGTAAATAATTAGATAAATTCTGTGAATTCGTTTTACGAGTAAATCTTAAAGAATCATCACAAAATGTAGTTTGGTACGTACAGACACACATCAAAGTATAACTGTCAAATGTCTTCAATCGACTCTCGTCTTACTGTTATACACATTAAGTTGATTATCAATTGAAGAAATCTGACAGGTTGTGGTAACCTGATGTGTTGCTGACTGTACGGTGGCCGGCACATCAAGTTACTACAATCTGTCAAATTTCTTCAATCGAACCTCACTTTTATGTCAAACGTGTTTGGTTCAATATCAATTGAGGAAATTTGACAGATTGTAGTAACTTGATGTGCTGGCCACTGTACATACAGTAAATTTAGTACGATTTTTTAAGCTCCATACGGACTCTTATTCTATTATATTGTTGATCGAAGTAGATAATATTAAGAGTAAGTTGTATCGTCGTAAGTTAATAGTCACTGTAAGCTAAGTATAGTTTAGTATATGGCCAATGCATGTGTCGAAAACATTTTCGCATTTAAATAATATTAGGATTAAATAAAGTTCATTTAACTTAATTTTACCCTACTATTATAGTATACTTTAAATTCTAAAGTAACTTACGAAACGGTGAAACTAAAATTGAAAAAAAAAAACATTGACATAAATATTACGGCATTTTAGGGTAGCGGCCATCAAACGTAACTAAAAAACAATCTAGACTATTTCAACTTTCAAAGAAAATAAAAAACAAATCGGCTCATACATTCGGGAGCTACGATGCCACAGACAGACATCCCGTCGTTTTTACGTCGAGGGTTAGAAATTCGGCTTATTCCAGCTGTCCGCCCTGGGTGAATACACAAATGTTTAAAACATGCCCGTTGTCCACCCCGTCACAGTACCAAAAGGGGGTGGATATCGGGAGCTTTATAAACATTTGGGTGGACAGCGGGAATCAGCTAAAAATAATTTTCTTGAATATCTCATGTGGGCAATAAGACTCAATTTAATAGCACAAATTATTGAAAATTATACTATTTTAATATAATGTTTCAACCAAGAAGAAATAATGACAAGTTGTGGTGCATCCAATACGCTACAATAATTATCTCAAAAAAACATAAAAAAATCGTGACGTTGTTAACGGAAGCCCCTTTCGTCATAAAACGCATTTTTTTCATTTATGATAATATAACGTTGCATCAAGGAAGTCATAAAATTGATGGCGCCACTGCCGCCTACGTCATAGAGTATGGTAGCCCCAATGGTTATAAAATAATATGGGAACTCCGTTAGTTCCTCAAAAGCAGAACCGTCTTTGCCATAAGGGCACACGGGGCCTGTGCCCAGGGCCCTTATTTATCTAGGGGGCCCCGAAGAAACTACAATTTCTCTCTCACATTTATTAATCATCAAAAAAGCTTTTTTCGAACACTACTTTCTTCGCAAATCAAATACACTACGCTATTATATCGTTGGTAGCGGCTATTCCAAATTAATAATATTTCCGAACGCATTCTACCTAATTTACTGATTAAGTTAGTACAATTCGCATTTTTCACTTTCCATAAGTTCCTACAATTTTTGTGTGCCCAAGGGCCCCGGCCTTGTCAAAGACGGCCCTGCTCAAAAGTCCGTTGTCTCGACTTTGTCGAAGCATTATGTAACCGTTGTTGATTACAACTTACTCAATCTCCACTATGCTTAACTTATTTTCTATCATGTAAACGTATAGTTTTTAGCTCGTATTTGAAGTCATTTTCAATGTGATCTTGTTTTAGACGTCATTTGTGTATTTTGTCATTAATCTATTGATATGGCATTAATAAAATAAGGTTTAGACTACATAGAATATTGAGTTTTATTTCGTAACTAAAGATTATATGTACGATCAAAAGTAGCTATAACACGTTAGTAGTCAACTCCAAAACTATGTATACACCACTATTTTTTTATTAGTGCAAAGAATGAATGGTATGTTCTCTATCATCTACTGATCATATATGGCTTGTCATAATTTTTTTTTATTGAAAATCAGCTAAGCTATCGGCGTTTGGTTTTTTATCCCAAAAATTCCGCTTGATTTATGGACGTATTTTACTATTCCATTCTAAATGTATCAACATTGACCTGTCTCGTTCCCGCCTCCGCGCGCTCTCTCGCTCGCACTTGCCATTAATGAAACTAGACAACAGCTGTTATCATAATTTACCTATTTTAAATTAAGGAATGAAATAAAAGATGGAAATTGAAACATTTAGTATTAATTCTGATATTCTAACTTCTCCTTCATACTTTAACCGGGCTTAGGACCGGCAAAATTACTTTTTAACTTTAGAAATACCTACTTAAGAATAATAAATTTATTAATTATTTATTCGGAAAACCAACAGCAGCTGGCGAAACAAAATTAAATTCTACTAATAAAACATAAAAACAAAAAGTAATTTTGGCGTATTTAAAAAGTTAGAATCAGCTGCTGTTTACATAATTACCTACTTATTTACAAAACTAATAACTTACAGATATTTCAATTGTCCTTCAAAACATCCCCCATTATCAATGCACACACGAGCACGTTTTAATGAATTGTTTTTTAAAGAAAGAAGTATTGACTTCTGTTGCTTCACACAAAGGCGTCCATAATGCGCTTGTTTTAATTGTTCTAATCTAGTAGGCTCACTTATGTAACACTCCTCGCTTAATTTCACTCCAATAAATAAAAGTAAATAACACCGAAATCCGAAAGTACGCGTAGTTTCGCCGGCGTGCGTGCACACAATCCCGGAAGCAAAATGGCACTGTTTATTCATTTTTGAGCAAGGATCGCGGGCCAGGGAAAGGGGCGTGGCTTGAGCTTCGACGCGAGTTTGCCGGGATTTATCAATGAAGTCTCGAGGCGGTCGAATACGCAAATCGATACTCTCTACGCTTTCTATCTAGGTGTGCGTGTCACACATTAATAATGAATTGTTTACCAAAAATGGCTTAGTTTAATGGATAATTTTGGGAATTCGACTATTTTAATTTTGACTAGCTATAAATGATCAGGAGTCGATACTGAAGTACCAAAAAAAATTTATGTAGTAAAAAAAAAATAGGGGTGTATAGCTGGAGGCACGAAAGTATAGCGATGACCGTTATTTTTGCGCACTTGTAAAAAAGAAGACTTTCTATCAAAATTGATTTCTGCGCACTCAAGGTCATAACTACACTTTCTTGCCTCCGACTATACCTACACTTTAGGACCTTGTCACAATACATGTGTCTAAAAAGTAGAAGTCGTTCTTATACATATGTATTGTGACAAGGTCCTAAAGTGTATACATTTTGGAGTCGACTGTACCATGTCAAAGTAAATGCTTAGTTTTAAGGGGTTCGGCCAAAAAAATATTTTACATAACGCAGTTTCATGCTGGTCTTGTGAGGTCGAAATATCACTCCGGTCGAGCCGACCCATTCATGCCGAAGCGTGGCTCTCCCACGGTAGAGTCTAAAAGATTTAAAAACCTAAGGTAAGGTTGTAAAAAGCAAATGAAAACCAGTTTTAGCAGGTAAATTGTTTTATTTCTTAACTTCAGAACACCGTACATAAAAAAAATACTTCTACAATACATTAAATTCTTAGCTCGTGTTTCGATATATCACTTCTCTCTCATCCACACGTTTCATTTTACGGAAGATATAAATTAACATTTTACAAAATTGCGTATAAAGAAGTGTCATGATTGGAAGCAAGCACTACATTTTTACTGATGATTTTTTGCCATAATTATATACTTTAGCATACATAGAATTTTGTCTTTTACGGGTTGGCCTCAATAGAATTATTTTACGGTACAGTAATAAAACTAAAATAAAATATCAATCATAAATGCTTTCAGAATTCAGGGGCCTGTTTCACAAAAAAAAAAGAATTTCTAATAGTCTTAGAGCAAATGTTATTACGGCTTCTAGAAGACGGTGGTTAACAGTATGAAATAAAAAAAACTGCTAGATGGCAGGACTGAGGTACGGTGGCTAGCACATCAATTTACTACAATCTGTCAGATTTCTCAATCGAAACCTCACCTTAATTTCAAACGTGTTTGGTTCCAATATCAACTGAGGAAATTTGACAGATTGTAGTAACCTGATGTGCGGCTGTCCGTTACATCTACAACATAGGACACAATGATTTTTTATTAATTTAGGGCCATCCTAAAAATAATGCCATTAGAATTAGGTTAACCATACATTTAGCATGAAAACCTTCGCAAAGTTGCGAAAGCGGCTATAAACGAATTTTATGTCATGGCAAAAAGTGTGTTTAATCTTTCAATATTTTATTAACGTTTAACCAGCCCAAGACCACCAGATTTGATAAGATTGAAAACCAATTATAAAAGACTAGCGGCCGCCCGCGACTCCGCGTGGAAAAGTAACTTTTTACCCCCCTCTCAACCCCTTACAACCCCCTTTTTCGCAATAAAAAGCCTAGCCTTTCTCAGGGTCTAGATTATCTGTATACCAAATTTCATTTAAATCCGTTGAGTAGTTTTTGGCGTGAAAGAGTAGCAGACAGACAGACAGACAGAGTTACTTTCGCATTTATAATATTAGTATGGATTTCTATACTCTGGTTTTTTTTTTTTTTTTTTTTTTTTTTTTTTTTTTTTTTGGGCTATAGTCCCGCGCACGGTGACAGCCCGCGCGTGTGATTCCGCCAATGTCAAGTGTTCAGAGAGACACGTCGATTTTTAAAATTGACCGGTTTCAGTAGATTTCGATCTATTTGAGGTCTTCTCTTTGTTAGACTCAGCAACTAAAACAAATAAACAGCAGCACATGTAGACGACACAGATTGCACAATGCCCAGAATAGAATTTCAACACAGCACAGCACAAACGAAACAAACAGCACAAAGTGACAAATATATATGAGGAAGGTATTATAATTTTAATTCATATATACTTATATACTTACATAAATATTTTAAATATTGAGAAACACGGAAGGGTCATTAAATATTGAAAGTTTAAAGGGCGGGGAAATTTTGGGGGGTAATACGTCATACAAGGATGTAGGGTATTTTGGGCAGTTAAAAAAGATATGGTCTGTTGTACCTTCGTCTATGCCGCATTCGCATATAGAGCTGTCTCTTACGTGAATTTTGTTCAGAAAACTGGAGTGCACGTGTGTCCGATGCGAAGGCGGCATATCGTGGATATAACACGCTTATCATATAGCCTGTATTTATTATTAAAAAACCATGGCTTCGGAGGTATCAACGGCTGGACACTTTTGTAC